>JAMPIV010014348.1:0-192500 GCA_024509875.1 Oreohelix idahoensis
GCCTCATAGCTTGATCGCTTACCTGTATTTGAAGTTCTTTCCATATTTCTGTTTCTTGATTATATTTTAAAAAAAACTGTTCTCTTTTCTCTTATTTTTTAAACTCCCTTATAATTTATCCTGCCATATTATTCTTTACAATTTTCTATTCTTTTCTTGTTGTTTTTTGTTTTTTCATCAGTTATTTCCTGTTTATCTTTTGTTTGACCAAATTTTTTTATCTACTTGTTCAATAAACCATAAATAGTTCATATTGGTCTGCCTTGGAAATTCATGCCTTGCCCATTTTTCTTGGGATCACTTGATATTCTTGACACAGCTGAGTTTTTTTGGTATAGTTCAGTCACTTTTTTTTTCTTCTTTGTTATTTGTCATTTTAATACACAGGCATACAAGTTGTACTTACATACAGCTTGAGTGGAACACGAATCAGCTAGAACAGTCATTGCTCTAAACTACAACTTTATTTACAAATTAAATGTCCAAGGGTTTCCGAGTCTGAGGAGACAAAGAAAGAATATGACCTACTGCATACCATACAAGATGACTAGTATGATGTTGTACATGGGACTGGCAACCTCATCGTCTCAAGCTAATTGCTACAAAAGCCACTACAGGAGCAGGGGGGCTTTGTTCCAGGCCACTTACAAGGTAGCCACCTGTGGTATAAAGGAGGATCCCATTACATATGGTGTTAGGCTCATATTTTCTTGACCATCGGCACTCAAGGGGTGATGTGGTCAACATCACACCGGCCGCCTTAACCTTCCCAGAGTTACTCTGGTACCCAAATAATGTGGCTGGGCCAACCCCAGAGCCGTTTGTGGTCTAAAAAATCCCACTTCAACTGAGGATTGAACCACGGACCACCGAGCTAGGAAGCCAGTGCACTAACCACTGTGCTACCAGCCACCTGTGGTGGTGGCTGTATTCTCTGTAAGGAGCAGAAGAAAGAGATGATGTAAAGTGTTGAATAGGAATAATGATGAAACTAACAGGTTTGTTTGTTGATTGAAATACATAGCTAAACTCTCGGTACTGAATTAACTGTGTTCTACTTTCTTCTTGTCCATACACTCCCAGACGTCAACTTCAATATTGTCAAAGACAGTAGTGGTCAGCTTGAGGCTATTTATA
This sequence comes from Oreohelix idahoensis, assembly GCA_024509875.1. NCBI lineage: Eukaryota > Metazoa > Mollusca > Gastropoda > Stylommatophora > Oreohelicidae > Oreohelix > Oreohelix idahoensis. The sequence goes on from JAMPIV010014348.1 coordinate 1,138, forward strand.
TCTCCATAGAGTTTTTTCAGGAATGGTACTGGTGATGGTCATATATGCTTTGTCTGTTCCTCATATGTTGGCATTTTTGAAGCAGATGTTCAGCAGTCATTTTATCAATGCCACAGTTATGCTTATCAGTAGTTCCTATCTTTAGCTTGTTGAATAGATGGTATCCCAATCTATTCTGACCCATGCAGTCTGAAGATTACTACTTGTTCTCTTCTGCTGAGCAAGTAATATGCATCATTTTGTGTGTGGCCAAGGCTGCTCTGCATTCCTTTGTTCTTGTATCTGATTCTGATAAAGCTCTTTGCCTCTTTGAAATTTATGCTTGTGTCAGGCTGAGGTAGCTTTCCATTGCCAGTATGTTAGCATCTTCATTGCCGGGGATGTTACAATGAGATGGGATCCATTGGATCACAACTCTTTTGAATCATTGACATGTTTTGTGGAGCACTGCTGTTTAGTCATCCAAGTCTGCATTATTTTAGCTCTTCAGTGTTGCAATTACCGACAGTGCATTTGTGAAGAAAGCAACTTGTCTCTCTGTGCTTTCTTCTGTCATTAGAACCTCTGCTGCAGTTTACAAGGCCTTATATACAATTGTCTAGAGCATTTTAATGGGAAATGGTGCAGAAAATTCTCTAATTTATCAACATATTACAAATTGGTAATAATAATAGACATTTCTTGAACACAGAACAAAACATCTGACTCAAGTTAAGGTAGACAGACAGCTGCAGCCACTCAACAACTCAAAAATATAAAGTGAAAATAAACAGCATTAACATTTCTCTCAGTTTTATGTTTGTATCTTCTTGACAAAATCCTGAGATACATTTGGTTCCCTACAACTATTTCTTCTGTCTGTGATGTATATTTCACTCCTGTCTGTAGTTTTTACTACAATTACCTTATATTTATGTAGGATATCATTATCTGCTTAAGCAGAGAACTAAATTGGATTCCATTCCATTTTTGGCATTGCTGAGTTAAACAAATTAAAAGTCTGTGTATCTATTAAACAATTGATGTATATTAAAAAATATTTCATATAAATTTGTTACAAGAAGTTCCCAGGGGTCACTTATGAGACAAAGAAGGAATAGGACTACTACTACCTCAGGCATAATCGTACGAGGTGAGTAATACGAGGTTGTACATGAGGCTGGCAACTTCATCATATAAACAATTGCTTCAAAAACCACTGCTGCAAGAGCATAGTAATGTATTGTGTAGGCTTCCTGTATGTGGACCAGCTGTGTGTAAGGTGGCTCCATGTTCCATTAGGAGCCAAAAGAAAAATGATGATGAAGATTGCCTTGTAAGCAGTATAAGAACCTTGCGAATTTCCCAGAATCCAAGAACCTGCTAAGATCTAGGAAGTGAAGGATGTAAGTGTAGAAAAACTGTTACTGTGATAACATCTAAAATAAAGGCAGAATTTAGGTAATAGGCAGTATTTTCTGAGCCATCCCAATAGGAAAAAGTACTTAAAATAAATGAGATTATTGTTATTATACTTGTTTGTTGTGTTTGTTAAATGTTCCTGGCAGTTTATATCAACCAGTTTTAGTTTAATCATTGCTGCTACATTTTATGTTTGCTTGAAGTCATAAAACCGCATGAAACAAAAATAACAATCAGTACCACAGGTTTCCTGAATGTGTGTCCTATCCATCGTGAGCATCTTCTTGTCTCTCTTTCCACTGGCACTTGTCTGGTTCTCATCATCAGTTCTGCATTTACAAGTGAGTCATAAAACATAATTTTTATGTTATTTTAATTGGACATACTGACAGTTCAAGCAAACCAGCTTCTTTATCATTATAACTGTAGTTATTTTGTGGCTGGTGCCTGTATGCATTAATTTATTCCCTTCATCTTCCCAAGGAGCATTTGCATTTACAGCATGCATATTGTTTGAGTCTGTGACGGACGTCCTATTCATCCGATTAGTTTTTTCCTGCCCATCTTTTTTTGCTAGACTTCCCTACGGCAGTATTTTGCCAATATTATCTTTTATTCAAGGTGCACTCCTGACAGATGAACTCCTACGCTTCAGGGCTTAAGCCAAGCCTGGTATGTTTATCTTTTAAATTGTGAAAAGCCTACGGCGAGGCGATCACAATAACATAAACCCTGGTCTCTTATCTTAATCACAGACGTTTGACAGTCATGTATCACAAGATACGAAGTAAGGTGTCTGACACACTATTACGATTAGGTATTTGTTCTCGTTCATGTGAAAAGAGTGAGACAAACAAATTTTGTCGGATTAGAAAGGGATGGTCATTTAAAGATAACTTGTGGTTTAATTTTGCTGGAGTGATGTGCAAAAATTGCATATCCCTACGCCTGACGTAATTATTGCCAGCGAGATCTCTTATCTGAATAAACAGAAATGGAAAGAAGTGATTACAGTATTGGGGAATTAGGGTAGGTCATATAATTTAATTATTTCTTCCCGCAATGTCAGTAATTAGCGAAACTACCCATTTTTTTTAGAAGAACGCCCCATCCTAAATTAAAAGATGCGTAGGTAAAATATATTAAATAAGACGCCCTACAAGGTGATTGGTTTAAAATAAAGAAATAAACTATCCAAAATTGTGTTTGGTTTCAGCAAAATAAACTAAGCGAAATTAAATTTCTTGTGGGTGAATTTTTGACTATAAAACTCGTGCGTCTCTAGATTCCCCACCGATTCCATTTTCGTCACGGAGACAAGATGGCAGAGGAAAGATAGAAGATTTTGCTAGGACGTAAAATATATTTAGAAATAATTTGACAAATTATGACAAAATACTTACGTGAGGTACACTTTTTAAAAATAATTTGTAAGTTTTTGGTACCAGCCACTAGTACTCAAATATGGACACCACCTATAAGAGACGGGTCTAAAGGACATTAGAAGCGGCAACATTTGTGACACACTGGTTACACGCCCATTGAAGCGTATTGGGAATATGGTGTTAGGCCCATATTTTCTTGACCATCGATACACGCCGGCCGCCTTAACCTCCCAAGAATTTGTTCTGGTACCCAATTCATGTGGCTAGGTCGACTCCGGAGCCGTTTGCGATCTAAAAAATCCCACCTCAACTGGGGATTGAACCATGGACCACCAAGCTAGGAAGCCAGTGCACTAATCACTGCGTTACCGCGGCTGCTAGGAAAGTGGTAATAGGGCATTTAAAACCTTTAATAATTGAACTTTGAAGTTAAATCTTGATGTTCGTAATACAGGTATGTATAACAGAGAATGTACGTATACAGGTATGTATAACAGAGAATGTATGCATACAGGTATGTATAACAGAGAATGTATGCGTACAGGTATGTATAACAGAGAATGTATGCATACAGGTATGTATAACAGAGAATGTATGCGTACAGGTATGTATAACAGAGAATGTATGCATACAGGTATGTATAACAGAGAATGTATGCATACAGGTATGTATAACAGAGAATGTATGCGTACAGGTATGTATAACAGAGAATGTATGCGTACAGGTATGTATAACAGAGAATGTATGCGTACAGGTATGTATAACAGAGAATGTATGCATACAGGTATGTATAACAGAGAATGTATGTATACAGGTATGTATAACAGAGAATGTATGTATAACAGAGAATGTATGTATAACAGAGAATGTATGTATAACAGAGAATGTATGTATAACAGAGAATGTATGTATAACAGAGAATGTATGTATAACAGAGAATGTATGTATACAGGTATGTATAACAGAGAATGTATGTATAACAGAGAATGTATGTATACAGGTATGTATCCTTTTATCCGAAATACTCGGGGACAGCTTTGTTTCGGAAACCGGATTTTTTCGGTTTTCAGATGTCGCCCAAATCGCTTTAGACAAGTAGTCCAAAGTCGCCCAAAATATTTCGTTTCTGGGTGCTCGGTTAAAAGTAAATACCGTAGACCTTTACTGACAAAATGCCAACAGTAAATTATAAATACACTATAAAGACACACAGGTGTTTGTCATCGGGAACAGTATTTGATATAGAAAAATGTTGCTGTCTGTACATTTTCTGATAGAGGATTACATTTTTATTATGAATAATGTTGAAGTCGTCGTCGTTCCATCTCAGCTTCACAAGGAGTATTGGAGTATTAGCATTTAAGAAACTTGGGCCAAGTGCTCATGTCACGTGCCATCAGCTCAGGGTGTTTTCATATCTTCTTCATCTCTTTCCTTTCTGTTTCCAGCTCCATTCTCCATGTGTTTGTCAGTCTCCCTCTATCTTTCTTACTGTGGGGATTCCAGAACAAGAACTGCCTTGTCATGCTATCAGCAGGTTTCATCAATATGTGTCCTATCCATCACCAGAATCTTCTTGTCATCTTTAGTTCCACTGGCACTTGTTTAGGTCTTATCATCACTTCCACATTGGTGACCTTGTCGTATTATTTCAACCTCTGTGTTCTATATACAAGCACCCATTTATGAAAGTCCGTAACATATTGTGTTATACTAGATATTAAAAATGCAGGAGATTTTTGTAAATTTATTTGAGCGTTAGTTTATTATTCCAACATATCCTTGATTGTTGTAGCAACAGTTTGCTAAACCAGTGCTCCGCAACCTGTATGCCGCGAGTGTCTGCCTGATATACCGTGACACCATGCACAATGCACCGTACAGGAGTATACACAATTATGTGTTATGGTAAGATATAACGAGATAATTTCATACGTGCAATTTTACAAATACATGTTGAGTTATTATCATTCACTAGTCCATCACACACAAACAAACAATATAGGGGAACATTGTTTTATAATCGCAGCGAGATTTTAAATATTTTACCGTACCCACCTACTTAAATAGAGCCGCGGTATCGCAGTGGTTAGTGCACTGGCTTCCTATCTCAACGGTCCTAAGTTCGATCCCCAGTTGAGGTGGGATTTGTTTAGACCGCAAGTGGCTCCGGGGTCCACCCAGCCTCATGAATTGGGTACCAGAGCAACTCTGGGAAGGTTAAGGCGGCCGGCGTGATGTTGACCACATAACCCCTAGTGTGCTGATGGTCAAGAAAATATGGGCCTAACACCATATTCCCAATATGCCTCAATGGGCGTGTAACGGGATCCTTTACCTTTTACCTTACTTACTTAGTCGTTCCCCTTCTACCGTGAGGTGTAGAGGTTTGGAAGAGAGAGCGCCAGACTATCCTATCGGCTGTCTTCCTCCTGGCCTGGTTCCATTCTAGTCCTCGGTCCTTCAAGGATTGTCTAATGTTGTCCTCCCAGCGGACTCTGGGTCGTCCTGTGGGTCTGGATCCCTGGCTCTTTTTTTCACATGCTTGTCGTGGTAGCCGATCTTCTCCCATTCTGCAGACATGGCCAAACCATCTTAGTTGGGACTGTTCTACTTGGGTCTGCAGGGGGTGAGATTTTAGGCCTTGACGTATCGTCTGGTTGCGTACCATGTCTCTTCTTGTTACTTCAACCACTTTCCTCAGATATCTCATTTCTGAGGTTTGGATCTGGCTTTTGTGGGTTGTAGTAATTGCTCATGACTCGCATCCATATGTCAAGACTGGGACATAGGTGGAGCGGTATACAGCCATCTTCGTTTTCTTACCAACCTCTCTCTTGCTGAGGAATCCTCGATTTATGGCCTGAAAAAGTCTCCCAGCTGCTGCTTTTCGAGTGGCCAACTCTTCTTTGATGCCTCCCTTTCGGTCTATAATAGCTCCGAGGTATTTAAAGTGGTCGACCTGCTCCAGGACCTGTTCTCCCAGCTTAATCTGATGTCTTCTTTCTTCTCGTGATATCACCATGGATTTTGTTTTAGAGCTGCTTATGACCATCCCTCTCTTCTCCAGCTCTTCCTTCCAGACTTGCAGGTTGGATTGGAGATGTGACTCTGATTTAGCAATCAGGGCAACATCAGCAAATGCCAGCTCTGAAATACATACCTGTCTCATCTTCCAGTACCCCACTGAATACTTTCTTGTTCTCTCCTTACATGCCTTGATAACATCGTCCATGAGGAGTATGAAAAGATAAGGTGACAGGATATCACCTTGTCTTACACCAGTGGTGGTCCTGAACTCTTCTGACTTATGGTTTGCTGTCCTCACATAATTTCTGCAAGACTTGTCGAAGCTCTGTATAGCATGAATCAGAGGTGCTGGAATGTTCTTCCTTGCCAAACAGTCCCAAAGTTTGCTCCAGGGGACCCTGTCAAACGCCTTTTCCAGATCTATGAAACAAAGATGGATCTCACTCTTATTCTCAAGAGCCTTTTCACTCAGCTGTCTGAGTGTGAAGATTAGGTCTTGAGTACTTCGGTTTGCTCGGAATCCGCACTGGATCTCATCCAATTGTGGCTCAGCTAGGCGTTGGAGTCTCTGCTCTAGGATTCTAGAGTAGATTTTACCAGGTACACTGAAAAGGGATATGTCCATCTTTATGTCATCTTCATCACCATTAGTTTCCTCTTCTGTGCTAGTGGTTATCATTTCTGATGCTTGACCTTGCTCACCATCAAGGAGTTCTGAGAAATATTCTTTCCATCTTTCCATTACTTCCTTAGGGGCAGTAAGCATTTTGCCTTGCTTGTCCTTTATAAATTTGAGAGGGCATTTTTTTCCTTCCTCATGTTCTTTAGGGTCTTATAGAACAATTTCTGGTTTTCTTGCGCATCTTTTTCTAGCTTTTCTCCAAATTCTTCCCATGACTTCTGTTTAAAGCACGTTTCACTAGCTTTGCCCAACTTCAAAATGCTATATCTCAGCGAATATATAACGCATATAAGTGAAATTTTGTGTGTGAATTTGAAATGGTATGGACCCTATGAATTAAATTTTTCATTAAAATGCGGCCATTGGTTTCAATTTTCGTTTCTTTGCGATATAATATAAAATCCTACTTGCCAACACACATCACACGCACACATATTGAAATGTCTACAGTAAATTATACGACCTCATTTGCACATTTTTGGTTTATCAAGCAATTGGCATGATTTTTGAGTGAAATTGCGTGAAATCGCACTTCTTGAACATAAAACAGTTCATATCCGGTGCAACGCACACATTGTCAATCAGAGGTGTGTCTACAAAAATTATTGTGTGGTTAAGAAGGAAAAATGAGTCTGCGAGTACATTTTATGACATTACAGCAAATCACAAATAGGATTTTTAAGTATTTCTGCAATGAAGCTACTCGAGGAAAACTATATCATTCTATTTCAAACCCACAAAAGAGGACTATTCACGCCATGGGGATAAGCAAACGATCATTGCACCGCTGGATAGCGACATATGAAATGTCTAATTCCAGTGTTTTACACACGAAAATTAGGCCAAGAGTGGTGGATAATTTTGACAGAGAATTGATCCGCAGAGAAATTTGCAATATGTTTCACAATAATGAGGCAGTGACTTTAAGGAAATTGAAAATTTGGTTAAGAAAGAATAATGACATTGATATTTCCAAATCTACGCTATGGAGGACTATTAGGAGTTTGGGATTCACTTTTAGAAAATATGTTGGTGGTAGAAACCTTATTTGTGAGAAGCCTCATATAGTTGCAATGAGAAGCAAATATTTACGCGAGGTCAGAGAAATGAGAAGAGATTGTTATGATTTTGTGTATTTAGATGAAACTTGGATCAATGCGCACCACAGTAATGAATGAGAATGGCAATCATCTGATGGAACAACTAAGAGATTAGTACCAAGCAGCAAAGGACAGCGCCTAATAATTGAACATCCAGGAAGCAGCCATCATGGGCTTCTAAATAATACTGAACTCATATTTGTTTCAAAATCCACAGATAATAGGGATTACCATGCAGAGATGAATGGCAAGATATTTCAAGATTGGATTGTGAATCATGTACTTCCTTCCTTGGATAGACCGTGGTGTTTGATAATGGACATTGCCTCATATCACAACGTTGTGGCACCAGAAGATAAAGTTTCTAATTCACCAGGTATTAAAGATGTAATAAAGATTTGGCTGACCATAAACAACATTCCATTCAACGAAATGTCCATGAACCTGAATTACTTGGAATTGTAAAGAAAGACACAGCATACAAAGATATTTCACATAGACAAGGCAATCCATGAACATGGTCACAGATGTTTAAGATTACCTCCTTACCATTCTCACTTAAACCCAATAGAATTAGTATGGGCTAAAATTAAGGAACAGGTAGCAACAGAAAATAGAACGTTCAAATTAAAAGATGTTGAAATACTTATAAAAGCCGCCATCTCCAATATAGCCAGGGATTATTGGAAGAAAAGTGAGAACCATGTGTTACAAGAGGAAGAGGAATATTGGAAGAATGATGGTTTGTCCTTCATTCAGCCGAGATTGATTTTCAATTTCTCAGAGACATCTGATTATGATTCGGATGAAGTTTAATTTCTTTAAAGATGACCTTACCGTTATTTACAAGCACATTAGAGGAGCAACGTTCCATTATGATTAATACGTTAGACGGTTAATCAGATAATTACATTTGTTTGAGGGCAAAGCTAGTGAAACGTGCTATAGCACCTTGTTCTTTGCTTCTGTTCTAAGTATCACATATTCTCTATATTTCTGTATTTGTCGTGCTGTGTATTTAGCTCCTAAGTATTGTTTCCATGCCATTTTCTTCTCTCTTATTTTCTCTTTGACTTCCTGTCCACCAAGGTGCCCTCTTTCTCTTGTTCCCAAGTCGGACTTCACTACATGCTTCTTCAGCAGCTGTCTTTATGATGTCCTTGAATTTAAGCCAGAGGGTTTCCAAGTCATCAGGTTGTTCTTCTGTGTTTCTCACCGCTGTAGCAATAAGCCCCTGATATCTGGTCTTAATTTCTGGCTCTCTCAGCTTGTAGGTCTTAATGCTCATTTCTCCCGTTTGTTTACTTGGTTTCTTGCGTGATGTTGGGCAGTTCCTAGGCTGAGCAACTCTTTCAGTTGTTCTTTTGATTGTAAGCAGGTAGTGATCACTTCCAATCTCTTCCCCCCCCCAGACTCTAGCATCCCGGACATATTTGAATGAGCTCCTCCTAACAATGGCATAGTCGATCACTGACTTCTCATTCTTTGTTGGTTCACATCTAGTGTATGCATGTATGCGCTTATGGGGGAACTTTGTGTTTGTAATAATCAGATTCTGCTCACTGCAGAATCTAAGGAGTCGCTTTCCATTGTCATTGAGAGTATCTTCTCCATATCTTCCGATAACTCCACCCTATCTAGCATGGTCAGTTATAACTCTGGCATTGAAATCTCCGAGCATGATAATTTCATCTAGGCAGTCATCCACTGTCCTTTGAAGCAGCTCGAAGAATTCCTCCTTGACCTCTGCTCTCTCATCCTCATTTGGCCCATACACTATGACCAGGCTGACTATGATTTCTCCTTCTTTTAGTTTTACAACCATAATGCGCTCCGAGACAAAGTTCCATCCCTTGATTTTATCTTTCTGGTTTTTGGCCACAATGCAACCCACGCCCCCTTTAGCTCTTTCAGATGTGAGTACACCACTGTAGAGCAGCGTGTTGCTATCGAGATCCATGACTCCTTGTCCCTTTTTCTTTGTTTCCGTTATAGCCAGGATTTCTAGTTTTGCTTTCCTCATCTCTTCCACCCGCTCCTCTTCTTTCCCATTTATACTTCTTGTGTTCCACGTTCCATAAGTCGTAGTCCGTAGTCCGTCCCAGTTCGTCACCTTTAGAATCAGTCCGGTTTTCTCTCTTGTAGTTCGCATAATCATGTTTTAAAGCAAACAGGTGATTGGCCTGTTGTGCCTTTGCATGGTGGAGGGGCTGCCTCCTTACGGCCTCCATGCAGGCCGCCCTCCTCCTTTTTCAGCCGGGCTTGGGACCGGCCTAGGCACCTTTTACCTTACCTACTTAAATATTATCGGATGCTGTGGAATTGTGAAGGGCACTTTAAATGCTGTGATGTAAAAAACAATGTTGCGGAGCACTGTCCTAGTCAACAATAATTCTCACAGTCCTATACATGATATTGATTGAAGTACAACAAAGCTGGGCTGATCACAAAGGACAGGGGTAAACAATTATATAAATTCATCAATCCTACCCATTAACCATCATTCTAACAGCAAAATAGAGTGAGACCTTGTGACTATGGTGAAGGAATATAAGATAATAAATAACATATACAAGTCAAAAACAACAATAACAATACTTTTAGCACAACACTGGTGAATAAGAACACAAATAGAAAAAAGGTAAAGGTAGCCCCATAGAAAATACTGCCGAGGGGAAGTGAAGTGTTAGAGACACCTATACCGGGTCTCAGCTTTATGATGTGGAGCAACCAGTTCACACAATATTGTGACAGAGTTATATCAATATATTACATGTATCCTCACGTTTTGCTCCCACCTGGCTTCCACCTTTGCTTTCTTATTAGTATGCACGTTTGGTTAAACGCAGAACTCCTACGCTTTGGTATCTGTCTAACTCATAATTTAGCCACGCCTATTTTCGTTTCTCTATGTCTTACAGGCACTAGGAATGTTTACAAACAGACCTGTTAGCTAGTCCAGAGCCGTTAACTGAATTATAACGGGAACGATTGGGCAATCGTTGAAATAGTGACAGATCAGAGAACGGATCGTATATTTGTAGAGTCAAGGGCGGTAAGTCAAAAGACGGACCTTTGACGGTTGCATTTCCTCAATGGGAGATAACCACAGTTCGTGATCCCAGGGTCCGTAATTCGCTACAGTATGAGCCGAGATCAAAAGACGGTTTGCTCGTTGGCCCACGTCTCTGCGTCGGCAAAGGCGTAAAATAAAGCTTTGATTCAGGAATCGACCGCAGATTTTCCCAAAATCTGGGCGAAGGCGCTATATCTCGCAAGAGATAGCGAATTTCTCTATATATATATATATATATATATATATATATATATATATATATATATATATATATATATATATATATATATATATATATATATATATATATATATATATATATATATTCCAGCTTTTAAAATCATTTATCTAGTAGCCTCAGAATTTTCGGAACATCTAGCTTCGAACCCTAGACCATTGTTAAAGTGGATTTCTTAGTATTTCGATTGGAGATAGTTTCTTTTTCTGTGTTGCGGTAACTATATTTACTAGCATTTTGTGTGATTTAATTGTTAAAGTTCGTCATTTTATATTTCACTAGGATTTACTGTGTTAATTGGCTAGCAGATTAAAATATATATATTTAATTCTTCCAGCTGTAACGTAAACTTGATTAATTGCTATTAACCAGAAAGAGAGATTTTAATTGACTAGTAAATGCACTAGGCGATGTTGTACTGACAAAATATATACTACTCGTCAAAAGTCAAGGGCCACCCTATTATTTTCAATACACTTTTATATAAGCGCATAGAATGATTAAATGAAGGAAGTTTTTAGTAAAAATGGGTGCAATATCTTCCGCTGACAGTCCTCTATGCACGTTAAGCATAAAAACAACTCACCGACAACCATGGTGATCACGTGCAATTTGGTTTGCTGACCATAAATTCACATTTTTAATCTGTTTTTTTTTCAAACTTCCGTACAACCAAACAGGTGAAGTAATCGTGCTGATTGACATTCCACGTGCAGTGGCGACTTTTCGTGAACAGAGTTCACTCTTAATTTGTTTTAAAATCAGCAGACTTAGGGTAGTTTCATCACATGCAAAAACCATGCCACTGAGAAGAAGTCTTGACACCTTACAAAGAATGAGGGCTATAGCGTGGGTTGAAAGTAGTTTATCTGTCCGTGAGGTTGCTAGACGACTTGCAGTGTCACACTCTACTAGCCAAAGAATTTTGGAGAGATTTCAGGCCACATGAAGTGTGGAGGATCGCCACCGGCCAGGTCGCCCTAGATGCACCAATAGACATGATGACCGGTACCTCTTGTTGTCAGCCCTGCGCCATCGAACAGTGACTTGTTCCACTCTAAGATGTCAGCTGAGACAAACTGTAAACGTTAATGTCAGTCAAAGCACCATTCGCAGACGTTTACATGAATATGGACTGGCTGCTCGACGTCCTGCAGTCAGAATCCATCTTACTCCTGCTCATCACAGAGCCCGTGTTGCTTGGTGTCGCGAGCACATCCGATGGACAAGGCAACAATGGAGTCAAGTTCTCTTCACTGATGTATCTCGCGTCACTGTGTCATTCAATGATGGCAGGATTCGAGTTTGGAGACGACCAGGAGAGCGATTTACTGATGACACAATTCAAGAGGTGGATCATTATGGTAAGGGTTCTGTCATGGACTGGGGTGGCTTCTACAGACACGGCAGGACCCCACTCTATATCATCCAAGGCAACTTGACCGGCCCAAGATACCAGAACGAAATCTTGAGACCAATTGTTCAGCCTGCTCTGGAGGCCATAGGTGGTAATGTCATCCTCCAAGATGATAACGCTCGACCTCATCGAGCTCGTGAATGAGTTTATTCAGCAACATGGGATCATCAGGATGGCGTGGCCAGCTCATTCACCTGACCTTTCTCCGATTGAGCACCTCTGGAATGTCCTTGGTCGAAGATTGTCAACAAATCACCTCCTGCCAATGGATGTTGCACAGCTGACTGCATTTCTGCTTCAGGAATGGCAAGCTGTTCCTCAGGATACTCTTCGGACCCTTGTGGAGTCGATGCGTCTACGCTGTCTTGAATGCCTTGCTGCAAACGGTGGTCATACCCGATTTTGAAATGTCTATTTGTGCAATATCTATTGTGTGACTTTTGAAAAGGTGGGTGATACACTTCACAGTTTCATTGCGTTTGAATGTGTGTGTCGTGGAATATTCTAATCCACATATATAAATTATTAGGTAAATATGAAGCCTAACAAATAAAATTAATAAAGAAAAGAGCAATGGTAAATAACAGTGCTGTCACAAAGAAGGTACTCGAAATCCCCCTTGTTTTCTGCTTCGTCTGCAAATTGTAACGCTTTCACGTTGATAGTAAAAGCTTACTGTATTATGACCCGCTTTCTTCAATGAAACGTGTGCTGTATTTCTTGGAAAAAACATTGAGAGGCAGACTGCGTAATGACCTAAATTAATCCTAACATTAATTATACTGCGTTACCAAAACGAACGAACAGATGGACTAAAGGATAAAGAGAGAAGGGAGGGCTGAAAATCAGGAACGCATGCAACACGCTTCGCGCGATACACAAATGCTGCCATCACGCGTGTAAGACTACATGCACTAACTTTTTTTCAGACGGACAGTGATAAATTCACTACCCTTCCCAGAGTTAGGTTTTAAAATCATAAAAAAACGCTTATTAGGAAAGATAACAATAGATGGGTTTACGGTTGAAAACATAACAGTACCCAGACAGCACATCTCGAAACAGGAGGTAGAAAATACATATTTTGAACGCAGCCACGTAGCTCTTTTAAATTTGGATATTTGGGTTCCTTAGGGCTTGCTGACAAAGAATATGTAAAACGTTACGCAAATAGTCCAGGAATTAATAAATTATACCCAAAATAAAATAGTGGGGATGCCTGACAGCATGGAATCATTTCTGCTCATAAAATTTTTTTATAACGTGTTTGAAAAAAATCTTACGTTACAGAATTAGCCTACCATGTAAACTCCAAATTGATTGGAGCGCAACAAATGAAAGACTAACCACGATTGGTCGGGCTATAAATACTATCTTTCGTTGTTAGGGGAGACGTGAAAAGGTAACATTTTTTCAAACACTTGTCGAAACGTGGCCTCATTGGCTAGACTCGCTGATATACTCACTTAGGAGCGTTAGTTCGAGACCACTAGTGCAAATAATCTTGATAAAGCAACAGTGCGTTGAAGCAAGCTCATATTTGTGTTAAATAAAAGCCTGGAACATAAGCAGATGGGAATTTGTGCCAGTAATTGTGCCAGAATTCATTGCTAATCAACGTATCTGTGTTTATTTCCATGAAATTGTGGTAAGCTTGAACCATTCAGTATCTTTTAATGAAAATTGAATGTAAATTGTTAATTTATGCCTGTATATATATGTGTAGTTCAGTGGCAAACAGGAGATAAAGCCTATAATGCTCCAGCCTGAACAGAGGGTGTCGGAGGGAAGTAAAACGGCATGGAATGGCCAAATAGTACACTGACACCTGGATGATTGATTAGACAGAAATAATGCTGGAAGTGCAGAGGCGTGGTAACCATTAAGGAGGTAAATACTGGTATAAAGTATTTCAGATGAAGCTGACAGTTGGCCTAACGCTCTGAACTCAATGTTTGTGTTGTATTGTGCTCAGTGTAGAACTAGAGTATCAATTAGTTATGAAGTAGAAGGTACATCCTTCTTGTTTTCAGGGACCGTGGTCTTGATGGTACTGAGCAGCACCTGGTCAGAGCTTTGCTGAATCCAGAGTCGGACAGCATACTCCTTGGTCTTTTTAGCTATCAGTGAGGTGTCTCCAGAGCCCAGGGGAGAATTCGAGCAGAGGAGTCCTTTCCTGCCGCCATCACGCAAGATAAGCTGATTTGGCCAGCTGAGCTCAACATTATGTCCCCTCATCTTGAAATGACTTTGTTAAAAATAACATTCAGAGGGGAATTTAATTGTCTTAATATCAGGAACTGAGAACATCTCCAATACTAGTCCCAAAAGACAAACTATTGAAGTCATGATGACAAATACCAACAGAGCTTGAACAAAACAAAACCAGTATTACCTCATATTACCACTACACAACTGACACACATAGGATATTTTTAATAATATATGTCACTACAATATTCATATTGATAAAGTCTGTACATATACTTGTAATTAAAATTGATTGTGATTCCTGGTTCCTTTGTATTTGAATCAGGACACATATACCTTTATGATAAGTAATGAATACATATTGTTATTTGAAAAGTTATCAGTGACTCCTTAAGATATTCTCATAGAGTGTTATATGTATGTGAGTGTCACAGTGTTGTCAAGAGTAGTGGATTAAATTAAATTTGTTATCTGTCTGTTGTTGTGACTTACACTTCATCATACACATACCCTAGACACATAACGTAGTCATCACACTATTCCAGAATAATTCTGACTGAGATATATAGATATGGGGTAGCAAGTAAGGTTATATATAATACACTACTCTTATTAGATATATATACCTTCACAGCTGATCTCAGTCAGTACACTAAGTCCCCTATAAATATTTATAACATCCCACTTCACCACATATATTGGGGTCTCGCTCTTGGGATTTTGAATCTTTCCCTATTAAAAAGATTGGGGGTAATTCACTTCAGGGAATATAAGAATTAAAAGGTATCCTTGGGTGGAATTAAATAAGGTTGAGCTCACGGTGCCTGTGTTGTCCATTAGATATATTTAGAGATTAAATTGTTGGTTAGACATTGTAGAAATTTACCTGATAGACAATGGCGGACCTGGCCAAGTTTCGATCTGCTGCTGTTCAGACTGCAAAAGAGTTAGGATTAGATGGGCAAGTTATGGTTGCCTATGTCACGACGGAATGTGACAAATTTATTGAACGCGAAGAAAGAAGGTTTGAAGCCGAAAGAAAGTTAGAGGCTGAAAGGGAAATTAAGAAGTTACAATTTGAGGCTGAGGCTGAGACTAAGAGGTTGCAGATTGAGGCTGAGGCTAAGAAATGGGAGGCAGAAAGAGAAGACAAAAGATTGGCTGCAGAAAGGGAAGAGAAGAAATTAGCTGCAGAAAGGGAAGAGAAGAAATTAGCTGCAGAAAGGGACGCAGAAGATAAAAGATTACAAAGGGAACATGAGTTACGACTAAGGGAGTTTGAGTTTCAAGGCCATGCTCCTGAAAATGGTGCCAGTCCCTTTGCCTCTGATGCTACGGTTACTCAAGGAGCCTCAACCTCAGCTATGAATTTTCATTTAGATCATTTTGTTGAGAAAGACGATGATATAGAGAGCTACCTAAATAGGTATGAACTATTAGCTACCACGTATGGGTTAGAGAGAGAAAGGTGGAGCTTAAAGTTATCTCAAGGACTTCGTGGGGCAGCTTATGAAGTTTTTGCAAAAATGAGCAGAGGTGATCAGGAAAATTATGACATGCTAAAGCAGGCTCTTTTGTTAAGGTATGAAAAGAATGCAGAATTTCATAGGAAAAAATTTAGGAATGCTAAACTACTGTCAGGTGAAACCTATCACCAGTTCTCTGCACGAATAGAGACATACTTGGAGAAATGGACTTCTCTGGGGAAAACCCAAGATCTTAAGGAAATGGTCCTTATAGAGCAATTAAGAGAGTCCATGGCTCCAGACCTGAGAAAGTTTCTCATGGAACAAGGTGCAGAGAGGCTGGGTGAGTTGCTAAATGTTGCTGAAAGGTATCAAGCAGCTCAAGCAGAGGTAACAGGTAATAAAAAAAAACAAGTGGATAACTTTAGGGCACCACAGAACTTTAATAAATTTGATCCTAGGGATCAAAATAAAGGTAAGCACCAATTTGATAGGCCACGGTATGAAAATAAAAATAAATTCCCACAATTCGATGAAAGGAAATATGATGAAAGAAAATCTTTCAACCAAGGAAAACGGTGGTGTAAGAATTGTCAGATGGACAATCATGACACTGACCGTTGCAGAAGGAAACCTGTGTATATGGCAACCCTTCAGGTCAGGTCGACCTCAAGACAGGAGGAGGATATTATGTTGGATACCACTCCAGAAGAGATGAGGAAGGCACAGGCTGGGGATAAAACACTCAAGCCTTGTTTCAGAAAATTGTCAACTTGTCATACAACTCCAGGCAAGGGAGATTTTTACATGAAAAACAAGTTGATGTATAGGAAGACTGGAGCTAGATCCAAAGGTCACGGACAGCTGGTACTTCCAAAAAGATATAGGGCAGACTTAATAAGGAGCCTACATGTGAAACCAGATGGGGACCATGAGAAAATAGGTACCATCATTCAAAAGGTGGCTCACAATTATTATTGGCCCAAAGCAAGATGGGACATTGAGAATTTTGTAGAAAGGTGTAGCATAGCACATGAGGGAACACCCACAAGTGGGAACATGGATCAGGACCTGGACACGCCATGGGGCAAAATTAGGCCTGATAATAAAAAGAAAAATAGATTTGATAAAGTGGACCAAATGGAATGGGAAGCCCCTTTTCACGGACAAGCTTCACTTAACTGTTTTACAATAGCCACTATGCGGAGAGTGCAAAAAGATGTCTTACCCCAGGATAAGCCGACAATCCCTCAATCGGACTTAAACAAACTGGAGGAAGAGGATGTAGAGAGGAAATCTCTCATCAAGAATTTTAAGTGGGGAGACAGCCCCAAAAGAAAAATTGGTAGCGGTCGTTTTGTGAATGATAATTCTGGGAGGAAAAATCATCACTATAAAGCTTCGAGTGGAAGAGACCATACCGGTGCATGGACAAATAGGTCCACACAATTAAAGGTCCACATGTAGCTATGTTAAGAACGTGGACTGATGAAAAGGCAGAGGAAAACATTACATCTTCATACCAATATGTGAATGAGCTGACCACTCGGTTAAAAACTGGCTGGAAACTTGCCAATGAAAATTTGAAACAAGCCAGGAAGAAACATGCTGCCTATTATAACAGGAAGGCGAAAGACAGAAATTTGGCTGTGGGAGAGAAAGTACTGCTTCTGTTGCCCGGGAGTCAGAATAAGTTACAAATTGGATGGCAGGGTCCATATACAGTTTTAGAGAAGGTGTCTAGAACAAATTATAAGATAGATAAGAAGGGGAAAGAAAAAATCTATCATGTGAATCTCCTGAAGAAATATTTGGAAAGAGAACATCAGGAAGAGACACACTTGTTGACCTTGTCCATCGCCATGGAGATGAAAAAGGAACCACTTTCATCATTTGAATATCCATTACACCCCTGTGAGACAGCAGCAAAGGTGAAAATCAGTACACATTTAACGAAAACTCAGAAAGAGAGAGTGCAACAGGTTCTAAATAATCATGCAGAGGTGTTAACAGACCGACCAGGGCATACAAACCTATTGGAATATGATATGAAACTAATAGACTCCACACCTGTCTGTATGAAACCATATTCGATTCCGTTTGCTAAGGAGAAAGCTTTGAAGGAAGAGATAGACTATCTGTTGAAGGAAGGAATTATTTCGCACAGTGAGTCTTCGTATAGTTCCGGTGTTGTACTCTTAAGGAAGCCTCTGGAGAACATAGACTCTGTATAGATTACAGGAGACTGAATGCTATTACAGAAGGACAGGTGGATCCATTGCCGGATACAAATCAGCTGTTTGCCAGACTAAATAAAGCTAAATATTTCTCAAAAGTGGATCTGAGTAAAGGATACTATCAGATTCCAGTAAAGCCTGAGGTTAGACCATACCTAGCTTTTAGTACCTCAGAAGGACACTATGAGTTTAATAGATTGCCATTTGGATTGAAGAATGCGCCTAGTGTCTTCTCTAGAATGATGAGAAAAATTATTGGATCCTCTGAATAATCCCTGTATAACAAATTTTATGGATGATATCCTTATAGCAACAGAAACATTTGAGGAACACATTGACTCTCTGAAACATGCTGTTTGATCGACTTAGGGAGGCAAATTTAACAGCCCGACCAACCAAATGTTGCGTTGGATGTAAAGAATTGGAATTTTTGGGACACACAGTTTATCAGGGAAACATGACCCCTGACCCAAAGAATTTAGAGAAACTACAGAAAGCCCCGAGACCACAAACCAAGAAGGACGTGAGATCCTTTGTCTCATTATGTGGTTTCTACCAGAAGTATATCAAAAACTTTAATTCCATATGTGCACCGTTAACTGAATTGACACGTAAAGGACATCCAGATCGCATTACATGGACACCACAATGTGAAATGACTTACCAAGAATTGAAGGAAAAGCTCACAAGTAAACCCATTTTGAAATTACCTGACTTAAGTCAAGAATTCATAGTAAGGACGGATGCAAGTAATATTGGGTTAGGTGCAACTCTACTACAGAAATCAGATGCATTGGATGGAGAATTAAGCCCAGTGGCATATGCTAGCAGAAAGTTGAATAAAGCTGAAATCAACTACTCAACTAGCGAAAAAGAATGTCTTGCAGTAATATGGGCGATAAAGAAATTCAATATTTATCTATATGGGAAGGCATTTAAGTTGCAAACAGACCACAAACCGTTATCGTTTCTAGCACAGGCTAGGCATGAGAACTCCAGGTTACTCCGATGGTCTTTACTTTTGGCTCCATATAATTTTAGCATTGAGTATATATCTGGAAAAACCAATTTGGGAGCGGATTTTTTAAGCGCCATCCGTGTGATGAGAATCACCGTAAACCCCAGAACTAATAATAAATTTCTCTATGTGTATATAGAATAAAGGACTGACATATAATGTCTGTTTTAAGAGGGGAGGTGTCGTGGAATATTCTAATCCACATATATAAATTATTAGGTAAATATGAAGCCTAACAAATAAAATTGATAAAGAAAAGAGCAATGGTAAAATAACAGTGCTGTCACAAAGAAGGTACTCGAAATCCCCCTTGTTTTCTGCTTCGTCTGCAAATTGTAACGCTTTCACGTTGATAGTAAAGCTTACTGTATTATTACCCGCCTTCTTCAATGAAACGTGTGCTGTATTTCTTGGAAAAACATTGAGAGGCAGACTGCGTAATGACCTAAATTAATCCTAACATTAATTATACTGCGTTACCAAAACGAACGAACAGATGGACTAAAGGATAAAGAGAAAGGGAGGGCTGAAAATCAGGAACGCATGCAACACGCGTCGCGCGATACACAAATGCTGCCATCACGCGTGTAAGACTACATGCACTAACTTTTTTTCAGACGGACAGTGATAAATTCACTACCCTTCCCAGAGTTAGGTTTTAAAATCATAAAAAAAAAAAAAAAAAAAAAAAAAAAAAAAACGCTTATTAGAAAAGATAACATTAGATGGGTTTACGGTTGAAAACATAACAGTACCCAGACAGCACATCTTCGAAACAGGAGGTAGAATAATACATATTTTTGAACGCAGCCACGTAGCTCCTTTAAATTAGTATTTTTGGGTTCCTTAGGGTTTGCTGACAAATAATATGTAAAACGTTACGCAAATAGTCCAGGAATTAATAAATTATACCCAAAATAAAATAGTGGGGATGCCTGACAGCATGGAATCATTTCTGCTCATAAAATTTTTTTATAACGTGTTTGAAAAAAAATCTTACGTTACAGAATTAGCCTACCATGTAAACTCCAAATTGATTGGAGCGCAACAAATGAAAGACTAACCACGATTGGTCGGGCTATAAATACTATCTTTCGTTGTTAGGGGAGACGTGAAAAGGTAACATTTTTTCAAACACGTTGTCGAAACGTGGCCTCATTGGCTAGACTCGCTGATATACTCACTTAGGAGCGTTAGTTCGAGACCACTAGTGCAAATAATCTTGATAAAGCAACAGTGCGTTGAAGCCAGCTCATATTTGTGTTAAATAAAAGCCTGGAACATAAGCAGATGGGAATTTGTGCCAGTAATTGTGCCAGAATTCATTGCTAATCAACGTATCTGTGTTTATTTCCATGAAATTGTGGTAAGCTTGAACCATTCAGTATCTTTTAATGAAAATTGAATGTAAATTGTTAATTTATGCCTGTATATATATGTGTAGTTCAGTGGCAAACAGGAGATAAAGCCTATAATGCTCCAGCCTGAACAGAGGGTGTCGGAGGGAAGTAACACGGCATGGAATGGCCAAATAGTACACTGACACCTGGATGATTGATTAGACAGAAATAATGCTGGAAGTGCAGAGGCGTAGTGACCATTAAGGAGGGTAATGCTGGAATAAAGTATTTCAGATGAAGCTGACAGTTGGCCTAACGCTCTGAACTCAATGTTTGTGCTGTATTGTGATCGGTGTAACAGAGAGTATAAGTTAGTTATGAAGTAGAAGGTACATCCTTCTTGATTTCAGGGACCGTGGTCTTGATGGTACTGAGCAGCACCTGGTCAGAGCTTTGCTGAATCCAGAGTCGGACAGCATACTCCTTGGTCATTTTAGCTATCAGTGAGGTGTCTCCTGAGCCCAGAGGAGAATTCGAGCAGAGGAGTCCTTTCCTGCCGCCATCACGCCAGATAAGCTAACTTGGCCAGCTGAGCTCAACATTATGTCCCCCCCTCTTGAAATGACTTTGTAAAAATAACATTCAGAGGGGAATTTAATTGTCTTAATATCAGGAACTGAGAACATCTCCAATACTAGTCCCAAAAGACAAACTATTGAAGTCATGATGACAAATACCAACAGAGCTTGAACAAAACAAAACCAGTATTACCTCATATTACCACTACACAACTGACACACATAGGATATTTTTAATAATATATGTCACTACAATATTCATATTGATAAAGTCTGTACATATACTTGTAATTAAAATTGATTGTGATTCCTGGTTCCTTTGTATTTGAATCAGGACACATATACCTTTATGATAACTTTGACGAATAGTATATATTTATCTCCAATCCATTATGTGTAATTTTTGTAAATGACTAGAATTTATTTCACGGGTTAATAAGAACGATAAGATAAGCTTTACACTTGTGTTTTCTAATCAAATCTAATAACCAAGTGGATAATAAATTATACCGTTACGCGGGTTTGGATAGAATACTATATTGAGGTTAAATGTTTTGTATTTTCTTCCTAAAATAATCCAGTACGGGCCACAAACCAAAACCTACCAGCGGCCTGAATCTGAGAGAACGGGTCTAAGTCCAACAGTATCAAAAAACATTCTTATATAAATATCGGGTCTTCGAGGTTGACCTGTTTGGCCCTCTTGTTTCACACAGAAAGAGAGAGAGAGTACTAACAAAAGACTATAAGAATAATTGTAACTGGACCTATAGCGATCCAGATTCTTTTTCTATTTTGATGTACACTCAGCCCGCTGTGGCAAAATTAAAAAAAAAATTAACATTTCCTAACTACCGACCACTGTGTTGTGGCGAGGATTTTTATCCCGAGAGATTTACATACCTGACATTCTCTTTAAGTATTGGAATTACAAGCTACTGACACTGTGAACACTAGATCTCGTAATTATTTTCCTACCTGGACTAATTGATGTGACATAAACAGATCCAATTAACAGTAACGAAGTAAGCGTTCCCCAAATAACAGGATTAATCAAACTTTGAGGAGCTAGGGCTAATTTTGCCAAAAACACAACCCACACTGGATTTGTTGTTTGTACCATGGAGATATGTTCCAGATGTTGTTAATCAACAATTAGGTAAGCGCGACTGAAAGTGGCCACTGTTTGTCTGAAGCGAGAGAAAGAAGGAATGAATAATTCTTCTATTGTATAATCATTGTACTCACTTTGTTGTGCCTTTCTTTTGTTTGCTAATACTGTTATTTTTCTGAATATATTAATTAGGAACTCTGTTCTTTACAGTATAGTCAAATTCTATACCATAGCGCAAATCGTTTGACCTTTTGGGGGTTATTTAACGTCTTCTTGTGGGATCTTGTCTCAACAGAGGGGATTGCACTTATGGGGTTTATTTCTTTATGAATTCTGTAACCTATGATTTTTTCTGTTTGATATTTGATACTGAATGTTGTGAAGTGTTCCTTTATGATAAATAAACTTAACATAAAACTTAATTACCTGTGTTGGTCAGCTCGGCCCAATATCCCTACTCCATTACTATAGTTTCACGTTTGTGCGTCTAATTGTCGTCACTTATCTGTGTGTGTGTATGTGAGTGGTTATAGCGTATATGTTAATATATACAGAAAGGTAAACTGTCTGATAAACAAATTTCAGTCGTAAGATAGGCTGGACTAGAGTACCTTCTAAATCCAGGGACAGACTCTACCTTTTCACCATTCACTCGTGAAATCTATTTCTTTACCTTATCTCTCACTGAGTTACCACCTTTTCCCAGTTCTATTCAGACGGGACCAGAATCTATCTTAATCACCTATCAAAAATCTACGACAGATATGGACAAATATTGTCAAATAATACAAGTCGGTACCTACAAGATTATGTAGAGTGAAAAATTAGCTGGAGCAGAGATTTAGGAAGGAAAATTATGACTGGAGTAAAGAATTTTAATGGCTCCAATTGTTTTACGAGAATAAGACCCAAGCATTGTGTTCTTGCTTAGTTGGCGTTGAGAAAGCGGGAAATATTTTGGACGACGCAAACTGAATAACGGCAGGAAAAAAGATTAATTAGATATCTTGTTATTTCAGTTGCTGGTTGCCGGGTCATTATGTTTATACAAGGGGCTTGACATAAGTCTTGGGCCTGACCATGAAGGAGTCACAGGAAGAAGATGAAACTTGGCACATTTAAAGTTCATCATATTTGCACTGAATGTGTAAAGTACGCGTTTGTTTCTTCAATGGGTTTCCCCGCTACGGTGCACGGCGCAATGTACCCTATTGACCGGATCTGCTGCTCCAAAGATTTGACAAAACAATGGAAAAGAAGGAGGCCAGAGCTGTGATAAAATTTCTGATGTTTCAGGGAAAAACACCTACAGAAATACACAGGGAGATGGAACCAGTGTTTCGTGATTCTTGTCCTTCATATACTTCGGTAAAAAAACTGGTGTCAACAGTTTAAGTGCGGCCGCTCAAATGTTGCTGATCTGCAAAGATCTGGTAGACCAGCCTCAGAGTGCAACGATGAAAATGCAACAAGAGTGAAGAAAATCATTGACCAGGATCGAAAAATGACAATTGTGGAGATAGCTAGTAGAGTAAAACTGAATGAAAAAACAGTTTATAGAATTTTACACAAAAGACTGAACATGAGAAAAGTGTGTGCACGCTGGGTTCCGCGACTGTTGACACGTGAACAGAAGCAAACGAGGGTAAATTGCTATCAACAGTTGCTCAAAAAGTGTCAGTCAAAAAAACTTTTTGGAGACCATGGTGACAGTAGATGAGACTTGGGTACACCATTATGACCCCGAATCCAAAATTGCCAGCATGCAATGGAAAACCCCGGGCTCCCCAACACCTGTCAAGCCGAGAGCGCAGAAATCTGCAGGAAAAGTGATGCTGACTGTTTTTTGAGACGGCAAGGTGTCCTTTTGAAAGATTATCTGCCTCGTGGCAACACAGTTAATGGACAGTACTATGCAGATCTTCTCACCAAACTAAGAAAGGTTGTGACCAGGAAACGAGGGATAACGCACACTCAAAATCTTCCTTTGCTTCAAGACAACGCTCCCTCTCACAAAGCACGGCTTGTGCAGCTAGCAGCCAATGATTTGAATATTGAAATTCTTCCACACCCACCATATTCTCCAAATTTGACTCCATCAGACTTTTTTTCTATTCCCAAATCTTAAAAAACAGCTAAAAGGAAATCATTTTGACAGCAATGAAGAGGTTATACTGGCATGTGATGACTGGTTTAGTTTGAAAAATAGGGTGTTCTACTCGCAAGGTCTTTTCAAGGTCAAGCAGAGATGGCAGAAGTGTGTCAATTCAGACGGTGGCTGTATTGAAAAGGAATAAACACTATACAAAATTTCAATTCTCTGTGACATGTCCTTCATGGTCAGGCCCAAGACTTATATCAATCCCCTTGTATAATGTATTCTTTTTTTTGGCATGTTTGTGTTCACGTTGTTCCCCTGTTAATCTTCTTGTGGGTCACATTAGCCAATTGTTTAAAAACCCTTGGTTCACCGAGCTCTAGTTATTTTGATCAGCTTCGGAAGTTTTCAACAGATGTCAAGCAAATAAAATGTGTGGTTTTTATTTGACCTTTCAAGCAAATAAGATATATGGTTTTTATTTGACCTTTCAAGCAAATAAGATGTGTGGTTTTTATTTGACCTTTCGTGCAAATAAGATGTGGAGTTTTTATTTTTTTGGTGGTTAAGTATTGTATGGAGGAAAATATATAGGTTTATTTTGTCTTGATATACGTTTTTTTTTTTTAATACACTTACTTTTTTTTTAATTCTACATCGTTTTCTTCAGCCTATACTTTTCTTCGCCATTTTACTTTTTAAAAATCACATATACTCACACACAAACTCACACAGTCTGACTCAATCACTCACTCACCCACTCACTCAGATCTTAAGCATTTTTTGGTTTCATCCACATTTAATTCATCTTATCAATACGGCCTGGGCACTGCCCAGCTAGTCGGTCAGCATCTTTCATTACCACATACCCCAGCATGACCAAGACAGTATACCCACACCAGCTCTTGTAGACTGGAAGCTTCTATGAATGTTTTCCATTCATGCCGCAACCAACCACTTTGAACCTTCCAAAGCATGGACTGAGACTCTGACACAATGATGGCCGGTGTTAATGAAGTTTCAGTTATCCACCTTAAGGCTGCAGTAACAGCCTCGACCTCCATTCTCATGCTGGAAGTTGTTATCTTGTAAGCCCCGCTATGTTCGGGGACGATTCTGCCCTGCACCCGAGCAGAGAAGCCCCAACCGGATTTCTCACCACGGATCATAGACCCATCTGTATACACAATTGCATCATCATCCCCGGAATGATCATGTATCAGTTGATTAATTTCCAATTCTGCTTTTCCATTCCCCAATTTCTACACTCTCTGCCAAGGCTGATGATGACCTGCTGGTAGTGAATCCAGTTCTCATCTGATATACTCCACTCTTCCCCCTTGAATATATTGTCGACTGTGGCCACCTGTTTGATCGTTGTCTCTGCCTGTGCCATCCATGACATCCCCCTCTTTATTCTTGCCCTCCCTTGAAGTCAGCTATGTTTCCATGCAAGAGGTGTCGTTTGTCGGTGGTTACTCACATATAGGCTTTTGCCCGGGCCATCACATATCTGGATCTAATCAACAGCGCTCCAAGCATGTACCTCATTGTCACAATGGGGGTATTATGCGTACAGCCCAAGACTATACGCATCCCTTCATTTTGAATGCGTTCTAGTCATTCACATTGTGTTACTGACAGCGTTAGTATTCCCAGCCCATACTCAGTGACTGAAATGACTAGCTGATGATAAAGAAGAAATAGTAATCTCTGCTCCAGACGCGCCGCGGCCATTATTTTCAGGGCTGCTAGACCTCTCCTGCATTTCTGTATAATGTGATCAACATGGTACTTATACGAGAGCCCGAGACCAAATGTAACTTCGAGGTATTTCAGCTTTTCTTGCCTTTCAATCCTCTGTCCATTGAGAGTAATATCTGGGAGGTCTGCTTTCACAGTAGAGTTGTTCAAGGAGCACCACATCACGCAGGCCTTGTTGGGATTGACTTTGGGTTATGAACTTTATGGCCACCCAGAAGAATGCTTATTCTGTGCTTTATCTTTACAATTAGTAGTTTATATGTTCCTTCTTACATAAAGTATAGCTATGTAAATTATGTTATTTTTTTAGTATGCTTGACTTATGTAGAGCATTTAAAAATTATTTGGTAACATTCAGAAGCGTACTTAAATAGGGGAGGGCCCTGGTGACAATCTGGAGGAGGGTGCCATCGGACAGTATTGTGAAAGTATTGTACTGTTGAAAAACCTACTTGCAAGCATAATTTGTGTGTGTTTTTTTTTTTTTGGGGGGGCGGGGGGGGGGCGGGGGAAGGGGGGCTACATTAAGGATCCGCTCTGGGTGCTAAATACTTTAAGTACGATGATGGTAACATTGTAATTATTACCTGCTATCAGTCAGTACTAGCCAACACCCAAGTTAAACTAAATTAATTACTATGAACAGTTGAACTATATTAATTACTCTGAACGCCCCTTGAAGTTGTCGGGGTCTCTGAAGAAGCAAAGAAAGAATATGAACCACTGCAACCTCAGACATGTCATACTAATATGAGGTTGTGCGTGGGACTGAAAAGTTGATCATGTCAAACAAGTTGCCACACAAACCACCATTACAAGAGCAGAAAATCAATATTAGACAAACATCAAGTTTTGTTTTCAGGCACTCGTAAGAAATAAAGAAGTAGAACACTAGACAACAGACGTGAGTGGCTTACCCATGACTCGAACCCAGGACCTTCCGTGCGACAACCCCGCCTAGCTTGCAAGCGAATCACACTATCCTGCCTGCCATTTAGGCATCACCAAAAATGATGCTTCGATGACGGGTTTTGGTCATCCTAATGGTTTCCGTTCCTTATGCATTACAAGAGCGCGTGACTGTTTATTGCGGACTTCTGGCAAGGGCACCAAAGCGGCTTCATGCACCGCAAGACGCGCAACAGAAAATGACAACGATAAATGAACTGTGAATGCCTTATTCATTGCTAGACCTGCAGTTTCAAGCCACACATACGAATATCAATAGTTTCGTGTTTTTTTTTTTTTTTGTCGTTGTTTAACAAGCTATAGCGGGAAACGTGGTTATAATTGTCTTCTTTATACAGATCACGGAATCTAATTGTAACAATCGAAGTCGGGGCTAGTGTATTGCGGGCACTCAGCCAGCATCTCCAATGTTGTGATTGCAGTAAAGCCTGAAATAGCCAGTGTGGTGCCTCCTTTTTATTTCTCCAGTGATGTTTTCCTTACATCTGTTGCATTATCCGTAGTGAGCCAGAACTGCTAGAGATGGTTGTTTGAATAGTAAGACGGCATGTAGGTTTTTTTTTTAATAGGACTACTGTGTCTTCATGCATGTCGTACAAGGCGATTAATATGAGGTGCATGGAGGTGGTTTGGTTTGGTTTTAAGGACTATCTTCATTGCTCACGGATAGCTCCATCCATGCTCCGATCTCCCCCCTTAGGTCACACGAGGAGGATCTCAGCACAGTGCACGAACTCCGTAGCACCGGCAAGAATCTCATTGTGTGTAAAAAGGAATCACACATTCAGTAAATATTTTTGTGGTGGGTAGGTTTCTAATTTTTAAATTTTTCCATGGCAGCGACCTTATGGTCTACTCTTTACGATTTCCAACTGCTGCGGGATTTTTAACGTGCGCAACTCGCACTTAAGGTGGTCATCTCATCATGTCAAACAAATTGCCACAGGAACCACCGCTACAAGAGCACGTGATTGCTTGATGCAGGCTTCCTGCAAGGGGACCAGCTACATTGGTGGCCACGTGCTCTGTAAGAAGCGCAAACGTAATTGATAATGACTATTGTCAGTCTGACCACTAGTTCTTATAAAAAGCATCCTTACTAAATAATAAGAACAAAAGTACCAGCGTAAAGACCAACCGGGTTTATCTCAGGACAAAACAAGAACTTTTATATTTCTGCAATCAGTAAAACAGTAAAAATGCCGCCTTTGTGTTAGATGTTACCATAGTAACAGTTTTTCTAGACTTACATCCTTCACTTGCTAGCTCCTAGCAGTTTCTTGGATTCTGGGAAATTTCCAAAGTTCTTATAGTTTACGATTTACTTTTACAGCTTGGCGATGGCGCCGTTTGGTTGGTCCTAGGTTCAGTTCCTGGTGAGCCTATCATTTATATTTTCTTGTCAGTTGTCTGGTGTAAACTTTTATATTGAACGAGTGCCTGTTAATTACCTTTATTTATTTACTGTTTATAAGGCAGTCATCATTATCTTTTTGTGTCGCACGCCTTCTGGAGCATGGAACCACAACCTTAGCTGACCCCATGGCAGGACGCCTGCACCAAACATTCACATGCTCCTGCAGAGGTAGTTTCTGTAACAGTCAGTTTTACATGAAGAGGTTGCCTCTCCCATGCAAAACCTCATATTAGTGGCCTTGTACGACATGCCTAAGAGTACAGTAGTCGTATTCTTTCCTTCTCACTTCAGAGACAACCGGGCACTACTCGTGACACATACGGATACTCGGGACACGTACGGCATTACCTGTACTTAGCTGGTCGTCTGTCATAACACAGTCACTTTCGCGGCATGGATGGAATCTCCACAGTGCCTCTTACTTTTCTATTTCCTAGTATCCTTACTTTTCTGTTATCTAGTATCTCATATTTTCTCTCTTTCTGTCCTTCTTACAAATGACTTACCATTTAGCCATTTTCGGTTCTTATGTACGACTTAAGAGATTTTGGATTTTCCTTCTTTGTATATTTCTGTTTACCTAATTACACGAACATGTATCTCCCATGCCCCGTATAGTCTCCATGTGTTTGTGAGAAGGCCAGAAAGAATGAAACTGCTTCAAGCCTCAGTCATGACAAAAAGGGTGGGCGTACATTGGGTACATAGGTTTGGACAGGGAGCTAGTAACTTCATTATGTAAGACTAATTGCTTTAGAAAACGCATCTGCAGGATAACGCAGGCTTCCTTCAAGGAGGTCAACTTCAATGCTGGGTCCATGCTCCGCGAGGAGCGGAAAAAAATATATCTATCAAAAAGTATCTCATACTCCTCTTATCATACGTAATCAGTATCAGCGACTTAAAACTTATAACTTTGCACTGATCGACAGCTGGTGTTTGCATGCGTTGAGGGAGGGAAGAGAGAAGGATGCATATTTCAGAGAAAAAAGGAAAGCGTCACGATCATACAATACACGGAACAGATCAGTAGAAGAGGAGGTGCAGAAGGCGAATATGTTCTAGAACCAAACGGAGTCGGTACACGGTAAAGTTCGTTGAAATAATAATGTTGAGGAAACAATGCTTCATTAGAAATCGGAATCGAGTAAGGCAAGTAAGTCAAGGTCAGTTCTAAAAATAGCATTAATAAACAGAAGCACATAA
This sequence comes from Oreohelix idahoensis, assembly GCA_024509875.1. Taxonomy (NCBI): domain Eukaryota; kingdom Metazoa; phylum Mollusca; class Gastropoda; order Stylommatophora; family Oreohelicidae; genus Oreohelix; species Oreohelix idahoensis. The sequence continues at coordinate 30,885 of JAMPIV010014348.1, forward strand.
ATAACACATAAACAGGAATGGGAACGGAATGCCGAACTCTTCCTATGTTGCCTCGCTCTTTATAATCTAGATTAGGGTGCCGGCGACAGCTCGATCGCGTCTACAGTTAGATCACAAAGGATGATTTGGTAGATTTTTAGGTAATAAGGGAGAAAGAAAAAGAAATTCTTAAGCCAAGGAAATTTAAAAGCACTGCATATCAGCCATCACTTTTGTCAAGGAATTAATGTTGAGAGACATTTTAAAACTGTTCAGTCTAGCATTAAAACTGATTTTCCTTCTATTTCAGCAAGCGTGGTTTTTATTAAGGTAGATCTTTAGAGAACTCAGTGTTTCTAAAGTAGATTCCCTCGCCTCTTGGCTTGCCTACCCCTGGTCTAGATTTTGCTAAATAGCTCTCATGTGCGCCAGTGCCAAGCTGGTAAAATTTATCAGTTAAAGTTGTTATACCAATTCATTTCCCTAATGGTATACAGACTCATGTTGTGTTTTACATACTCTTATGATCAATGAAAAAAAAAAATTGTATACTAACAAGAATACATAACCAAGGATTGTTGGTACAAAAGGATCCCGTTACACGCCCATTGAGGCAGATTGGGAATATGGTGTTAGGCCCATATTTTCTTGACCATCGGCACACTAGGAGTGATGTGTTCAACATCACGCCGGCCGCCTTAACCTTCCCAGAAGTTGCTCTGGTACCCAATTGGGGCTGGGTCGACCCAGGAGCCGTTTGTGGCCTAAAAAAATCCTACCTCATCTGGGGATCGAACCATAGACCACTGAGCAAGGAAGCCAGTGCACTAACCACTATGCTACCGCGACTCCTTGTTGGTACAAGCCGGAAGGTAAAAACTGTGATATGGTGCACTTACGCCGAAAAAAAGTAATTATTATTAGTTGCACTTACGCTCTTCCTCGTTCTGTTTCCGTTGCGGTTTTCGAGGATACTTAATTGGTTTTAGCTTAGTTTACACGTTACTTTGTCACCTCTTTACGATGACTTGCAAGGATATCGGTTTTATCCGCACTCATTGTAATATTTCATAAACAGGGTGATTCAGACAGAGTTATATCCTTGTATTACCCAGTAACTACGGTGCATTTGAACATCATAGCATATTTTTATGCTACAAAGGGTTTGTGATGAATTAAACGACATGGTTGATACGTACCGTGAGACACGAGGGGCGCATTATTGAGCATTTGTAAGATTACAAAAATAACTGTGATAGTACTTTTAAAAGTTATTTATATTACATGTTCATCACCACCGCTACCATCATCATCACCACCATGATATTCATCATGACTTGGTTGAATTAAACCAGTGGTTCTTAACGCGGGCCATATACCCCCTCCCAAGGGGCCACGCCATATTGCTAGGGGGCCCGAGTAAGATGGTAAAGTACCTTTCTTCCAGCTAACAGCTACTATGAGAGGGGGGGGGGGTAGAGGTAAATGAGGCTCAGAAGGGGCCATGAGCAAAAAAAGTGTTGAGAATCCCTGAATTAAACGAAAGCATGGGGAGCCGCGCTGGTGTAGTGGTTACCAAACTGCGCTTGCGACCGGGTGACCCAGGATTAAACACGGGCGAGAACATTTGAAGATTTTCGTCGATCGGGATTTGGACTGGATTAACTCGAGCCCTGGCGAAAACATTTGAAGAAGTGTCGTCGACCAGGGACTGGCGGCTCCTGAGCCGACCCAGCTCTAATGGGTACCTCCGAAATCGGCGAGTATCTGCCTGAATGGCGAGGGACACCTGTCTCTGTACAAGAAAAAGAGATACGTAAAAATCAGTCTCAGGTTAGACATACTGAGATTTCGCCTCGAGTAATAGCGGACGTACGCAAAAAAAAAAAAAACACGAAAGAATTTATATGTGCCGTGTGACACGAGGGGCGCATTATCGAACATTTGCAAGATTATAAAAATGAACTGTGATAGTTTCTTTAAAAATTGGTTTAGACTACATGTTCATATGAAACATAGTTACTGAGTAATCAGTTTTTAAGTGTTAAATTCTTTTTGAATAACCTTGTATATAAAACATTATCTAAAACACAGGAGAGGAAAACGTGAGATGAGGTACCTGAGCAAAAGCTACCATTGTCATCATAAGAGACAGAAGGAAACATGAAAAACTGTAAAGTAAAGGGAATACCACCGTACATCAGTTATCCAAACTTAGAGGTTCCCGTGTATTCATGCATTCATTTACTTGTTCATTCCTTATGGAACATAGATTCATCACTGCAAGTGGCTCCCTTGAGTGCACATACTCATTCAGCAGTGATTTCTATAGCAATTAGTTTTACAGATAAAGTTGCCAGTACCTTGTGTAACCTGACATTAGTCGCTGTCTTTCGACATACCTGAAGTAGCAGCAGGCGCAATATTTTTTTGTTTCTAAGACAACCACGGGACTAAATAAAAAAACTATACATTTTGTTTTAAAGTTCACATTTATTTCCAAACCAAAGAAACATGGCAACGTTTATTGGAACTACTTTTTTAGTTTATCACTAGCTTTTATTTGTGATACCTATAAAAAAGAATTGGGGCTTAATAGTGCGATGGTTAATCCGGCTGATTTCTGACGCCGAAGACCAAGACTTGCACCGCGAGAGGATACCCAGCTGAAACAGACCTGGCCAATGGGAGTTATATTATACAGGGTATCCATAAAAGATTGTACCCTTTTCAAAAAAATTATTCTCGGCCCCATGACGTGGTACGAGGATGCTTTCGATCACAAAAGTAAGATAATCTCTGCAAGTTTTTAAGCATACATTTACAAAGACTCAAAAAAAAAGTGCGCATGCGCGCAGCAAGTATTTCAAGTGACACTTTCGCAGTTGAGTTGCAACCGGTAATTGTTACATGTCTCTCAACACACTGGTCAAGTAGGTGGAAAAAAAAGAAATAGGTACATTCTTTTTGAGTCTTTGTAAGGTTTGCTTAAAAACTTGCAGAGATTATTTTACTGTTGTGATAGAAAGCATCTTCGTACCACATCATGGGGCCGAGAATAAATTTTTTGAAAAGGGTACAATCTTTTATGGACACCCTGTATATGTTATTAAAATGAAGTATATTACAAGGCAGCCCTTGTTCTGGAATCTCCAGGGCAAGAGAAATAGATGGGACATAAAAGGGCTTGTGGACATACATGACAATGATAAAGAAGACATAAACAGACCTTGAACGGATGACACAGGACAGGAAGGTTTGGCGTGAATTCGTTGAAGAGCTATGCTTCACCGCAGTAGCGCAGTTTGTGCTCTGGTTTCCTAGCTTGATGGTCCATGGTTCGATCCCTAGTTGAGATGGGATTTTTTAGACCGCTAACGGCTCTGAGGTCAGCTCAGCCTCGTGAATTGGGTACCAGGACAGCTCTGGGAAGGTCAGGCGGCCGGCATGATGCTGACCACATCACCCCTAGTGTGCCGATGGTCAAGAAAATGTAGGCCTAATACCATATTCCCAATATGCCTCAATGGGCGTGTAACTGGATCCTATACTTTACCCTCTTTACCTATGCTTCACAGGGATATGTAAGGTAATGAATGAAAATGGGAGTATATCTCTTCACTTCTTCTTTGGTCTTTGGCCGCTGACTGACAAAGCAATCAGTGACCATCACGCCTGGTGGCGTCATGTATGGCAGCAACAAACTGTCTCCACTTTGTTCGGTCGACAGCCATCCTTCATGTAGTGCGCCAGATCTGGCTCACGTCTTGCATCTCCGCCTCCACAGTTCTCCGCCAGGTAGCTTTTGGCCGGCCTCGCTTCCGCTTTCCCTCTGGAGTCCATAGCATGGCGGTTATGGTAATGGTGTCCGGGTTGTCATATGAGGATGTGGCCAACGGAGTTTCAGCGTCGACCCACTCTGATGGTGCTAATGTCTTCTTGGTGGCTCCGAATTAGCATTTCTTGGTTGGTGACGGTGTTGGGTCAGAAAATTCGAAGACTTTTCCTTAGGCAGATTGTGTGGAATAAGGACACTTTGGACAGTTCCCCATCTGTTACTCTCCAGCACCCTGCACCGCAAAAAAGCACAAACTCACGAACTCTCTTATACAGTATTTTTTAATTATTTACTGTTTGTAAAGTACTGGAAGGATTTCCAGATGTTGTTTATGTTGGCGAAGGTTATTCTGGCTTAATTCATTCGGTTACTGATGTCTTTGCTTGTTCCACCATCTGATGTTAATATACTTCCCAAGTATGTAAATGCGTTTGATTCACTAGCTCCTGGTCTCTTATTTCCGTGGGCGCAGGATTTTTATATTGAGTGTCATGACCTCTGTCACATTGAGATTAATGTTCAGTCCCACCTGTTGGCTGGGTTCACTCAGTCTGCATGTTCTGGAATCTACAAGATAAGACAAACGCAGGCAGAGCTAAAAGGCAATAGTTGAGAGACAGGAATATGATAAAGAAGACATAGAGAGACCTTGAACGGATGGCACAGGACAGGACGGGTTGACGTGGATCAGTTGCAGACCTGTGCTTCACGGGGAACTGAAGGGTAATGAATGATAATGGGAGTCAGTGGCGTATTAAGGGGGTGCGAGGGGGCGGACCGCCCCGGGTGACACCTTGGAAGGGGCTGCCATCGGACACTATTATTATAATACTTACTGTTGAAAATATACTTGCAAGTGGTTTTTTTTTCGGGGAGAGTAGGCGCCAATGGTATGATCCGTCTGGGTGCCAAATAATTGAGGGATGCTACATCTCTTCACTATGGTTAACGTCAACATATGGAAGATACTTTACAATACTGTACGTTTAATTAACTATGAAAGGACGTAAGGCCAGTAGTTGGGGCCAAATTTCTCAGGTGCTCGTAATAGAAGGCTAGTAGTTGGGGCCGAATTTCTCAGGTGCTTGTAATAGAAGGCCAGTTATCGGGGCCGGTATATTTGAACTAAGTTTTTATTTCGGTTTGTTCTAATTTTATATTTTATTAATTCTCATTCAATTTCCTCTATAACTTTGTATAACCTAATCATACTTTACATTTTTTAAATAGAAAGATTAAGTATAAAGAAAAGTCATGGGTGAATAAAAACGCAGAGGAAGACGCGGGAGAGAGAGAGAAGAGAACGAACGAACGAACTTTATTTTTAAAGGGTTTAGAATTGGGCACGCAGGCCCGTCTAACATTCTGCCCTTCCTTTCTCTCATCTTCCATACTGAATCCATTTATTCTCACATGTATCCTAAATATTACTTAAATAATAAAATAACAAAATAAAATAAAATCCCAACATTGTAACAGTACAATACGGGACGGGACAGAACAACATACTAACGCCGAACCGAGAGACCGACCAGCCAGCCCGCGAGAGAGATTGTGTGAGAGGGAGAACGAATGAAGAAACGAAATTTTTTTTTTCATCAGGGTAGAGAATTAGGCATTATTGCCTTCTTACATTTCTGCCCTGCAGTAATACATTTATCAAAGTGTTTTAAGTGTTTTCAAATTAAAACATACTTAACTTTAATAATAATAATATTGAGAGAGAGCGAGAGCGAGAGAGAGCGAGAGAGAGAGAGAGAGGAGAGAGAGAGAGAGAGGAAGAGAGAGAGAGAGACGCCTAATGGAAAAAATCGCAAAAACATAAGAACAATCGACACCCTCTGTACCGCAAGGAAGTAGATTAGCACCCATATCACAGGTGCTTATCGCTTTCTTCCGCATTGTCAAAGTCGAGAATTTATCCGCCATGATGATAGGAAACTCTTTACAGAGCGATATAACAGGAAGCAATCTGATCATCAGAAGAAGTCCCCCGTCCGACAAGTGTTTCGGCCCGATATACTCCTTTACACTCTAAGGGGGGCAGGCCCACTTGGGTCATGACTCCCAAGCGTCTCAGCCTCTGTAGTGGTTTTTTGATGTTATTATGTGGTTGTTATGTTACCTAGTGTCCTGGATGAGGTCAGCTGTGAAGGCTGCTGATGATAACAGTTTATGCGAGTTACAGGAGGCCTTTCTGCTACCACTTATGACCTCAAACAGACCTATTCTACTATTATGTATGTTAGCTACGTTAAATGTCTAGGGTACTGAATTGTGATGTGTAGGTAATAAGATACACAGACACACACATGTAAATACTAAGTCTAATATTAAGAATAATAATCTCTATGATAAAATCAACTAACACTGTCTTTAAAGGTTAGATTTTCAATCTTTTAAATTTATTTAGTCCTGAACCAAATGTTTCTTCTGGTCAGGACGTATGAAATAATATGTATTTATCAATAAAGGGCATATATATATGAACAATCAAATGAAATTTTTATACATCAATATATTGTTACATTAGTTGATATTAATATTGACTATAGTGTCTTTGGCAAAACTAGCACTGGATGTTTAGTTGGGGTGGTGTGATCATGCCCAATCTCTGTTTTATAATGTTCATTGTCCTTGAAATATGGACTGAGTTATAGTGTTTATACAACAATATTTTATTTCTTTATTTATTGTGGACACAGTTGATGAATCCACAGCAGGCCAGATTTTCACTTATCTGCCTGTGTCGATGTAGTACAGAATTCTAATGGCCCACTCCTCCCAGTAGCTGGAGAAAAATGTTAGGCTGCTTCTGCATCCACTCTTGTACTTCTACAAAAGCATCTGGCACTAGCGTAGTGCCAGACCAGAAACTCTGAAACCAAAATTTGTGCCATGTGTCACACACTGCTTAATGCACTAATTTTACACGCACAACAAAGCAAACAGAACTTACAAAGATTGGGTCAGATCTCTCTGACCAACTTATCCCATCTCACCCAGGTGGTATCAATTAGTACCAGTTTCCAAATACTGCATTGCATCCGAAATATGTTTAATAGTTTCCTCTTCCATTCAATAAGGTGGGTGTTATGTTCCCACTAATCTCAAGTAGAGATCTGTCTTCTATAGTCCTTGATATGCTTTCTATTATTATGTGTTTGTCTCTAGGCCCTGGCTGTCGCTGGGGACCTAGATGTGGTGAAGTGGGATGTTATAAATATTTATAGGGGACTTAGTGTACTGACTGAGATCAGCTGTGAAGGTATCTATATCTATTAAGAGTAGTGTATTATAGATAACCTTACTTGCTACCACATATCTATATATCTCAGTCAGAATTATTCTGGAATAGTGTGATGACTACGTTATGTGTCTAGGGTATGTGTATGATGAAGTGTAAGTCACAACAACAGACAGATAAACAATTTAATTTAATCCACTACTCTTGACAACACTGTGACACTCACATACATATAACACTCTATGAGAATATCTTAAGGAGTCACTGATAACTTTTCAAATAACAATATGTATTCATGGTTATCATAAAGGTATATGTGTCCTGATTCAAATACAAAGGAACCAGGAATCACAATCAATTTTAATTACAAGTATATGTACAGACTTTATCAATATGAATATTGTAGTGACATATATTATTAAAATATCCTATGTGTGTCAGTTGTGTAGTGGTAATATGAGGTAATACTGGTTTTGTTTTGTTCAAGCTCTGTTGGTATTTGTCATCATGACTTCAATAGTTTGTCTTTTGGGACTAGTATTGGAGATGTTCTCAGTTCCTAATATTAAGACAATTAAATTCCCCTCTGAATGTTATTTTTACAAAGTCATTTCAAGATGAGGGGACATAATGTTGAGCTCAGCTGGCCAAATCAGCTTATCTTGCGTGATGGCGGCAGGAAAGGACTCCTCTGCTCGAATTCTCCCTGGGCTCTGGAGACACCTCACTGATAGCTAAAAAGACCAAGGAGTATGCTGTCCGACTCTGGATTCAGCAAAGCTCTGACCAGGTGCTGCTCAGTACCATCAAGACCACGGTCCCTGAAAACAAGAAGGATGTACCTTCTACTTCATAACTAATTGATACTCTAGTTCTACACTGAGCACAATACAACACAAACATTGAGTTCAGAGCGTTAGGCCAACTGTCAGCTTCATCTGAAATACTTTATACCAGCATTACCCTCCTTAATGGTCACTACGCCTCTGCACTTCCAGCATTATTTCTGTCTAATCAATCATCCAGGTGTCAGTGTACTATTTGGCCATTCCATGCCGTTTTACTTCCCTCCGACACCCTCTGTTCAGGCTGGAGCATTATAGGCTTTATCTCCTGTTTGCCACTGAACTACACATATATATACAGGCATAAATTAACAATTTACATTCAATTTTCATTAAAAGATACTGAATGGTTCAAGCTTACCACAATTTCATGGAAATAAACACAGATACGTTGATTAGCAATGAATTCTGGCACAATTACTGGCACAAATTCCCATCTGCTTATGTTCCAGGCTTTTATTTAACACAAATATGAGCTGGCTTCAACGCACTGTTGCTTTATCAAGATTATTTGCACTAGTGGTCTCGAACTAACGCTCCTAAGTGAGTATATCAGCGAGTCTAGCCAATGAGGCCACGTTTCGACAAGTGTTTGAAAAAATGTTACCTTTTCACGTCTCCCCTAACAACGAAAGATAGTATTTATAGCCCGACCAATCGTGGTTAGTCTTTCATTTGTTGCGCTCCAATCAATTTGGAGTTTACATGGTAGGCTAATTCTGTAACGTAAGATTTTTTTCAAACACGTTATAAAAAAATTTTATGAGCATAAATGATTCCATGCTGTCAGGCATCCCCACTATTTTATTTTGGGTATAATTTATTAATTCCTGGACTATTTGCGTAACGTTTTACATATTCTTGGTCAGCAAGCCCTAAGGAACCCAAATATCCAAATTTAAAAGAGCTACATGGCTGCGTTCAAAATATGTATTTTCTACCTCCTGTTTCGAAGATGTGCTGTCTGGGTACTGTTATGTTTTCAACCGTAAACCCATCTATTGTTATCTTTCCTAATAAGCGTTTTTTTATGATTTTAAAACCTAACTCTGGGAAGGGTAGTGAATTTATCACTGTCCGTCCGAAAAAGTTAGTGCTTGTAGTCTTACACGCGTGATGGCAGCATTTGTGTATCGCGCGAAGCGTGTTTAGTGTTCGGCTTTCTGCCTCTCCCTTCTCGCTATCCTTTTGTCCATCTGTCTTTTGATCTTGGTAACATAGTGTAGAAAAAGACATGAATGGAATTTAAAATTTAGGTCAACTTGCATATTTCAAGGTTTTTCTTAGAAAGGCAGCACATTTTATTGTGTGTTTGGGAAACGCGTGTATGTTGCAGAAGGCCTTTAATATCAACGTGAAACGTTACAATTTGCATACGCAGTAGAAAACAAGGGGATTTCGAGTACAGTCATTGTGACAGCACTGTTCTTTACCATTCTTCTTCCTTTATTTATTATATGTATTTATTAGGCTTTATATTTACTTGATAATTTATATATGTGGATTAGAATATTCCACGACACCTCCCCTCTTAAAACAGACATTATATGTCAGTCCTTTATTCTATATTCACATAGAGAAATTTATTATTATTTCTGGGGTTTACGGTGATTCTCATCACACGGATGGCGGCTTAAAAAATCCGCTCCCAAATTGGTTTTTCCAGATATATACTCAATGCTAAAATTATATGGAGCCAAAAGTAAAGACCATCGGAGTAACCTGGAGTTCTCATGCCTAGCCTGTGCTAGAAACGATAACGGTTTGTGGTCTGTTTGCAACTTAAATGCCTTCCCATATAGATAAATATTGATTTCTTTATCGCCCATATTACTGCAAGACATTCTTTTTCGCTAGTTGAGTAGTTGATTTCAGCTTTATTCAACTTTCTGCTAGCATATGCCACTGGGCTTAATTCCCCATCCAATGCATCTGATTTCTGTAGTAGAGTTGCACCTAACCCAATATTACTTGCATCCGTCCTTACAATGAATTCTTGACTTAAGTCAGGTAATTTCAAAATGGGTTTACTTGTGAGCTTTTCCTTCAATTCTTGGTAAGTCATTTCACATTGTGGTGTCCATGTAATGCGATCTGGATGTCCTTTACGTGTCAATTCCGTTAACGGTGCACATATGGAATTAAAGTTTTTGATATACTTCTGGTAGAAACCACATAATGAGACAAAGGATCTCACGTCCTTCTTGGTTTGTGGTCTCGGGGCTTTCTGTAGTTTCTCTAAATTCTTTGGGTCAGGGGTCATGTTTCCCTGATAAACTGTGTGTCCCAAAAATTCCAATTCTTTACATCCAACGCAACATTTGGTTGGTCGGGCTGTTAAATTTGCCTCCCTAAGTCGATCAAACAGCATGTTCAGAGAGTCAATGTGTTCCTCAAATGTTTCTGTTGCTATAAGGATATCATCCATAAAATTTGTTATACAGGGATTATTCAGAGGATCCAATAATTTTCTCATCATTCTAGAGAAGACACTAGGCGCATTCTTCAATCCAAATGGCAATCTATTAAACTCATAGTGTCCTTCTGAGGTACTAAAAGCTAGGTATGGTCTAACCTCAGGCTTTACTGGAATCTGATAGTATCCTTTACTCAGATCCACTTTTGAGAAATATTTAGCTTTATTTAGCCTGGCAAACAGCTGATTTGTATCCGGCAATGGATCCACCTGTCCTTCTGTAATAGCATTCAGTCTCCTGTAATCTATACAGAGTCTATGTTCTCCAGAGGGCTTCCTTAAGAGTACCACACCGGAACTATACGAAGACTCACTGTGCGAAATAATTCCTTCCTTCAATAGATAGTCTATCTCTTCCTTCAAAGCTTTCTCCTTAGCAAACGGAATCGAATATGGTTTCATACAGACAGGTGTGGAGTCTATTAGTTTCATATCATATTCCAATAGGTTTGTATGCCCTGGTCGGTCGGTTAACACCTCTGCATGATTATTTAGAACCTGTTGCACTCTCTCTTTCTGAGTTTTCGTTAAATGTGTACTGATTTTCACCTGTGCTGCTGTCTCACAGGGGTGTAATGGATATTCAAATGATGAAAGTGGTTCCTTTTTCATCTCCATGGGGATGGACAAGGTCAACAAGTGTGTCTCTTCCTGATGTTCTCTTTCCAAATATTTCTTCAGGAGATTCACATGATAGATTTTTTCTTTCCCCTTCTTATCTATCTTATAATTTGTTCTAGACACCTTCTCTAGAACTGTATATGGACCCTGCCATCCAATTTGTAACTTATTCTGACTCCCAGGCAAAAGAAGCAGTACTTTCTCTCCCACAGCCAGATTTCTGTCCTTCGCCTTCCTGTTATAATAGGCAGCATGTTTCTTCCTGGCTTGTTTCAAATTTTCATTGGCAAGTTTCCAGCCAGTTTTTAACCGAGTGGTCAGCTCATTCACATATTGGTATGAAGATGTAATGTTTTCCTCTGCCTTTTCATCAGTCCACGTTCTTAACATAGCTTCGAGTGGACCTTTTATTGGCCTTCCAAACAATAAGGTTGCCGGGGCCATACCGGTTGAACTATGGGGTACCTCCCGATAAGCAAAGAGGGCGGCGTGCAGGTACTGGTCCCATGTATCTGGTTTTTCGTGTGCCAACTTTCTCAGGATCGACATCAATGTGCCGTTAAATCTTTCCACTTGGCCGTTCCCTTGGGGATGATACACACTACAATGGAAGTGTTTGGCCTGGAAGATCCTGAAAACTTCTTCAGTTAGTTTCCCTTTGAACTGAGAGCCATTATCAGTCAAGATTTGATTGGGAAAGCCTAACCTTGTGAAAATTGTGAGCAATGCCTCTGCCACATGTTTTGAATCAATCGATGACAGGGCTACTGCCTCTCCCCACATAGAACAAGTGTCCACCAGAGTCAGAATGTAGCTGTTCCTTCTCTTGGTTCGGGTGAGAGGTCCCACAAGATCCACGGCAACTCTCTCAAAGGGTGTTCCCACTATGGGCATTTCCCCCAGAGTTGCTGGTGCAGTCCAATGTTTAGGTGCTACTCGTTGGCACTCTGGACAGGATTTTACATATCGTTTGATATCTTCAGTTATTCCTGGCCAGAAATAGTGACAAGCTATTCGCTGTCCTGTTGCGCTGATTCCCATATGACCACTGAAGGGAATCGCATGCCCTAGTTCCAACACTTTAGTCCTATATGAAGTGGGAAGGACCAGCTGTCCGTGACCATTGGATTCAGATCCAGCCTTCCTATATATCAGTTTGTTCTTCATATAAAACTCTCCCTTGCCTGGAGGTGTATGAGATTTGGGCAACTTCTTGAAACATGGCTTGAGTGTTTTGTCCTCAGCCTGTGCCTTCCTCATCTCATCTGGGTGAGTATTTATGGGATTATCCTCCTCCTTCTTTGTCTGTGATCTGGTCTGCACTGTTCCCAATATCACAGGTCTCTTGGGATTCCCCAAGAAGACATATCTACACCCCAATATTAGAGGGTAGATTGGCTCATTTATCACTGCTGCTTTTATGATTCCTTCCACATATCGCGTTTTCACTTTTATTCGGGCGACGGGAAGTGTCATGGTAGCTACATCCTTGGTTGCAGTTTGAATCTCCACTGTTTCCGTGGTGTATTGATCGGCCTGCACCAGGTGAGAACTCACAACGGAATCGTAATCTAAACCGGTATCATATAAACATCTTATAGTGACACCATTACAGATGACATCTTCACACACTGGGGGGTGGTATGGTTCCTGTAATTCTTCAGGTTTGCCCTTCTTTTCCTTTTTCCCCGATGTCATAGCAGCAAAATGAGGAGGTTTCCTTCTACAATGGTCAGTGTTCATCTTACAATTTTTACACCACCTTTTTCCTTGGTTGAAAGATTTTCTTTCATCATATTTCCTTTCATCGAATTGTGGGAATTTATTTTTATTGTCATACCGTGGCCTATCAAATTGGTGCTTACCTTTATTTTGATCCTTAGGATCAAATTTATTAAAGTTCTGTGGTGCCCTAAAGTTATCCACTTGTTTCTTTTTATTACCTGTTACCTCTGCTTGAGCTGCTTGATACCTTTCAGCAACATTTAGCAACTCATCCAGCCTCTCTGCACCTTGTTCCATGAGAAACTTTCTCAGGTCTGGAGCCATGGACTCTCTTAATTGCTCTATAAGGACCATTTCCTTAAGATCTTGGGTTTTCCCCAGAGAAGTCCATTTCTCCAAGTATGTCTCTATTCGTGCAGAGAACTGGTGATAGGTTTCACCTGACAGTAGTTTAGCATTCCTAAATTTTTTCCTATAAAATTCAGCATTCTTTTCATATCTTAACAAAAGAGCCTGCTTTAGCATATCATAATTTTCCTGATCACCTCTGCTCATTTTTGCAAAAACTTCATAAGCTGCCCCACGAAGTCCCTGAGATAACTTTAAGCTCCACCTTTCTCTCTCTAACCCATATGTGGTAGCTAATAGTTCATATCTATTTATATAGCTCTCAATATCATCGTCTTTCTCAACAAAATGATCTAAATGAAAGTTCATAGCTGAGGTTGAGGCTCCCTGAGTAACCGTAGCATCAGAGGCAAAGGGACTGGCACCATTTTCAGGAGCATGGCCTTGAAACTCAAACTCCCTTAGTCGTAACTCATGTTCCCTTTGTAATCTTTTATCTTCTGCTTCCCTTTCTGCAGCTAATTTCCTCTCTTCCCTTTCTGCAGCTAATTTCTTCTCTTCCCTTTCTGCAGCCTGTCTTCTTTCCTCGGCTTCCAATGCTTTAGCCTCTTTGTCAGCCTCAATCTGCAACCTCTTAGTCTCAGCCTCAGCTTGCAACCTCTTAGTCTCAGCCTCTAACTTTCTTTCGGCCTCTTTTTCTAATCTTCTTTCTTCGCGTTCAATAAATTTGTCACATTCCGTAGTGACATAGGCAACCATAACTTGCCCATCTAATCCTAACTCTTTTGCAGTCTGTACAGCAGCAGATCGAAACTTGGCCAGGTCCGCCATTGTCTATCAGGTAAATTTCTACAATGTCTAACCAACAATTTAATCTCTAAATATATCTAATGGACAACACAGGCACCGTGAGCTCAACCTTATTTAATTCCACCCAAGGATACCTTTTAATTCTTATATTCCCTGAAGTGAATTACCCCCAATATTTTTAATAGGGAAAGATTCAAAATCCCAAGAGCGAGACCCCAATATATGTGGTGAAGTGGGATGTTATAAATATTTATAGGGGACTTAGTGTACTGACTGAGATCAGCTGTGAAGGTATCTATATCTATTAAGAGTAGTGTATTATAGATAACCTTACTTGCTACCACATATCTATATATCTCAGTCAGAATTATTCTGGAATAGTGTGATGACTACGTTATGTGTCTAGGGTATGTGTATGATGAAGTGTAAGTCACAACAACAGACAGATAAACAATTTAATTTAATCCACTACTCTTGACAACACTGTGACACTCACATACATATAACACTCTATGAGAATATCTTAAGGAGTCACTGATAACTTTTCAAATAACAATATGTATTCATGGTTATCATAAAGGTATATGTGTCCTGATTCAAATACAAAGGAACCAGGAATCACAATCAATTTTAATTACAAGTATATGTACAGACTTTATCAATATGAATATTGTAGTGACATATATTATTAAAAATATCCTATGTGTGTCAGTTGTGTAGTGGTAATATGAGGTAATACTGGTTTTGTTTTGTTCAAGCTCTGTTGGTATTTGTCATCATGACTTCAATAGTTTGTCTTTTGGGACTAGTATTGGAGATGTTCTCAGTTCCTAATATTAAGACAATTAAATTCCCCTCTGAATGTTATTTTTACAAAGTCATTTCAAGATGAGGGGACATAATGTTGAGCTCAGCTGGCCAAATCAGCTTATCTTGCGTGATGGCGGCAGGAAAGGACTCCTCTGCTCGAATTCTCCCCTGGGCTCTGGAGACACCTCACTGATAGCTAAAAAGACCAAGGAGTATGCTGTCCGACTCTGGATTCAGCAAAGCTCTGACCAGGTGCTGCTCAGTACCATCAAGACCACGGTCCCTGAAAACAAGAAGGATGTACCTTCTACTTCATAACTAATTGATACTCTAGTTCTACACTGAGCACAATACAACACAAACATTGAGTTCAGAGCGTTAGGCCAACTGTCAGCTTCATCTGAAATACTTTATACCAGCATTACCCTCCTTAATGGTCACTACGCCTCTGCACTTCCAGCATTATTTCTGTCTAATCAATCATCCAGGTGTCAGTGTACTATTTGGCCATTCCATGCCGTTTTACTTCCCTCCGACACCCTCTGTTCAGGCTGGAGCATTATAGGCTTTATCTCCTGTTTGCCACTGAACTACACATATATATACAGGCATAAATTAACAATTTACATTCAATTTTCATTAAAAGATACTGAATGGTTCAAGCTTACCACAATTTCATGGAAATAAACACAGATACGTTGATTAGCAATGAATTCTGGCACAATTACTGGCACAAATTCCCATCTGCTTATGTTCCAGGCTTTTATTTAACACAAATATGAGCTGGCTTCAACGCACTGTTGCTTTATCAAGATTATTTGCACTAGTGGTCTCGAACTAACGCTCCTAAGTGAGTATATCAGCGAGTCTAGCCAATGAGGCCACGTTTCGACAAGTGTTTGAAAAAATGTTACCTTTTCACGTCTCCCCTAACAACGAAAGATAGTATTTATAGCCCGACCAATCGTGGTTAGTCTTTCATTTGTTGCGCTCCAATCAATTTGGAGTTTACATGGTAGGCTAATTCTGTAACGTAAGATTTTTTTCAAACACGTTATAAAAAAATTTTATGAGCAGAAATGATTCCATGCTGTCAGGCATCCCCACTATTTTATTTTGGGTATAATTTATTAATTCCTGGACTATTTGCGTAACGTTTTACATATTCTTGGTCAGCAAGCCCTAAGGAACCCAAATATCCAAATTTAAAAGAGCTACATGGCTGCGTTCAAAATATGTATTTTCTACCTCCTGTTTCGAAGATGTGCTGTCTGGGTACTGTTATGTTTTCAACCGTAAACCCATCTATTGTTATCTTTCCTAATAAGCGTTTTTTATGATTTTAAAACCTAACTCTGGGAAGGGTAGTGAATTTATCACTGTCCGTCCGAAAAAGTTAGTGCTTGTAGTCTTACACGCGTGATGGCAGCATTTGTGTATCGCGCGAAGCGTGTTTAGTGTTCGGCTTTCTGCCTCTCCCTTCTCGCTATCCTTTTGTCCATCTGTCTTTTGATCTTGGTAACATAGTGTAGAAAAAGACATGAATGGAATTTAAAATTTAGGTCAACTTGCATATTTCAAGGTTTTTCTTAGAAAGGCAGCACATTTTATTGTGTGTTTGGGAAACGCGTGTATGTTGCAGAAGGCCTTTAATATCAACGTGAAACGTTACAATTTGCATACGCAGTAGAAAACAAGGGGATTTCGAGTACAGTCATTGTGACAGCACTGTTCTTTACCATTCTTCTTCCTTTATTTATTATATGTATTTATTAGGCTTTATATTTACTTGATAATTTATATATGTGGATTAGAATATTCCACGACACTAGAATAAGCACTCACTTGTCGTAATCATTTTTCATTTTATGGCAGTATCAATCACTCAAAATATCAAATGTTAAATAAAAGGGTTAATGAATTTTTCTCCTTACCACAATTCAAAATGTGTAAACACAGTTACGTTGTACTAGCAAAACTCAGCTGAGCTGCTGGCTATAGTATGGCGTCCCACTGAGAATATAATATCTTCTGGAAAACACTCATTTAGCATAAACGAACTGTGTTTAAGGACAGTCTTTCAAAAATGGCACAAGCGTGCGTCTCTCATTCAATAATATAAATGCTTTTGTCCAATCAGCGGACTTCCCCTCTACTTTTTCAAATATTCAAACTAAAAGTCAAATTTCAGTCCAATCTCAGTCTAGTGTGTAGTATTTCTCTGTCAGTCCGTCTGTCTCAACTTGGTTTTTCCCCAAAATTACACTTGTTTTTTGGACTAACTAAAAGAAAAAACTACACAAACCTGCCCCACTAAGTTATTTTTAGCTACTATCCTCCTACTTTGCCCCTCGTCCAACTGCAGTTTGTTTTTTGCATTCTTAGGCTCTAGGACGCCAAAATGTAACTTTAGTGAAAATATGCACAAATAACTGTTTGCTAGTCTGATTTGAACAATACAGTCTTTCGTCAATATCTTCCGTGTTATCTGTCCGTCTGTGTAATTAAAAGCATATTATTTGTCAGATTAAGATGGGCTATCAAACTAGCTAGTTTTTATTCTCATAACTTTATTATTAAAGAAAAACCTACTTTTCTCAAGGTTAGTTTTGAAATTTGTTTTTGAACCTTCGTCCACGGCGTTTGCCGCTATATTCAAACAAAACACCCAATTACCGTAAAACGTCCAAGATACGACTGTTTCTAACAAGAGCTAAGGTCGTTTTTCTACCAATCCCTTACATTGTGTCAACTATTGGCGTCATTTTTTCTTTCAAAACTACAAATTGCGTCTTTTAGCATTTAGATTCAAACACGTGTTCCGACCGTCATATTTTTTTATTTTATCTCCGTTTCCCTCCCGTCTAAAAGGGTAAACCGTTTGTCTGCATGTTCTAACTAGTTAATGTTCAATGACCCTAGAAAACGCTGGCGTAGGTGAAGAAGCCTCGGCATATCTTGCCTATATATTTATCCCTACATGTTATTTTACCTATTATCTTTATAATTGGAGGAATTTTAAACGTTGTATCACTGTAATCTCATCACAGCCTCCTGTTGTCTTGTATCGAAAATGAACACATTTCACTTATGGTAGCAACTTTAATCCACAACTCCGCCAGCCGTAGAGGCAATTGTGAAAGTAACAAAGAGAAGACAAATTATTCCGTTCGTTCCGTCGCACACACTGAGACACCATCGCTAAGCCGACGAGAGCCACTGCGCGTTCGCCACTGAAATTCTGAACACTGACACCTCTATAATACACACCGCCTGTCGCCCCTCAGTCACAGCCTGTTCACTAGTACACCAAAAAACTCAGCGTATTGTGGACTTAGAAAAATTCCTGGTGTTTTCTGTACCGCAGCGTTTATTGTCACGATTTCCATTGCCCATTGCGGTTGTTCCACAGCCAGCCTGATGCCTTTTCGGCAGTTTCACTAAGCCTCTTCAGTGCCCTTGTTCTCGACTGTCCCCTCAGCCCCAACAGTTTCAATAGATCATACACTGATGCAGCCACAAGCCATCTTGCGCCCACTTCAACAGCCATGACCCTTGCAGTGAACCCATCGTGTCTCAGATCCGCGGCCAGATCACTCTATACGCCAGCTTTATCTCCTACGTGTCATGGTAAATGCTTTTTTGTAGACAGTAAGTGGTGACTTGAGATAACAAAATAGATTTGGAGACCTGGGTAAGATTATCAAGAGGGGCATCATTTGTGTGTACGAGCTCTTCAAGACTGATACAGTTATATCTCCACGGCCCCAATTTATTCTACACAACTATCCTGAACATCTGAAATTAAAAGAGAAATAACCAATATAAATTAATCAAAACATCACAGTATAACTTTTACATCTGCAGAGAGCAGAGATAGTGATGCTGTCAGCTACGAGAAACTGCTGTGAGAAAATACCCGAGCAGCACCAGGTATTTTCATCCAATGTAAAAATAAACCAGTTCATAGAACTGCGCAATGGACTCACATAACACAACGTAATGTTGTACACACTTCCGTACCCTCTCAGACGTCTACTTGAATATTTCCAAAGAAAGCAGTGGTCAGATTGAGGCTGTTTATATCTCCATAGAGTTTTACTAATGACTATATTTATATCTCCATAAAGTTTTACTAATTACTATATTTATATCTCCATAAAGTTTTACTAATGACTATATTTATATCTCCATAGAGTTTTACTAATGACTATATTTATATCTCCATAGAGTTTTCCTAATGACTATATTTATATCAGTGAACTGCAAGACAACATGGACAGGCATTGAGAGGAAGAGAAGAAGCAGTTGTTCTGGAATCCCCAGGGTAAGAGAGGCAGAGGTAGACCAAAAACACACGGAGAAGAAAACTGGAGACAGAAGTGAAAATACTGAGGAAGACATGGAAAGAACTTGAGTGTGACAGTGAGGCCTATTACCCCAGCATTATCCGTGCCAATGAAATAAGTTCATACATTTTTAGTAGCACCAATCAAAACCATCGACGGTGACAAGAACTCACAACACCGTCGAGCTAACCAAAAGTAAAAAATCTTAAGGAGAGTTCCAGATAGCAGGCCTCGGCGAAGGTCGTGTTTGTACCTGTGAGTTGTTGAGAAGCCATGTTTGAGCAGTCTCATCTACGCAGAACCACAAAGGCATTTCTAAGTTTTAATTCTTGAAGTTTTTCAAAATGAAGTTTAGGTTGTGTTAAAGTTTAATGCTATCATTCACACAACAGACTAAAAGCAGTCGCTATATTCTGAACTAGGAGCAAAGACTGTAATATAGTAACAAGTAAGTACATCTCGATTTCTTTCAGACCCCAGCTAGAATTGATTTTATTAGGGGAAGAAAACCAAGAAACGGCTATAAATCACTTGAAAGTTCAGAAGCTGAAGAAAATATCACATTTACGTATTGAAAATAAAAGGCTCAACTACTTTTACTGAAAGTAATGAAAGCGAAGGTCAAAGTAACCTAGGTCGTGAACCACACGGGATTTTATTGTATCTCACACGATTACGGAGAGAGATAAGGACAATACGGATACATGCAGAAAACTACCTTCAAAATGAAAGAAACTGATTTGATTCCAGCTGCATTTTGTTTATTATGTATTCTGTAAATAAACTATGTTATTTGACTCGGCTGAGTTATGCATATTTTGTAGAGTTGAATTCAAAGTTACAACTCTGTTAGTGAGTATACCACTATAGCACCTTATAACAACTATCGAGAGACGAACGAACCTGTCGTACCTCTACAAGAATAAACACCTCTAGCGGACGGCTAGTAACTAACTTGATAGATAGAAAGAAGCAGTCACATATATATGTACTATTAATTGGAGCCGTGATTACCTCACGGTCACATGAACTGATGGCACGTGACAGGATGCCATGACATGGGTTTGTTGAAGGGGTATACTCCTTGGGGAGCTAAAGGGTATTTGTTGATTGATATATGGGTTAACAATTGAAATATAGCTTTCGTTTTTGTTTTTAGCGCTTGTTATAGTCGATTAAAGTGGGGCAACCATCTTATGTTATTTGAAAACTTCAGGCATCTACAGAAACAAATGCAAGGGCACTGTTTATCGGAAGTAAGTATCCAAAATAAAACTACTTTTAATGACAAACGATCGAAGTCAACAATTTGAAGTTCTCACCCCAATTAGGCTGCATGTAAATTCACTCTTGTGGGGACGTTGGGTGGAAAGCTGGGCAACAGCGTCTTGTAGACCTGTACTGTTAATAGGAAAACTGCAGAAGTGATTGGGTCTATAATCTGGGATGTCCTTAAGAACATATCCGGATTATGCGGAGAGTTCGTGCTAGCCCTCAGTCTGCGAAGCACTATTTTTGTTTTACCTAGCTGGCAGAGAGGATAGTAACGATTCTATCGCGTGGCTAGGCGGTGGTGTCGTTTGGAAGGTCCTGTGTTCGATTCCTAGTAAACCTATCACTTCTATTGTTTTTCTGTTGTCTAGTCTTCTACTTCTTTATTTCTCACGAGTTCATGGAACATACCTTTGTGTATTATTTATTTATTTGGGCACACTTTAGCTCGCCAAAATCTAATACTTTTTAAATGAGTCTGCGGACTACTAAAATGTAGTTCTTCCTTGTACCTAATTTTACCGTTTGTCAGGTGTAAATAATGTCAACAACAACAACAAAAATAGCACATGCGTGTGAGATGAAGAAAGCATTTAAAGCAAACCAACATGTTGATTAATAGAAGTAAAAATATATAAAAAATAACAAAATAATTCGTGTCCGAGGGAAAAGAAATTACTTTCATAAGACCGAATTGAAACTACAGTATTTAAAGACTAGTATTACATAAGATGTAATAGCACTTAAAATGACCATGGTTTGCACTGCAACGCTTGAACTAAGTCCTCACATATCTGCAGGGGTCGGAGTGGCTGAGAAGTATGGCGTCCGCCTCGAGTTCTAGAGGTACTGGGTTCGATTCCCAGTTGAGGGAATATAATGTATGGACATTTTTTTCTTCAGAATCAATGGTCCTAATGATGTCATACTCCTCCCTGGTCTCCTGGATAGTGAGATCGGATGTCTAGCCTTCTCGGATAAGGGCGAAAAAATAGGTGATCCCGTGTGCAAGTTGCGCAGGTTAAAAATCCAACGGCAGTTGGAAATCGCAAAGAGTAGGCCTATCAAGACGCTGCCCTGTAAAATTTAAAAATTAGAAACCTTTATACCATAAAAAATTATTTATATCAGGCGATTCCTATATATACACATTGGGATTCTCGCCGATGTTATGGAGTTCGTGCACTGTGCTGAGATCCTCCTTGTGTGATCTAGTGGAAGAGATCGAAGCACTGATGGAGTAGTCCGTGTGCAATGAAGATAGTCCTTAAAAAGCAAAACCAAACCTCACATTTCTGTACCAAATTATTAATGACCAATCGCATACGTGCGTCCATGTGGTCATCAGACAGAGAAGAGCGACCCTTTTGATTTAACAATGCTCATAGTCGAAAACGCAGATTGGACGCTATTCATTTTATTAATAAAATATTATACCTTTTAAAAACGAAAGATTTAATACAAAAAAAAAGTTTAATGGGGAAACAAATCAAACACTTCTATATACGAGTCAGGCGATTCACTGAAAATTTCTAGCTCAACCACGGGGGGACCGCGATCGACATCTTTCCCATCCTTGTCAACGACGCGTGCAGTGCTGTAGGCGCTGATTCTCAGAGAAATGAATTGATTTGATTCGTTTCTTTTCTTTACTGTTAAATAATAATAATTCCTGTTACATGGTGTTTCTTGTGTGAGATATGCAGTGTTCCATGGTTCATCGTGTCGTGCATGATGTTTATCTGCCTCTTTTAAACGTTGCTGCTATAAATGATTCTGTTTATTTTTTGTTCATTCCGATTATGTAACAAAATGTCATGTGATCTCTGTTTGGATAAAGGAAGAGTGTGACTACTGTTCACTCAGGCTTGTCATTAGAAGCGACTGATACATGTTTGTGTGAGGCTAGCAACATCATCGTGTAAAACAGATTGCTGCGAAAATCATCGCTGCAAGGGCTCATTACACTGACAAACAACATTTTTCTTTCTTATATAAGAATAAGTGTTCTTATGTCAGTTTTTTGCGCTGATTTCAAATTTGAAATCCGTTTATCTCTATCACGTCAGGTTTTTAAGATATTTGTGAATACATATATTTTTGGGAAACCGTTATGTGCTCCGTTTCATTTTTACTACATAACTTATTAAACATTAATAAAATGCAAAATAATTCCACTTTTTATACTGCTAAAAGATGCATGACATATGTTACGCTATTTTTCCAATAGTTACTGTATTTTGAAATAATTCTGAGCGAAATATGGCTTCTAGAAGTTGTAGAAATTCAGCTGATCTGTTCTGTTACGTGTGCGGATATTTTACCGATCGTGTTCACCAGAAAAACTTTACACCATTACTAAAGAAAGCATATGAACTTTATTTCGATTCGAAAGTTGATGATGCAAATAAATCTTGGAAGCCAAATGCAGTTTGTTCGACTTTGTGCAAATACATTGGCAGGTTGGTTACGAAAATCGCCGAAGCATAAGTCGGTCAATGAACCATCAGAAAGTGATAGTTTACCTGCTTCAGAAACTAATTCTGACTCGGATTATATACCGGTGAATGATGGTGTTCACTTAATTAACCTTTCAGATCTAATACGTGATCTCGCTTTTACCAAAGGACAAGTGGAATTACTCGGTTCGCGACTCAAAGAATGGAATCTTTTAGCGCCCAATACTTTGATATCTAAATTTCGTCATAGACACAGAGAACTTGTTCAATACTTTGAGATGGATGATGACATTTGCTATTGCAAAATTCCAGTCGCCTACTCTGTTCATATGAAAGAAACTTATGACAATATGGCTATACTTTTGGCAAAAATAAAGTACAATGACTACCAATGGCGGATTTGTGGAGACCTAAAGGTCATTGCAATTCTCACGGGCATGCAGACTGGGTATACTAAATTTTGTTGCTTCCTATGTGAATGGGACAGCCGCAACAGACAGGAACATTATGCAAGAAAGGTGTGTTCTATCAGGGATCGTATGCAGCTCGGGCATAAAAATGTAATACACGAGCCATTAGTTAACAAAGACAGCATCATTTTAACACCGTTACATATAAAGTTGGGGCTCATGAAGAATTTCGTAAAAGCATTAGATAAAATGAGCAAAGCTTTCACTTATCTTCGAGAAAAGTTTCCGCAAGTTAGCGATGCAAAGATAAAGGAAGGTATCTTTGTAGGACCTCATATTAGGAAAGTTATTGCAGACAAACAATTCGAGAACTTGTTACATGGTAGTGAACTTCACGCATGGATGGCATTCAAATCGATCGTCGATAACTTTCTGGGAAATCACAAATCTGTCGACTATGTGCATATTGTTAAGCAGTGCATAGATGCATACAGAATTATGGGCTGTAACATGTCCCTCAAAATCCATTTGCTCGATTCGCATCTTGACTTTTTCCCTGACAACCTTGGCGAAGTCAGCGATGAACATGGAGAACGATTCCATCAAGATATCGCCGTAATGGAGTCACGTTATCAAGGACGGTGGAGTGTGACCATGCTTGCCGATTATTGTTGGATGTTTCATCGCGATGTACCACATGCCATTCACCGACGAAAGTCGACTGCAAAGAAATTCAAGCCTACATAACTGTTATACTTCTTGTACGAATGATGTTATAATACTGTATGCGTTGTTAAAAAACTTCAATTGCTTATTTCTCGAGATCCCGACCTGATAGAGAAAAACGGTTTGCAGATTTAAAAACAGCGCATTAAAATTGACCAGAAAAACATAGAAATGTTAGAGAAAGAAAAAAAAAATTTTTTTTTGTTAGCCAGTGTTATTGTATTGGTACCAGTCTCCTACGAGGGATCCAGCTGAAGTGGTGACGTCATGCTTCATAATGTACCAAAAATAGAAACAATGATGATGATGTAAGGAATCTGTTGGCTGCGTCGAATAACAAGTATATGTGTGATAAAGAGATTAGCAAGTACTTAATTTATATTTTCTCACGCTAAGGGAGCAGAGTAATGTAATGACATATAAATAGGTCACTAATGGTTATTTACAAACCAGAAGTGTTTAACAAAAAACTATTGTGGTAGTCATTGACATGATACAACGTCACTATTGTGGAACTGGTGGCGAGAACCAGACAAGTGGTGGCCTTAGTGAAGTTTTATCCCATCTCCACTTACAAGTGGTCGCCTTAGTGAAGTTTTATTCCATCTCCACTTACAAGTGGTCGCCTTAGTGAAGTTTTATTCCATCTCCACTTACAAGTGGTCGCCTTAGTGAAGTTTTATCCCATCTCAACTTACAAGTGGTCGCCTTAGTAAACTTTTATTCCATCTCCACTTACAAATGGTCGCCTTAGTAAAGCTTTATCCCATCTCCGCTACACGTGGTCGACTTAGTAAAGCTTTATCCCATCTCCATTTCAGCTTGTTAGAAAAACGCAACGTACTTTGGGGTATTTGTTGACAATAAAGGAGGTATCACATTAATTCGAAATTTTGCATGATGACCCAAAACTGTTAACTATTAAGATATTATGGTTGGATGATAGGTTAAACTATTTGATTCGATTTTTGACCTCTGGTCAATATTTGCCAAAATGTAAATTGAATAAAGCAGTACTGAGGCGACGAAGTGTCAATGGAACAAGAGATGAGAAGAAATCGCTAGCGATGGATAGGGCGCATGTTTATGAAACTTTTTGATAGATTTACAAGGCAGTTCTTATTGTGGGATCCCCTAAGTAAAGGAAGCAGAGTTAGACAGAAACACATACGGAGAAGATAACTGGACACGGAAATGGAAATGATGAGGGATACATGGACAGACTTTGAGCTGATGGCTTGCGACAGGAAGACTTAGGCATACGTTTGTTGAAGACCTATGTTTCATGGGGAGCTGACGAGTAATGATGATAATCATCGTGGTCCTAAATGTTACGGTCCACAAGGCACTATTACTGACTGTTATATATGTGGTAAAGTGGGTTGATATAAATATTTATAGGGGACTTAGTGTACTGACTGAGATCAGCTGTGAAGGTATCTATCTAATAGGTGTAGTGTTTTACAGATAACCTTACTTTGCTACCACATTTAGACCTCAGCCAGACTTATTCTGGGCTATTGTGATGACTACGTTGAATGTCTAGGGTTATGATAATGATGAAGTGTATGTCACAACAACAACAGACAGATAAACACTTTAATTTAATCCACAATACTTTACAACACTGTGACACTCACATACATAGAACGCTCTATAAGACTATCTTAAATGAGTCAAGTGTTAACTTTTAAAAATATATGTATTAATTCCTTCAAATATTAGATATCCTGATTCAACTACAAAGGGAATCAGGAATCACAATCAAATGTAATCACAAGTTGTATGTACACAATTTATAGATAGAATCTTTGTATTGACATATATTATTATTGCAATATGTGTGTAAGTTGTGCTGTAGTACTATGAGGTAATACTGGCTTTTCAAGCTAGGTGGTTGTTTGTCATCATGACTTCAAGTGTTTGTTTCTGGTGGAAATAATATTGGAAAGGTTCACAGTTTCTTTTTATTTGAAACAATTAAATGTCCCTCTTGATTTTAGGTAAAGTCACTTTTAGAGGGGTATACACAAGATTGAGCTGCTCTGGCCACGAAACCTTAACTTCTGTGTGGGCGGCAGGAAACAGTCTCCATTGCTCGCTTGCTTCACCGTGTTCTTGAGAAACCACACTGGTCGATATATTGACCAAGGAGTCTGTTACCAGCCTCTGGATTCAGCAAAACTCAGACCAGGTGCTGCTTTAATATGTTAGTACCACGGTCCCTGAAACAAGAAGGTTGTACCTCCTACTTCAGAACTAATTTATAATCTATTTCCACACTGAGCACAATACATAACAAACACCGAGTTCAGCACGGTAGGCCAACTGCTAGCTTCTCATGTAACAGTATACACCAGTATTCCTCTCCCTAACGCCTCTGCAATTCCAGCATTATTTCCTTCTATTCAATAAGATAGGTGTCATAGTACTATTTGGCAATCCCATGCAGTTATATTCCTCTCCGACAATTTTTGTTCATGGGGGAGCAATATCTAGGCTTTTCTTCATGTTTGCTACTGAACCACACACATACAGACATAAATTTATCAATTCACATTCAATTTTTCATCTAAAAGATATCAAATATTTCTAGCTTACCACAATTCATGGAAATATAAACAAATACGTTGACTGGCGATGAGTTATGGCACAATTCCGATCTGCCTCTGTCCCAGGCTTTCATTAGAAAAATATGAGCTGGATCTCAACGCACTTGCTTCTCAGTAAGTTTATTTTCAACATGTGGCCCTGAACTGACGCTCCTAATTGACTATATCAAATGGTCTATCCAATGGGACCATGTTTACAAAAGCTTTTGAAAAAATTTACCCTTCCTACCGTTTCCCTTAACAACCAAAAATAGTATTTGCATTCGACTAATCATGTTTCGCCTTACATATTATTCTAGCCAATCAAATCGGATTTAACTTGTTGGCCTATTTCTCGTAAAATAGTGGTTTTAAAACATGCCACTGAGAAAATATGATCTGGTGCTGTCAGACAACCTCACTATTTTATTTTGGCTATAATTTGTTAATTCCTAGACTATTTGCGTAACACTTAACATATTCTTTGTCAGCAAGTCCTAAGGAACCCAAATATATAAATTTAATGGAGCTAAGTGGCTGCGTTCAAAATATGTATTTTCTTTTACCACCCTTTCACTTCGATACGATGGGGTGTCTTCTGTACTGTCAGGATTTCAAACGTAAAACAGTATTGTGTCATGTTTCCTAATAAGCATTAAACATGTTTTTTAAAACCTAACCTCGTATTGGTAGTGTTTTTTATCACTGTCTATTTGAAAAAAACATTAGTGCTTCATGGCTTTCGCGTGTGATTTGCGTTCACTTTTATCGCGAGACGGCGGGGTAGCATTGCATGCGTTCCACCGTTCAGCCCTCTCTCTCTCTCTCTCTCTCTCTCTCTCTCTCTCTCTAAGTCCGTCTGTCTTTTCATTACGCAGTGTATATAATGACATTAATGCTAGTATTAATCTAGGTCATTACGCAGTGTGTCTATCTCAAGGTTTTCTAAGAAATACAGTACACGTTTTATTTTTGAACCGCATGTAGTTTATGCAGTAGGCTTTACTAGCAAACGTGAAAGCGTTACAATTATGCAGACGAAGTAGAAAAAGGGGGATTTTTGTACGCTATTGTGACAGCACTGGTCTTTTACCATTCTTCTTTCCTTTTATTGAATTAATTCGTTAGGCTTTACATTTACTTTTTAATTTAGATATGTGGATTTAGAATGTTTCACGACAAATTCTCCCCACTTAAAACAGACGTTATATGTCAGTCTATAATTCTATATACACATAGAGAAATTTATTATTATTCCTGGGGCTTACGGTGATTTTCATCACACGGATGGCGGCTTAGAAAATCCGCTCCCAGGTTGGTTTTTTCCAGAAATATACTCTATGCTGAACTGGAATGGCTGCAAAAGTAAGGACCATCTGAGTAACCTCGAATTTTCATGCCTAGCCTGCGCTAGAAACGACAAGGGTTTGTGATCCGTTTGCAACTTAAATGCCTTCCCATACAGATAAATATTGAATTTCTTTATCGCCCATATTACTGCAAGACATTCTTTTTCGCTAGTTGAGTAATTCGTTTCAGCTTTATTCAACTTCCTACTAGCATATGCCACTGGGGTTAATTCCCCATTCAGTGCATCTGATTTCTGTAACAGGGTCGCGCCCAACCCGATATTACTTGCATCCGTTCTCACAATGAATTCTTGACTTAAGTCAGGTAATTTCAAAATAGGTTTGCTTGTGAGCTTTTCCTTCAATTCCTGGTATGCCAATTCACATTGTGCTGTCCATGTAATTCGATCTGGATTTCCTTTGCGTGTCAAATCAGTTAACGGTGCACAAATGGAATTAAAGTTTTTTGATATACTTTTGGTAGAAACCACATAATGAGACAAAGGATCTCACGTCTTTCTTGGTTTGTGGCCTCGGGGCTTTCTTTAGTTTCTCTAAATTCTTGGGGTCAGGGGTCATGTTTCCCTGATGGACTGTGTGTCCTAAGAATTCTAATTCTTTACATCCAACGAAACATTTGGTTGGTCGGGCTGTCAAATTCGCTTCTCTAAGTCGATTAAACAGCATGTTCAGAGAGTCAATGTGTTCTTCAAATGTTTCTGTTGCTATAAGGATATCATCCATGAAGTTTGTGATGCATGGATTATTCAGAGGATCCAACAATTTTCTCATCATTCTAGAGAAGACACTAGGCGCATTCTTCAATCCAAATGGCAATCTGTTAAACTCATAGTGTCCCTCTGAGGTACTAAAAGCTAGGTATGGTCTAACCTCAGGCTTTACTGGAATCTGATAGTATCCTTTACTCAGATCCACTTTTGAGAAATATTTAGCTTTATTTAGCCTGGCAAACAACTGATTTGTATCCGGCAATGGATCCACCTGACCTTATGTGATAGCATTCAGTCTCCTGTAATCTATACAGAGTCTATGTTCTCCAGAGGGTTTCCTTAAGAGTACCACACTGGAACTATATGAAGATTCACTGTGTGAAATTATTCCCTCCTTCAACAAATAGTCTATCTCTTCCTTCAAGGCTTTCTCCTTAGCAAAAGGAATCGAATAGGCTTTCATACAGACAGGTGTGGGGTCTATCAGCTTCATATCATATTCCAATAAGTTTGTATGCCCCGGTCGGTCCGTTAACACCTCTGTATGATCATCTAGAACCTGTTGCACTCTCTCCTTCTGATTTTTCGTTAAATGGGTACTGATTTTCACCTGTGCCGCTGTCTCACAGGGATGTAATGGATATTCAAATGATGAAAGTGGTTCCTTTTTCATCTCCATTGCAATGGACAAGGTCAACAAGTGTGTCTCTTCCTGATTTTCTCTTTCCAAATATTTCTTCAGGAGATTCACATGATATATTTTTTCTTTCCCCTTCTTATCTATCTTATAATTTGTTCTAGACACCTTCTCTAGAACTGTATATGGACCTTGCCACCCAATTTGTAACTTATTCTGACTACCGGGTAGAAGAAGCAGTACCTTCTCTCCCACAGCCAAATCTCTGTCTTTAGCTTTCCTGTTGTAATAGGCAGCATGTTTTTTCCTGGCTTGTCTCAAATTTTCATTGGCAAGTTTCCAGCCAGTTTTTAAACGAGTGGTCAGCTCATTCACATATTGGTATGAGGATGTAATATTTTCCTCTGCCTTTTCATCAGTCCACGTTCTTAACAGAGCTTCGAGTGGACCTTTTATTGGCCTTCCAAATAATAATGTTGCCGGGGCCATACCGGTTGAACTATGGGGTACCTCCTGATAAGCAAAGAGGGCGGCGTGAAGGTACTGGTCCCATGTATCTGGTTTTTCGTGTGCCAACTTTCTCAGGATCGACATCAACGTGCCATTAAATCTTTCCACTTGGCCGTTCCCTTGGGGATGGTACACACTACAATGGAAGTGTTTGGCCTGGAAGATCCTGAAAACTTCTTCTGTTAGTTTCCCCTTGAACTGAGAGCCATTATCAGTCAAGATTTGATTGGGAAAGCCTAACCTTGTGAAAATTGTGAGTAATGCCTCTGCCACATGTTTAGAGTCAATCGATGACAGGGCTACCGCCTCTCCCCACATAGAACAAGTGTCCACCAGAGTCAGAATGTAGCTGTTCCTCCTCTTGGTTCGAGTGAGAGGTCCCACAAGATCCACGGCAACTCTCTCAAAGGGTGTTCCCACTATGGGCATTTCCCCTAGAGTTGCTGGTGCAGTCCAATGCTTAGGTTTTACTCGTTGGCACTCTGGACAGGATTTTACATATCGTTTGATATCTTCAGTTATCCCTGGCCAGAAATAGTGACAAGCTATACGCTGTCCTGTTGCGCTGATCCCCATATGACCACTGAAGGGAATCGCATGCCCAAGTTCCAACACTTTAGTCCTATATGAAGTGGGAAGGACCAGCTGTCCGTGACCATTGGATTCAGATCCAGCCTTCCTATAAATAAACTTGTTCTTCATATAAAATTCTCCCTTGCCTGGAGGTGTATGAGATTTGGGCAACTTCTTGAAACACGGCTTGAGTGTTTTGTCCTCCGTCTGTGCCTTCCTCATCTCATCTGGATGAGTATTTATTGGATTTTCCTCCTCCTTTTTAGACTGTGATCTGGTCTGCACCGTTGCCAATATCTCAGGTCTCTTGGGATTCCCCAAGAAGACATATCTACACCCCAATATCAGAGGGTAGATTGGCTCATTTATCACTGCTGCTTTTATGATTCCTTCCACATATCGCGTTTTCACCTTTATCCGGGCGACGGGAAGTGTCATGGTCGCTACATCCTTGGTTGCAGTTTGAATCTCCACTGTGTCTGTGGTGTATTGATCTGCCTGCACCAGGTGAGAACTCACAACAGAATCATAATCTAGACCTGTATCATATAAGCACCTTATGGTGACTCCATTACAGATGACATCTTCACACACTGGGGGGGTGGTATGGTTCCTGTAGTTCCGCAGGTTTGACCTTTTTTTCCTTCTTTCCAGATGTCATAGCAGCACAATGAGGAGGTTTCCTTCTAAAATGGTCAGTATCATGATTGTCCATCCGACAATTCTTACACCACCTCCTTTTTTGGTTGAAAGATTTTCTTTCATCAGATTTCCTTTCATCGAATTGTGGGGTTTTATTTTTATTGTCACACCGTGGCCTATTAAACTGGTGCTTACCTTTGTTCTGATCTCTAGGATCAAATTTATTAAAGTTCTGTGGTGCCCTAAAATTATCTACCTGTTTCTTTTTATTACCTGATACCTCTGCCTGAGCTGCTAGATACCTTTCAGCGACATTCAATAACTCACCCAGTCTCTCTGCACCTTGTTCCATGAGAAACTTCCTCAACATGGACTCTCTTAGTTGTTCTATAAGGATCATTTCCTTAAGATCTTGGGTTTTCCCCAGAGAAGTCCATTTCTCCAAGTATGTCTCTAACCGTGCAGAGAACTGGTGATAGGTTTCACCTGACAGTAGTTTAGCATTCCTAAATTTTTTCCTATAAAATTCACCATTCTTTTCATATCTTAACAAAAGAGCCTGCTTTAGCATGTCATAATTTTCTTGATCATCTCTGCTCATTTAGGCAAAAACTTCATAAGCTGCACCACGAAGCCCTTGAGATAACTTTAAGCTCCACCTTTCTCTCTCTAACCCATACGTGGTAGCTAATAGTTCATATCTATTTAGATAGCTCTCGATATCATCTTCTTTCTCAACAAAATGATCTAAATGAAAGTTCATAGCTGAGGTTGAGGCTCCCTGACTAGCAGTGGCATCAGAGGTAAAGGGACTGGCACCATTTTCAGGAGCATGGCCTTGAAATTCCAACTCCCTTAGTCGTAACTCGTGCTCCCTTTGTAATCTCTTCTCCTTTTCTGCTTCCCTTTCTGCAGCCTGTCTCCTTTCTTCTCTTTCTGTAGCTTGTCTTCTTTCTTCGGCTTCCCTTTCTGCAGCTAATCTCTTTTCTTCATACTGGAGCCTTTTAATCTCCCTATCTGCCTCCAATGCCTTAGCCTCAGCCTCAATCTGCAACCTCTTAATTTCCTTTTCCGCTTCTAACCTTCGTTCAGCTTCTTTTTCTAATCTTTCCGATTCTAATTTTCTTTCTGCTTCAAATTTTCTTTCTTCACGTTCAATATATTTGTCACATTCCGTAGTGACATAAGCAATCATAACTTGCCCGTCCATTCCTAACTCTTTAGCAGCCTGCATAGCAGCAGATCGAAATTTTGCTAGGTCCGCCATTTTCTAACAGGCAAATGTAAACAATTCAATCTATAAATAATTATCTAAGGACAACCACAGGCACTGAGAGCTCAACCTTATTTAATTTCCACCCAAAGATACCTTTTAAATTTTTATTATTCCCTGAAGTGAATTACCCCCCAATATATATAATAGGAGAAGATTAAAAATCCCGGACAGGACCCCAATATATGTGGTAAAGTGGGATGTTATAAATATTTATAGGGGACTTAGTGTACTGACTGAGATCAGCTGTGAAGGTATCTGTATCTAATAGGTGTAGTGTTTTACAGATAACCTTACTTTGCTACCACATTTAGACCTCAGCCAGACTTATTCTGGGCTATTGTGATGACTACGTTGAATGTCTAGGGTTATGATAATGATGAAGTGTATGTCACAACAACAACAGACAGATAAACACTTTAATTTAATCCACAATACTTTACAACACTGTGACACTCACATACATAGAACACTCTATAAGACTATCTTAAATGAGTCAAGTGTTAACTTTTAAAAATATATGTATTAATTCCTTCAAATATTAGATATCCTGATTCAACTACAAAGGGAATCAGGAATCACAATCAAATGTAATCACAAGTTGTATGTACACAATTTATAGATAGAATCTTTGTATTGGCATATATTATTATTGCAATATGTGTGTAAGTTGTGCTGTAGTACTATGAGGTAATACTGGCTTTTCAAGCTAGGTGGTTGTTTGTCATCATGACTTCAAGTGTTTGTTTCTGGTGGAAATAATATTGGAAAGGTTCACAGTTTCTTTTTATTTGAAACAATTAAATGTCCCTCTTGATTTTAGGTAAAGTCACTTTTAGAGGGGTATACACAAGATTGAGCTGCTCTGGCCACGAAACCTTAACTTCTGTGTGGGCGGCAGGAAACAGTCTCCATTGCTCGCTTGCTTCACCGTGTTCTTGAGAAACCACACTGGTCGATATATTGACCAAGGAGTCTGTTACCAGCCTCTGGATTCAGCAAAACTCAGACCAGGTGCTGCTTTAATATGTTAGTACCACGGTCCCAGAAACAAGAAGGTTGTACCTCCTACTTCAGAACTAATTTATAATCTATTTCCACACTGAGCACAATACATAACAAACACCGAGTTCAGCACGGTAGGCCAACTGCTAGCTTCTCATGTAACAGTATACACCAGTATTCCTCTCCCTAACGCCTCTGCAATTCCAGCATTATTTCCTTCTATTCAATAAGATAGGTGTCATAGTACTATTTGGCAATCCCATGCAGTTATATTCCTCTCCGACAATTTTTGTTCATGGGGGAGCAATATCTAGGCTTTTCTTCATGTTTGCTACTGAACCACACACATACAGACATAAATTTATCAATTCACATTCAATTTTTCATCTAAAAGATATCAAATATTTCTAGCTTACCACAATTTATGGAAATATAAACAAATACGTTGACTGGCGATGAGTTATGGCACAATTCCGATCTGCCTCTGTCCCAGGCTTTCATTAGAAAAATATGAGCTGGATCTCAACGCACTTGCTTCTCAGTAAGTTTATTTTCAACATGTGGCCCTGAACTGACGCTCCTAATTGACTATATCAAATGGTCTATCCAATGGGACCATGTTTACAAAAGCTTTTGAAAAAATTTACCCTTCCTACCGTTTCCCTTAACAACCAAAAATAGTATTTGCATTCGACTAATCATGTTTCGCCTTACATATTATTCTAGCCAATCAAATCGGATTTAACTTGTTGGCCTATTTCCCGTAAAATAGTGGTTTTAAAACATGCCACTGAGCAAATATGATCTGGTGCTGTCAGACAACCTCACTATTTTATTTTGGCTATAATTTGTTAATTCCTAGACTATTTGCGTAACACTTAACATATTCTTTGTCAGCAAGTCCTAAGGAACCCAAATATATAAATTTAATGGAGCTAAGTGGCTGCGTTCAAAATATGTATTTTCTTCTACCACCCGTTCACTTCGATACGATGGGGTGTCTTCTGTACTGTCAGGATTTCAAACGTAAAACAGTATTGTGTCATGTTTCCTAATAAGCATTAAACATGTTTTTTAAAACCTAACCTCGTATTGGTAGTGTTTTTTATCACTGTCTATTTGAAAAAAAATTAGTGCTTCATGCCTTTCGCGTGTGATTTGCGTTCACTTTTATCGCGAGACGGCGGGGTAGCATTGCATGCGTTCCACCGTTCAGCCCTCTCTCTCTCTCTAAGTCCGTCTGTCTTTTCATTACGCAGTGTATATAATGACATTAATGCTAGTATTAATCTAGGTCATTACGCAGTGTGTCTATCTCAAGGTTTTCTAAGAAATACAGTACACGTTTTATTTTTGAACCGCGTGTAGTTTATGCAGTAGGCTTTACTAGCAAACGTGAAAGCGTTACAATTATGCAGACGAAGTAGAAAAAGGGGGATTTTTGTACGCCATTGTGACAGCACTGGTCTTTTACCATTCTTCTTTCCTTTTATTGAATTAATTCGTTAGGCTTTACATTTACTTTTTAATTTAGATATGTGGACAGGTAGGACATTAATGTTGTTGTAGATGCCTTTCCGTTTAGAACAGCGGTTATCAAACTTTCAGCTGGCGAACCTATTCTTTTTTTCACTCGTCGCGACCCTTAGGGAAAGTCATTTTTTTTTTTGTCACACTTTTCCGAGACCTCTCCTCGACCCCACTGAAGACTTTTGCGACCCTGAGGTTTGGGAACCACTGATCTAGTACTATGCCTGGTTAAAAAATAAATATCCAGGACCATAATTCACATTTAGAGCATAGGCTTTCATCAACAAACTTGCGCCAGGTCTTCCTATCTCGCATCAGCTCAAGGTCATCCATGTCTTCTTCAACACCTTCATGTCCGCCTTCAATTCACTTCTCTATGTCATCCTTCGTCTCCCTTTACCTCTGTTACCCTGGACATTCCAGAACAAGGACTTCCAAGTGTTGCTATCGACAGGTTTCCTCATTGTGTGCCCTGTCCATTTCCAGCTTTTTTTTTTTTTTAAATTAAAAAAAAAAATGTTGCCTTGTTTTGGCGAGGCGCGGTCCCGTTCAATAGTGCCCCTTTATCATATAAGAGTTACGCCAACTAAAATTAGGCCGCCATTTTCGGCTGTACCCGAATAACAGGAAAATGGACCCAATCGCGAGTTTCAGACCTAATATGCATTTTCGTTTAGGTTAACTAATAATTTGAAATAAAATTAGATGCAAATACAGTAGCACATATTTGTACTATTCTTTGTATTTCAACTAACAAAACAAAAAGAAGAAAACTAGTTTACTTACCGTTTTATTGAATAGAATCAGTAGCGTGAATTTTTAACACATACTCCGTTGAATTTTAAATTCCGTTAGAATTTCACTATTTAGCAACAAATATTCCGTACGAATTGCAACACTTAGCAAAACATACTACCTTATAAAATAATATAATAAAAATAATAAAAAATTAATTACAATTTTATTATAGTTTTTATTATATTATATATATATATATATATATATATATATATATTATATATATATATATATATATAAATATATATATATATATATATATATATATATATATATATATATATATATATATAAAATATATATATAAAATGATGAATCATAGACAAATCATAGACTACTCACTTACTGAAAAGATTAAACAAAATATAGAAGATAAGGAAGCCAAATAGAAGACAAATATAAAACATTTCATTTTATTATATAATTTTTGTTATATAATTTTTTATAATTTTAATATATACAATTACATAATTACATAATTATAAAATTATATTATATTATATATATATATATATATATATATATATATATATATATATATATATATATATATATATATATATATATATATATATATATATATATATATATATATATATATAACAATTTATAATTATATATTATTTAAAATATATTTATAAATCTAAATATATATAAATATAATCTTATAATTATAGAAGAGGAACATTGGCTCCTAAATACCATCGCAATAAGGAAGCTGAAATTTTTCGGTCATATAAAAAGACATAATAGTCTGGAAAAAACAGTGATGGAAGGCATGGTCCCTGGAAAAAGGGGAAGGGGTCGACCTAGACGACGGTGGACCCAGGACATCACAGAGAGTCTGAACTTGTCTTTGGCTGATGCAGGTCGACTTGCCCAGAATCGTGATGCGTTCAGAGCAGCTGTAATGGAGACAACGTTCTGGAAAGAATATGTCACATGAGGATGAATTATAGAAGAGGTGTTAAGAATAGACAGTCCTAAGGAACTGCATAATATAGTCAAACAATATTTAATACGAACAAATGTTAATATATAGTGGCTGGGAATGTGAAGGTCTAATGCTGTTCTTACAATACATATGACTTTTAATAGGCGAAAGTCAATTAAATATCTGTTAAAGTCAGTTATATAACTGTAACCACCAGGTCTTTACACCCCTCCATTTTAATATTATTCTTGTTCAGAGTTTCTTCTTTATTTTATTTTTTTTAAATTTTTTGTTTGTTTGTTTATTTATTTAACGTAAAAGCATAATTGTGATTGTCCCTATTTACAATGATTTGACAAATGTGATGCCACTTTCTCTTATCGGCAGTTTTTCATATTATTTTGAATTGAAAACAATATATATATCCTAATTATAACCCATCAGAAGTTTTTAAAAAAAAAAGTCTTACTCGATGCTTATTCTCGTTACTAGCCCTGGTATTGTCCAGCCGAAAATGGCGTCTACGTCGTTCAGCCTCTTTTTCGATTCTGACATAGTTGGCGTAACTCTCTATAGATCTAGAGGCACTACCGTTCAACCTGGTCACTTATATGCTTATATTATGGTGCATCTCCACATATAAAAGACCATTAGTTCTGATAACATATGTGTCTTGTCATCTCTTATTCCACTGGCGCCTGTATGTATATATACAGTATCTCCATATAAACCCAGCTAGACAAAATTGGTTGGTGACGTGTTTTCTCAGACAGTAAACAATAATCATTGTGCGAATGTGCGGTTAAGGAATCCCTACTCAACATTCTAATAAGATAAAGGTAGTCCAGTAGCAGATACTGCCGTAGAGGTGTACTGACCAGTTTTCTTCCTCGCTGCGTTTGCCTTCCCTAACAAGAGTAGAGTCAGGTATCCATTTACAGTTGAGTAGACTGGAGCGTGACGCTACTAGGTTTTGATTCCGGAACCCAGTAACTTCGTCGCGACAGGAAAGGGCTCTAACCGCATAGCCAGTCGGACGCTCATCTTAAATATAGTGGTTGTCGTAATTTTTTTATCTGAGAGGGTGCTGATGAATATTGGTCCCTTTAGAGTGTAAAGTGATATTGAAGGCTCTGTGAGAATAAGGATTTGGGAGAATGAGGTAGTAGATTCACAAGCGCTGGGAAGGAGCAAGGACAGTCTCTTATTACGACAATATCTGTTTTCTCACAGACTACTCCTATCTCTCTTCTGCACAAACAATTGTTTGTCAGTTCCAGTCGCTCAGGCGCACTCACCGATTTGGTGATTCTGTCGCTCAACGTACATGACTACAGCCTACACAGATGGAAATGTTTGGATTTTTAGGCCAACCGACAACCAACACAATTAATGATTAATACCTTTATTATCATAAAGGACTCACACATAATTGTACATTTACAGTCAAAAATCAAAGGTTACAGAATACAAATATAACTAGGGAAGAGGGGTTTTTTTTTGAGGAGAAATATCCCATCCACCGTTTCCCGTTTATATTTACTAACAGACAAGACTCGGTCCCAAAGACAAGAGGGGGGGGGGGGGGGGGTCAGAGATAGGCAATTTAACCCACTGGTAAATTTATTACTCTGAGGCAAGGGGTTACAGAAAAAAGGGGGGGGGGGTGTAGAGGAAAAACACACTAGGGCTGGCCATCCCCACAAACACACACGCAGACTTACCGAAAGGTGAATTCTGGCACTTCATAGGAAATACATAAAAAAAACAGCACTAAACCTTGGCTTAGGTAAAAGTATTTTTCTTCCGTGTACAGCCCCAGATTTGCGAGTTGTTGAAGTTAACAAAGTGTCCCGAAATCGCTGGACATTGAAGTTTAACGGTACTGTTTATTTATTAGATAAAGTTCCTAAAGAATGTCACAGGCACTTGGCTAGGCGTGAGGTATGGTGTGGTTCCTAAAATTGGCACAGCTGGTGGAGATAACTTCCTTTTTCCGTAATGTCACAAGTTAAGAAAAACACTGAGGTAAGTTCTTCTTCGGGGGGGGGGGGGGGAGGGGGGGGAAAAACCCACTGAATATACGTGACAGACAGTGCTTAGGTAGATCGATGCTTTTTCTTCACAAATAGGGGCAGTGAATAAAATATGTTCTGCTTCCAGTTTTCTTTAAGGACTCTATATGAACTAGTATTTTTAAAGTGTTTCTTGAATGGCTTTTTTCTCAGTTACGTTCAGAGGAGCGGGGCCCATTACAGGTCGCCACAAGTTTAGCTTTAAAAAGTTCATGTTACTGGAGTTATCGAATTGAGTTTGGCAGAACTCTGTATATAATTAATAATTGCTGGGATGCAGGTTGAATGATCGTTCTGAATGAAAGATAATCAAAACAAGAAATGCATTACAAATCATATTATAATCTGACGCGATAAATTACAGTTAGCCTATTTACTTATTAGCGTCGTCAATTAACAAATCAGGAAAACTTCCCGTGAGTTAAAACAATTAAAAGCACATCTATCTATACAGAACTAAACTGTATTAAAGTTATAATTCTCTTTAACGTCTGCAAAATAAATTTACGCGTCAATTGTATTAGGAAATACTTTTAGCTGTAACATTAGTTTGCACTAGAACTTTGAAAATGGGTTTATTTAATAAGGTTAAATTTACACCACAATCCATTGAAATCAATTGAAATAACTCGACCACTGATCACTCGAAGCTAATGTATAAATTACCGTCTGCACAGAAAGAATACACTCCAATAGTCACGAAGGTAGATGAAATCCAGCAGGAATCCGACTATGCTAGTGCAACTAGGATTCTGTCAGAGCGAACGATAAAATGCAGTTTCTCGGAGTTCTCTATTTATACTTCTCGAATGTAACTTGAATAGGGCGTGTTAAATTTTCGCACCTTTCTTGAACTTGAGCAAAATCCGGGGTACCTCGCCGATGTGTTAACCGCTGCGATTCCTTCGTTTTCCCCGGTCTACCGATTTTCTTCCGTCTCAGGCTTCTAGCATGAGAGTGCGAAAATTTCTCGAGAAGCTAACTCTGTGAGCTGCGAGTTCCCTGATTCTTTAGATCGTGTGCCGCTGCGATTGAATTCTGAGATCTGTCTGTCTTTGATGGTACCGCTGTTCTGAGAGCTTTGGCAACTCCCACCAGGCGGGGTGACAGCCAGGTAAGAAAATGATCTGCTGCTTATTGCTCTAGAAACAGGAGTGAGTCTGTGGCCCGTCCTCTTTTGGGCCGGCGTTAAGGAAAAGATTTCTATAAATCGTTCTCAGAAATGGTTGTGGGCGGGATTTAACCTCCCATCACAGGCCATGCGATCTCAAACGTTCACATAAGATAGCAGGCTACATATTAATGATCCAGCGTGTAAGGTTCTCGTGGAAATGCTGCATGCCGGTAAAAGTTACAACAGATGATCAGGGGTTCTAAAGTTATGAGAGGCCAATATTCTGTTATCATCCATCGAGTCAGGGAAATTCATTTGTCATACTTAGACGAACGTCACAGTGGTCCAAAATTATCGAGTCACGGGGGCGCCCAACTTGGTTTACCCGCCACTGGTAACCCGATACGCCCCGTTTTAGTGCAGAAATAACTGTACGTCCATGCACTACCAAAATATTTCTTTTATGTGGTGCTATACTCGTGAAGTTTGGCAGGTTGTGTTAATTATGTTTCTAATGTAAATGACGTGTTGGTAATTGGAGGTCTGTCAGTCGGGGTTAACTCATTAGGTCAGCGGTCGGTAACACAAGAGCTGTGGGAATCTACTTTAGGACCACTGAGCAGCTTGCTAAAGAGCTACTATGATAACATCATGTATATTTTCTGGTTTCAGAGTATTTATAATTTGAAATAAGTGCAGCCTTATTGTAACGTTTATCTCTGCCGAGCGATCTGTTGTTTTCAATTCCATGGACAGAGCAGTGGAAAATACACAAGTAATAATATTTTACCGAATGTTAACTTCACTTCAAACAAAAGTTCACTTCCTATCTTATACAGGTCACGAATGAAGTGAATTTTAGTAACATTGTTCTCGGGTTTTCTTTGGGAATGTTGTGACAGTACTTGTAAACATGGGGACACCGCACATCTAAGTGCTGTAAGGAAGTGCTAGAATTGGCAGAATTTACGTAGGTGTAAATTTTTGTTGTTGTTGCTCAGTCACATAAGAGATCTACCAATTGATCTACTGGGATCTACTGCATGCATTTATGTGAATTTTTTTAATAAGGGCGCTCGTCGGAAATAAAGAATTACATTACATGGATGGCACTAGACAGAAGACAAGTAACAGAAAGTGATCGACATACAGTTGATTCGAACGGTGCAATCGCCTCGATGCGAGTGTGAACAGTGACAGGACACTTGACCAGGGGTGCGTAGCCGATCGTATGTCCTGTCATGGTTTACTCTCGCAGCGAGGCGATAACGTTGTTACGATGGTCCGTGGTTCGAATCCCCGGCGTGCCTATCACTTGTTATTTTTCTGTTGTCTAGTTCCTTTCTATCTTTCTTTCTTTCTGTGTCATTTTTTTTCTTGTTTTCGCGGTACCTTCCATTTGCCTATTATCTTTTGTAATTTTTTATTCACAGGCCTCGGCTTCCTATGTTTATTGAACAAACTATTATGTGACAAAAGGGAAAGATTTATTGGAATTATTCTGAAATTGATTCATGCATATTGCATGAGGGTGGAACGATTATTATTAAGTTAGATCCCGCTGAGCTTTGTTTTCCTTGAATGTTGTATTTGATAAATTCACGACAGAGTATGAAAGAATAGTAATCATCGATTGCAAATAAATAAAAAGTTACATGTTGCTCCAAAGTACAGATATTGACATGGGAGAGTGAAGTGTTAGATACTTCACTATACTGGATGTCAGCTTTCTATCTGTCTTTGCCTTCCTTAACTCAAGTACATAGTCGGGTAACCATTTACAACTGGGTAGACTGGAGCGTAACACAGTCAGGTTTCGAGCCTAGTAACCTTGTCCTGAGAAGCAAGCGCTCTAAACACTCAGCCACAGCACGCTGATTGGGAACTAATAGCCCTTTGTAAGAATTAGACAGTTATTAACACTTCATCACACGGTAGAGCATATGTCTTCAATCAATTCACGCGAGACGTCCTGCCATGTGCCATCCTTTAACGTTCTTTCCATGTCTGCTCTGTCTTTTTGTTGTCTGTAAAAAGTTCTGGTCTCCACGTGTTCTTGGGCCTGGTCTCCATATATTGTGCCTCTGGGGATTCCAAAATACAGAAGTGTTTCGCAATGTTATCACCTTGTCTCCTCAGAACGTTTTGTGCCCACCACCAGCATCTGTTCATCACCTTTTATATCACTTATTTATTGTTGTTGTTTAGCTAGGGCTGCTGAGCTTGTCGCTCTGTTGCAGCCAATGTCAAGTTGAAGAATCCTTGGTATTATCTACATTGTAGATCTAGGCTTTTTCTGTGGCCTTTCTGCCATTCCGAAATTTGAGAGTCTTGAGCTCCAGCTTCGTTCCAGTGCATTCTGTCCTAGCCCGGCACGCAGTTAAAGGATTTTCACGAGAATGTTAATCTCATTGTTATGTGTATTTTTACTGCCGACTCTTTCATGTCCTTATCACACAGAGGAGAGAAGAGGAAGAAATAAAAGTGCACGGGTAATACAGATGTTAGTCGATGATTTCACTCGTCGTCATGGCCTTGTGAAGAATAAAGAGGTCAATTTAGTGCAGTGGTTGTCAACGCGGGCCATATGGCACCTCGGGGGCAATGCCCTATTTATAATTTCTAGGGGGCCACAGTAAGATGGTAAAGTACCTTTTTCCAGCTAGCAGCCACTATGAGGGGGGGGGGGGGGGCACAGGAAGGTGGTAAAGTACCTTTTTCCAGCTAGCAGCCACTATGGGGGGGGGGGGCCCACAGAGGTAAATGGCACTATATATTAACTTTTGTTCTTGTTAAATACTGTTTGGCTATATTTTGCAGTTCCCTAGGTCTGTCTATTCTTAACACCTCTTCTATATTTATAGGTAAATTTGAAGCTTGCAAATAATCTAATATTGGTATTCTCATTTCTTCATACCTCTTACATTTTAACAAGAAATGTTCTATATTATTGTCTTGAAGACATCCTGCATTGTAACGTTCTTCTATTCTGAAATAGCCTTTTCCCAGCTGTAGTCTGAGAAGTTTCTTATTACTGGGAATTTTCAATTTCCTAGATATCTGACATTTTCTTGTTGTAGCCTTGAACATCTTATATGCATGTCTTCCTTTCATATTTGTATCCCACTCTGTTTTCCATTCATTCTTTTATTATTTCTTTAATTAAGCTTTTAATCTCTGATTTACTCATCCCTACATTTATTCGATTTTTATCAGATCTATCTTTCTTGATTCTTTATCTGCCGTTTCATTTCCTTCTATGCCAACGTGAAGGTATCGAAGCTATTAAGACTGAACATCCACTGGAATATACGTATGTTAAAAAAAAAGTTAGTTGCTTATCCTTTACAGGACGTGGCAATCAACCCCAGCTTTTATTGGCTGTTTGTGATTTTTCTAGGCAATTTTTTTCATTCAGTAGTTTGCCATTGCTTTCTGAACGGTACGGCGCTTATACCATTGTTAAAAATCCACACAAAGCGATCTGCTACCAAACCGCCTGCAGAAGGTTTCGAACCTGGTATATCTGGATTATGAAACTGCGTTCATATCCATTAGGCAACAGACGCCGACATACGTATGTAGCAGCCAGAAATATCCCCTCTGCTATATCAGATCTACTGCATTCTCGTAGGTTTCTTAGTGCTTGACTTCCTGAAAGAGACTGTTAAAATTGTTAGTTTCTTGGGAGGGTTATTAGAGAATATTTCTAGTTCTTTTAGTAATGCCATCATCTCTGCAGTGAAAATGGATGTATATTCCGTGACACTATACTCTTTTGCCATTTTCCATATTGGAATATATATTTCTATCCCCAGTTTGCCATCCCCTCCGTTGGATCCATCTGTATATACAATAATGCTGTCCTTTGATATTTGATGTTGCATTCTGTCTAATTTAATCTTGTTACTGCGTGCAGCATATACTATCATAATCTATTTTTCCTATAATAAAAGATTTATAAAATGTGAGCATTATCTTAGTGCTTGCAACCAATCCATTACCTTTCAAACTTCT
This sequence comes from Oreohelix idahoensis, assembly GCA_024509875.1. Classification (NCBI taxonomy): domain Eukaryota; kingdom Metazoa; phylum Mollusca; class Gastropoda; order Stylommatophora; family Oreohelicidae; genus Oreohelix; species Oreohelix idahoensis. The sequence goes on from JAMPIV010014348.1 coordinate 74,579, forward strand.
TAACAAGTTAGCCAATCCTCTGCAAGACTCCACTTGTTTATCTGTGTGTTTATTCCAGCTTAGCTGTTGGTCCAATGTCATTCCTAGATATCGAGTGGTTTGCACTGTATTAATGTTTTGCCCTTGGATATTTATGTCTGTCATTTTATTTTTAACAACCCTACTTTACTGAAGATCATTCCTATTGTTTTATTTGCATTCAGCTGAAACTCCCATTTTGTCATCCATTTACAAACTTTATTTTTTTGCTTTTGTAGATTCTTATATAATTTTGGCAGATTTTTCCTAGTTCTCCATATGCAACACCATCTGCAAACTGTGACAATTTATTTTTTATATCATTAAATTCTTCACCTAAATCATTTACCATTATTTTAAACATTTTAAGGAGATATTACTGATATTTGGGGCATTCCATTTTGTTATTCATACGGTTATAATCTATCATTGTTTACGTGAACAGTGAAGTATCTATCTTGCAGGAAGTTCTCTAAATAATTATATATTTTACCTGTTACTCCTATCTTCTTCATTTTAAAGAGAGCACCTTCTCTCCAGCATTCATCATAAGCACTGGATATATCTAAAAATACTACCACAGTTTTGTCTCTCTTCTAGTTTTGATTGGTAATCCATTGTTTATATATTTGTGCTCGAATCGTACATCTTATCAAAACCAAATAATATTAGGGATGAGTATAGCGGAGAGCAAAAAATCTTCCAGTTCAAATGGGGCAGAACTGAGTGTCTGTCTAGATGACGTCCTTCGGCACACTGTGTAGAGGCACGGCGGTGGCGCTATTGCTCGTCTCGGAGATATAGCCCCCATTTCAGGGTAGGGAACCATCCTTCCAGTGGCACTGCACGTACGCCAATTGGTGGGGGGGGGGGTCTCTGGGGTTGCAACAAAGCCCACGGCCGCTTGGTGACTGGCCTCTCTGCCAGCGACCTCTGTCTCAGAGATATAACCCCCTTTGCAGGGTAGGGGACCATCCTTCCAGTGGCACTTCACATACGCCAATTGGAGGGGGGGGGGAAGGGTCCTCTGGGGTTGCAATAAAGCCCACGGCCGATTGGTGACTGGCCTCTCTGCCAGTAAAATAGTGCACAATTTTGCATCCTAAAGTGGTGTTTCTTTAAGTTCAATCTTGTTATCATTTCTTGCATTTATTCTCATAATCTTTGTCTTTTCCCTGTGTATTTTCAGGCCCACTTGTTGTGACCTCTCACCAAGAATTTATATTTTCTCTTGCATCTGATTATGGTTATGGGACAGAAGAGCCGTCATCTGCAAAATCCAGATCATCAAGCTGTTTAGTCAGATTCCATTGGATTCCATTTCTGTTGTGTGATGTCGAAGCTCCAAAGCCAAGGCTCGTGAAGTGTACATAGAAGCAAACACAGAAGTAAGAAGAAACATCAAAAGAGACAAGAGGAAGTATATTGAAGAGTTGGCAAGGGAAGCAGAGGAAGTGTGACGGTGCCTAGTATTATTACTTCCCTTGAGTTAGGGGATATAACAACGAAACTTTCTTTACTGGAATACTTCTGTGGAAGACTTGTTATACACCAGAGTTGTTACTTCCAGAAGTAAGGAAAAACCCAGGTAATAAGGAGTGCTCGTAAATGCTTATTGTTGTCAAAACCGTGATTGTAGGTTTGATTATTAACAGCAACTTCAACCAAGTCAAGGAAAATTCTGAAAAACGTAGAATATTGTAGAAGTCCAAGTAGTTATATCAAATCTTCTTTATTCATTTGATTCCTAAAGGATGGCATCTCCAACCTTATTTCTGGTGGGGCAATACTGCCAGCTTTAGCCTCGATGGCAAAAGGCTTACTACTTTTAGAAGTCGTGTTATGGCATGTCTGAACTCTGTGGAAACCTAACGAAATAAAATATTGATTCGAAACTTTAAATAAACTAGTTCGAACTCACTTGATGTGAAAAAAAAACCACAATACAATTCGTGGCAGGGGTCAGCGCTGGTTCGCTGATGGCCCTGGTTGGTAGTGGTTGTCTGGACAGTTATACACTTGTCCTAACGTAGAAGTCAAAGGCTTTTTGTTCTCAATAGGGGATACGCCAGGCTGCTCCACACCTCAAGAGAGAACGCCTTATGTAGTTTTGACTCTTGCTGCTGAGATAACTGTCTCAGGCTCTGACTGGTTACTATGATACATCAGTCTATATACTAGTCCGGTGCTATGGCTTGCCGGATGAAATTATTTCTAATTGGAGTAGAGACCGGAAACCTCCTTATGATTGGTCTTGGGGCCTAGCTGACTGTTAAAATAATCTTTAACCTAACTAACTACGAAACCTCTAGTCTAAAATTATTGTTACTAAGTGAGAATGGCCAACCATTGTTCTAGGTTCTCTCTATTCTAAATGTTTTCCGGCCTAACTTGTATGGAGGCCACACAAGGTTTGATGACATCATGAGTTCATGTGTGCCATGACTGATGATGTCATTGATTTTTGACTAGTGTTTATTTTTACTAACTAGTCATTCTTAAGTACTTTACTATAATTTTAATAGTTGTAGCGGCGTTGTAGGCCATACGGTTACATAAGCTGCAGCCAAAGGAAATATGAGGGACTTGTACAACAGCACAAAGAAGCTAACAGGGAGATATAAGCAAGCAAATGAATGGCCTCATAAAAGATAAGAATGGAAAATTGCTTAGTAATATACAAGAACACATGAAGCGATGGACAGAACATTTTGAGGAACTTCTCAATAGACCAGCTCTAACTAATCCCCCAGACATCCAGCCAGCAGAAGAGGAGCTACATAACTGCTGTGAACGACCAAGTGGAGAAGAAATAAAGAAAGCCATACAGCTTCTGAAAGATGGAAAAGCAACTGGTCCATATGGCATTCCAGCAGAGGCCATCAAAATAGATATTTATTCCTCGACAGAGATATTATACAAACTACTTGGCAAAGTCTGGGAGAGGGAGGAAATACCAGCAGAATGGATGGAAGGTTATCTGGTCAAGTTGTCTAAGAAGGGAAATTTACAAGCGTGCACAAATTATGGAGGAATAATATTACTATTAGTGCCAGGAAAAGTATTAAACAGAATCATCCTGGAGAGATTAAAAGAGTCCATAGACAAGCAACTGAGAGATGAACAAGCAGATTTTCGACAAAACAGATCCTGTACAGACCAGATAGCCACATTGAGAATATTAGTTGAACAAAGTCTGGAATGGAATTCACCGCCACACATCGGATTTGCGGACTATGAAAAGGCATTTGACAGTGTAGACAGAGAATCACTTTGGAAATTGATGAGGCATTATGGAGTTCCCATGAAGATCATTAACGTAATAAGGAAGACATATGAAGACATGACATGCAGAGTTCTTCATGAAGGACAACTTACAGAACCGTTTAGGATAAGAACAGGAGTGAGACAGGGATGCCTCTTGTCTCCATTTCTTTTCTTACTAGCAGTAGATTGGGTTATGAAAACAACAACATATTTTTCATACATAATAAATCCTATTTAGTACCATCAGTGTTGTCTATACCTTTAAGCGGTATGGCGGCTTGTGAACCATGACAACCCCCAGAGCAATGCCAGCATGAGTTTTGCTCCTAGCAGGTTCTACCAAGCTGGACAGGTCTGCACACACCCCCCCCCCCCATATTCTGAAAAGAAAGAATGTAATCGAATGTAAATGAGTTATTTAGGCATGTGGTGAGTGGATGAGGTATAAATATGGTGATAGGGGACCTAGTGTACTGAATGAGATCAGCTGTGAAGGTTTCTGAAGATAATAAGTTTGGTGTGTATACAGAAGACCTTACGTGCTACCACATTTCGATCTCAATCAGACTTATTCTTGATCAATGTGAATAATAGCTTCGTTAAGTGTCTAGGGTATTGTAAAAGTGTTGTGGAATAATCTCAATACAAAACATATACAAACAAATATTAAATCCTAAGATAAACTCAACTAACTCCAGCTGTTAAATTTTAAAATGAAAAATTTTCTGTTAAACTTTATTGGTCCTGAGCCTAAATATTGTTTTGGTCAGGACTTTAGTCAATGATAATCAATTTGATTGCATAATATAATTACAAATATATATTAAAATATTTACATGCAATAGACAGTATGTCTATAGTACATGGGTACAATTTTCAAATGGATATTCTTTAATATATCTTTTTTTTTTTTTTTTTTTTTTTTTTCGTACGCCCGCTAATACTCGAGGCGAAATCTCAGGTTATTTTTAATGTCTAACCTGACATTGATGTTTACGTGAGTATCCTATTTTCTTGTACATAGACAAGTGTCCCTCGCCATTCAGGCAGATACTCGCCGTTTTCGGAGGTACCCATTAGAGCTGGGTCGGCTCAGGAGCCGCCAGTCCCTGGTCGACGACACTCCTTCAAATGTTCTCGCCAGGTCTCGAGTTAATCCAGTCCAAATCCCGGTCGACGAAAAATCCTCAAATGCCGTTGCCCGGGTTTGATCCTGAATCACCCGGTCGCCAGAGCGGTGTTGTAACCACTACACTAGCGCGGCTCCTTTAATATATCTAATTACTGGTATTATGAAGCAGCTTGGGGTTTAACATCATCCCAATGTTCTTTAGTGTTAATAATATGGTCTCTGTTAGTCTTTTTTGGAGGAATGTTTTTATTCAATACAGGAGATCTTTCAGGACAAGTAATAAGTTGTTCCAGGCCAGATATCACTTATCTGAGCCCTGGAATAGCAGCAATTTCAGTCAGTTTGGCCAAACGCTTCACAATCCTCTGGTCTTAAGCCTCTTTTATAACAGCAGGTGTCAGAGACTCCTTGATCTAGTGCTGAATTGCTCTATCATTCAGTTTCAGCATCATACAAGTACCAGCAGGAACCCCACATGTAAAGGAAATATACACAGGTTACGATGAATAAGGCAAGTTAATATGGCACACTTTTAGATCTGCCCACTGTCCCAGACTGATTTCTGTAGTTATATCTTATAAAACACAGCACAAGTCTGTCACCGCTTCCTGCTCTTACGAATAATTTTTAAAAATGGCAACGAGTAGCGTACTCTTTCGTTAAGGTCACATGCCTTGACCAATCGGACTAAGCCTATCTTTATTTTTGAATTAACTTTTTAAAAAAAATCTCACACTACTATGTGTTACTATCAACAACTAGATTCGTATATCTAAGTTAGCCAATCATACCTCGGCTTCCTTCAAAATCAAGCCAATCCCCTACTTCGTATTATTTTAGCCTTCTTTCACCTACGTGTTTTCAAAAAAAAAAATCATGCAATTCCATCCAAGCAGATATGACTCGACATGACAGTATCTCTGTTCTCGATATGTTTTATTACCAATATTTCATTATCTAATGGACTATTTAAACAACCAATTACATATTCTTTGTCCACAAGTCTTCAGAAACCCGAATATACAATTATCATGAGACTAAATGGCTTATTTAAAAATACTGTCTTTTTTCGATCTTAGTTGTTTATTTTTAACTAACATCTGTCCGCATCTTTTTAACTGTACTATCAGTATAAAGTCAGGAATCAGATGTAAAACAGGGGAATGTCATGTTTCCTAATAAGAATTAAACCTGTTTTCGAAACCTAATGTCGTGTCATTAGTTTTTTCATCACTGTTTATTTGAAATCGCCCTCACGCGTTTCGCATGTGATTGGCGTTCACTTTTGAATCGCGAGACGACGTAGTACTATTGCTTCGCTCCGTCTATCCTTTCTCGTCTCTGCTTAGTCCGTCTGTCTTTCTAGGTTAACCTTGTGCTATAATTACATTAATGTTAGTATTTGTATCTAGGTCATTATGAAAATACAGTACACGTTTTATACAGGGGGTGTGGCGATACATTTATTTGTAGAATGCAGTAGGAAAAGCAGAGATCGTGTGTTGCGCCATGACTGCGTTATTAATCTCAGGCTTTTGCGCTATTGGGAACGCACTGGTCTTGCTCCATTCTTCTTTCTTTCTTATATTTGCTTTCTGCTTTACATTTATATTCTAATTTATATATGGGTATTAGAATTTTTCACCACAAGGCACAATACTCTTTTTTTAAAATTAAAATAGGCTTTTACACGGATCTCCCCTTTCACGTGCCGCTTCCCCAGCACGAGACAGGGTCCGACCTTGGCCTTCCTCAGCTAAATGCATTTTCATTTTGGTCCTGAGGCTGTTCATTGGGCTGGCAACATCATCATGTAAAACTAACTGCTACAGAGACCATAGCTGCAAGGGTATGTCAATGCTCCCAAAAATGGGGCCAGCCGATTTGGTGGCTCTACGCTCCATACAGAGCGTAAATGATGATGATGATTATGAAAGACTATAGTGATATATGGGTGGACTACTGGTGGACGGCATCTTTACATATGAGAAAGACGTTTGAAAAGACTGAGTGAGTTTACACGATCCAATCTGTCCCCAGAGGAAGGAATCGTTGTAATGATAAAGGCAAGTCGCCCGGACTATGACAGGTCAACAAGATATTAGAGAAATTGCTATGGGAAGAGATTCGTGACTAATTCCATCATTAAAAATAGAATACATGGCTAGGAGGTTTCGTAAACGAGACTGTAACAATGAAATCTTAAGTACAGGACTGTAAGATCTCTTTTATATACACAGGCTGACTGAAAAATCACTTCTTATTTTTTTAAAATTGTTATATCCTCACTTGCATCTATTGAGTATACATCAAACCAGGATTGTGGAGTCGGCGAATACATCAAATCAGGATTGTGGAGTCGGCGAATACATCAAATCAGGATTGTGGAGTCGGCGAATACATCAAATCAGGATTGTGGAGTCGGCAAATACATCAAATCAGGATTGTGGAGTCGGCGAATACATCAAATCAGGATTGTGGAGTCGACTAAAAAAATTTCCGTCTCCGACTCCAGAAATTGTAGAACGCTGACTAAAGTTTTTTAAACTAGTGATATAATATTATGCACTTATATGGGTTTATATGTATAAGTATGGTATGTGTGAATAAATAAATACGTGGCTTTTTTTTAGTTTTACCACCGCTATATTGATGATGGGATTGGTATCACAGACATGTCTGAATAAGACCTCCTTCGATTTATTGACTAAGTTGGTAATTTCAATCCTGCCATCAAATTCACTTCCGAAATTTCTACAACTTCAGTGAACTTTCTTGACATCACTGTGACTATTATCCCTACTGGTCTTAATACGTCTGTCTATTGTTAGACTACTGACGCTCATAGTTTCCTTCTTTATACTTCATCTCACCCTCTTAGTTGTAAAAATTCCATCCACTTTTCTCAACTTCTTCGCTTGCGTCGGTCATGTGACGATGACGATGATTTCCATCAGCGAGCTCAAGAGATGCTGAGTTTTTTCGCCGACGTCTTTATCCAGAACGTGTTTTATCTGATGCTCTTAATCGCATCACACACGTCACTCGTCAGATTGCACTCACTACTAAACCTTCTGCCAAATCTGACAGACTAAAACTGGTTCTAACTTTCCACCTTTATTATCTGGCGGTGAAGAGAATTATATTCCGTCATCTGTCTATTCTCAACTCTGATCCTGTTACCCGTGAATTGTTCCGGGATCCCCCTCTGGTGGCATATCGCAGGGATAAGAGTTTCAGGACATTCTCGTACACAGCCGTTTGATGAATACTAGCCCTCCATATTTTGGCACACAGGCCTGCCACCGCCCAAGATGTCGTACGTCTGCGCACGTACTCCAGACTCCAACTGTTGCATTTCCGAAGGGAAATTGTATTATTAGGGAGTTTTTGCTTTATCAATGGTATGTTCATAGAATAGGCCAAGCATGCGTCTAGTAGGTGTAACGCCATCAGTAAATCATCAAATAAATGCTCCAGTGACAGATACGGTACAGACTTTATTGTCGATACATTACTCAAATATAACAGACGTTCATCAATTTAAAACACTTGAATAGTGGCCATACGTAGGGCCTAGGCAGTCAATATAATACAAGAAGCGAACTGTTCTGTCCGTCTTGCGTCCGCACTGAAGTCGTCTAACGCGACATTGTTGAAATCATGAACGAATCAAGTAGAGCTCAAAATATTAAATTAATATGAAATTAATATGAAACAAATATAAAGGTATGTTATCAGGCACTCGCAGGAAATAAAGAAGTAGAACACCAGACAACAGAAAAACAACAGACATGAGTGGCTTACCCAGGATTTGAACACTGGACCTTCCGTGCGACAACCCCGCCTAGCCATGCAAGCGAATCACACTATCCGCTCTGCCATCTACGCATCATCATAAAATGATGTTTCAATGGCAGGTCAATAATGCGAACCACAATACACGACACCAGAAGTCCTCCATGGGCAGTTCAGCCTATTAATGACGCAATCACTTCTGTTGTATTTCTATCAAGCAGTATAGGCCGAATCCAACAAGACCCTTAGGACCTTAATACTGTGTCCAGTAAATGATAGTAGACTAGAACAGTGAGAACAGGATAGTGGGTAGGTTTGGTATTGTACAAACACTACCCACTATCCTGTTCTCACTGTTCTAGTCTACTATCATTTACTGGACACAGTATTAAGGTCCTAAGGGTCTTGTTGGATTCGGCCTATACTGCTTGATAGAAATACAACAGAAGTGATTGCGTCATTAATAGGCTGAACTGCCCATGGAGGACTTCTGGTGTCGTGTATTGTGGTTCGCACTATTGACCTGCCATTGAAACATCATTTTATGATGATGCGTAGATGGCAGAGCGGATAGTGTGATTCGCTTGCATGGCTAGGCGGGGTTGTCGCACGGAAGGTCCAGTGTTCAAATCCTGGGTAAGCCACTCATGTCTGTTGTTTTTCTGTTGTCTGGTGTTCTACTTCTTTATTTCCTGCGAGTGCCTGATAACATACCTTTATATTTGTTTCATATTAATTTCATATTAATTTACTGTTTGCAGGCCTCAGGTTTCCCTCCCTTATTTGTAATAAATGTTTGTACAATACCAAACCTACCCACTATCCTGTTCTCACTGTTCTAGTCTACTATCATTTACTGGACACAGTATTAAGGTCCTAAGGGTCTTGTTGGATTCGGCCTATACTGCTTGATAGAAATACAACAGAAGTGATTGCGTCATTAATAGGCTGAACTGCCCATGGAGGACTTCTGGTGTCGTGTATTGTGGTTCGCACTATTGACCTGCCATTGAAACATCATTTTATGATGATGCGTAGATGGCAGAGCGGATAGTGTGATTCGCTTGCATGGCTAGGCGGGGTTGTCGCACGGAAGGTCCAGTGTTCAAATCCTGGGTAAGCCACTCATGTCTGTTGTTTTTCTGTTGTCTGGTGTTCTACTTCTTTATTTCCTGCGAGTGCCTGATAACATACCTTTATATTTGTTTCATATTAATTTCATATTAATTTACTGTTTGCAGGCCTCAGGTTTCCCTCCCTTATTTGTAATAAGAGCTCAAAATATACTTCCTTTCTATTAATATCTTATCTAGCAATCACACACATTGCTGATGCCTCACGAAGTAGAATCATACAGCAGACATACACTTTGTAATCTGGAGCCAGTATAAAATATGTCCTCACACCACCGAACACTTGGAAAAAGACCCTAGCAGACGATCCCCTCACCTCTGCTTCATTAGTTTCACGTCTGCCACAAAACCATATCGCATGACGTCACTTCCTGTATTAATAAGTGACACCGTATAAAATAAACAAAAAAGGAGCCCTGCTGAGCTAACCATTATACCGACACAATCGTTATGAATTTTAATCATAACAGGAGTCATTTTCCTTGCGAGTCTATGAATCTTATTTATGCCATTATCTTTCAAAGATGCAACATTACCTGTATTGGTGAAACTGGCAGACCTTTGGCAGATAGATTCCGCGAGCACTTAAATGATATTTATCACAGAGCACAGAAACCTGTGAAGCCGAGATGCAAAGAATGAACCAGAGTTGGGGCACTGTACGAAGGATGGCCGCCGACCGAACAAAGTGGAATCAATTTGTTGCTGCCCTACAAGACGCCACCAGGCATGATGGCCGCTGACTGCTTTGGCGGTTGGCGGTTATGGATCAAAGAAGAAGAAGACAGAAACCTGTGGCCCTTCATTCCAATAGCCCAATCCATTCCGGTCCCTTTGACATCCATGTAACCGGGTTACGCTGTTGCTTTCTCGATGACCGTAGTCGATTTTCTCTAGAGAATCGTCTGATTTTTTAAATGGGTTGCCTTTCTCCTAATGGTCTTAATGTCCAACATAATTTTGCTTGACTCTGTTATTCATTGGCTTTCCTGTATTTCAGACTTCTTTTTTTTCATTCGTCGCTTTTTGTTCATGATCTTTCTTTTATATAGTTTTGCGTTTCTACTTCCGTATTCTCATGACGTCACTTTTATTCATCGCTGTGGGACGCCATTGAGACAATTGTTCATTGTTTGACCGATTCTTTCAGCGGAGAGTCTTGTAGCAGGACTTTTTATTCCATTTTCTTCTGTTGATTGTCGTTGATTGTTGAATTTCTTGTATTTATTAATCCTTTTTGGTTTTGTAGTTTCTTTGCTTTATTATTGCTCTTCATCTGTGTTTATATATATATATATATATATATATATATATATATATATATATATATATATATATATATATATATATATATATATATATATATATATATATATATATATATATATATGTGTGATAGGGTGGGCGAGAAGATGATGATGATTATATTGTGATGTGTGATCACTCTCTTGTCACACTCGCACCGACCCGAACAACAATAAAACTCTTGATTCTAGAGGCAGGGGCTATATTTATTTTTACAACCCATTCAGTGACAAAGCAAACATTAAACCAATAAACTAGCGAACATAACAAAACAAAACTAAACAAAACAAAACACCCAACAGTGCTCGATGCTAATCTGAAGAAGCAAACAAAGCACAGAATAGTTAAAATCATAATACAATACTGAATGAGAAACACCACGCTCTCACCTGTCAAACAGTCCTTCCACGTGTACTACCTGACACCCTCAACTATCACACACGCACGCACTCATGCGTGTCATCCAATGCGACTAGTAAGGTGTTGTGCGTGGGGCTGGCAATCTCACCATGTAACTCAGGTTGCTACCGAAACCACTATTACAAGAGCACACACTCAGCTATCACACACACACACACACTCATGCATGTCGTCCAATGAGACTAGTAAGGTGTTGTGCGTGGGGCTGGCAATCTCACCATGTAACACAGATTGCTACCGAAACCACTACTGCCCTAGCATGTGAATACTTAATATGGAGGCAAACCACACTGTTGGCCCCATGCTCCCTCAGGAGCGGAGAAGAGAAATATATACCTTGAAGTGAGCCCACGTGCTCTCACAACCATTCCTCACATAACCATAATTAAATAATCATAAAATGGACATAAAATAATATTCAACTATATGTACAACAAATACTCTCAGTAATGAGAATAAGCTACTACCTCGTAACCGATCCACCTCAGTATTCGCTACTGCATTCTGAAGCATGTCGTATGTGACGACTGGTGCGCCTGGCAACAAGCGTGTCGTATATGACCACTGGTGCGACTGGGAATCTCATCACATGAAACACATCGTTACCGAAACAACCACTGCAATAGCATAAAAATGCTTCTTGTCGGCTTGTGATACACCAACCACATTGGTGTTTCCATGCTCCGCCGGGAGCAACCAGAGAAACACATGTCTCAACAAAGGAGTGGCCTCGCGCTCTCCAGAAATCTAAATAATATTCTCACCTCACAGTAACCCATTAAATATACAGTAGAATTATGATAAGTAGGCTATCGTGAAATACACTCAATTACTTTTACATTAAAGAAATAAAATAATTACTCTTGACTTTAACAAAGCTGGCATTAACACGAAAACTATCTCTTTCCTTTACTGGGGAAAATTATCTTAATCTGCTTCCCACCCACGTGTCAATTCACACAATATAAAACTGCGTAACATTAAGTGATAACTAAGAGTGTTACCGCAGACCCCTCGCGCCGCTTTTATACAATCACCACGTGGCTCTCCCTGTTGCCATCTTCCCAACTAGTTAATATTATCTAAATTGCAGTTTCTGATAACATTTCTGTCCAGTTTCATGTATAAAACACTCTCCTACTAAATTTCCCTTTCTTGCCCGGTCTGATGACTGACATAATTGCTCTTAAACTCTCATATCTGTGATTTGGGCTTTGCGTGCCTAATAAAACCTATCAAACATTATTTTCACTCATCTATCATTTCAAAACTAAATTATAATGTCCTAAAAAGACATTTCCTTTGGAAACACATCTATCTATATCACTCAACATTAAAATAGCCACATCGATATTATTTCCGAATTATATAAAACTAATTCTAATTTAAATTAACTCACATGTCATGTCTTTGTGTTCTTCTGTGTGGGTACACAGCGCGCCTCGTTTCGTTCCCTCTTGTCTGGACTGATACTTAAAAAAGGGCCGCTGGTAGTTCGCTATCTCTTTTTATAGGCACTAGGCTAATCACTCAACTACTGCGCGCTGGGCGTATTAATCTTGGCTACTTAAATATCACACGCGATTATCGCTTAGGAATAGCGAAAACACAAATAAAACCTACAGCTATTTAATATAACACAATTCTACACCACAACTTAATTTAAAGGCATTATTGTGGCCTCATTACATATCTTCTACTTCAGACTTTTCACAACCCAGAATGCTTCGCGCACATCGAAAATAATCTGCCTAGAAACAGGTAGGGGGCGGGCGTCTCCTTTTCGGCCCCATCACACACACACACACACACATATATATATATATATATATATATATATATATATATATATATATATATATATATATATATATATATATATATATATATATATATATATATATATATATATATATAATAACGTATTTGTAGTCTATAATCTATATTTCTTGTCCTTGTTGCCTGTTTGTAACTGTGGCTGAGGAAGGGTAAAACCCGAAACGTCCCTTTTTCCTGTGCATGTTTATTTGTAGAACTGATTCAGTACCGTTTTATTTGTTTATATATATATATATATATATATATATATATATATATATATATATATATATATATATATATATATATATATATATATATATATATATATATATATATATATATATATATATATATACATTTCCTTACCACTTTTACAACAGCCCCTTAATTGATTTTGATTTGCCATATTTACAATGATTTGAGAGATGTGATGCCACTTTCTGGTATCGGCAGTTATTCATCTTATTTGGAATTGAAAGCACTTTATATCCTAATTATAACCCATCAGAGGTTATTAAAATAATAAATAATAAAAAATCTTTCCTTCTGCCCGTACAAAATTGTTTGCCCACTGCTAAACTATCTAGTAGTCTGAAATTTTGCATGCTGATAGGTCTTAAGATATTATGTCTCAGAAAAATCAGAAAAACCAAAAAATTAAATACTGCGGTTTCATAAGTCGGTCAGAAACGCTGAGTACCAAGGGAAATAATGTTTTTTAGTTCAAAGGGAAACTCGCAACATTTTATAAAGCTAATATATAATTTCCAATCTAAATTTTTCTTATTTTTAATTGGAACTTTTAATAATTAAGAAAATAATTTTGGAATATAAACATGTAAACAAAATTTATTTTAGATAAAACATTAGAGATATTAATATTGTTGAATGATTATGAAGTAATTCACATTAGAAAGCGGATTCTCATTATGTATGAAAATTACAAGTGTGCTTTGTAGTGTATATCTGGACATGAAACATAAGATATTGATTTGATTAATATATACAGGGCATCATCATCTCAACCCGTAACCCATCATGGGTCGTAGGGGTGCCATGGTGGAAGCATCAACAGACAGGGTCCTCCACTGCTCTCTATCCTCAGCAATGCGTACAAGTGTGGAAAAACCGTGTCCTGCCCATTCTTTGATGTTATCAGCCCAGGATTTTCTTTGCCTTCCTCTTCTCAGTTTACCTTCGACTGTTCCCAGGAGGATCGTTTTCGAAAGGGAGTCATGACGAGTTACATGCCCAAACCATGCAAGCTTTCGACGTTTCACTACTGACAAAAGTGATTCTTGGTGGCCTGCATAGGTGTTTATTTTCTCTCTAACATAGACATTTGTTTTGTGCTCTTTATAGCAAATGCGCAAAATTCTTCTATAACATTTATACTCGAAAGCCTGAATCCCTCGCACCGTATCTGCAGTGGAGTGTCCAGCCATCACACCCATACAAGAGAATAGATAATACAAGTGATTTGTAAAATTTGATCTTCACAGGAAAACTGATGTTACATTTCCAGATCACATTCTGTCTTGTCATGGCAGCTGAGGCCATCTCAAGTCTTGTCTTGATTTCTTTACTTGATCTTCCATCACTACATATAGTGGACTCCAGATATTTAAAGGTGTTAACTTCTTCTAACGTTTGCCCATTTAACGTAATGTTGGTCGGAACATGTTTCTTATGGCTATTTACCAATATCTTGCTGTTTTCTATATTAATTTCCATCCCATATGTTCTTGTTACTTTCTCCAGTCTAGGGGTAAGGTCTTGAAGTTCTGATTCTGTTCCAGCTATAAGATCGATATCATCAGCAAAACGTAGATTGCAAAGAGGTCGGCCTTCAATCGATATGGTTGTTTTATAATCGTAGAGAGCCTCCTGCATAATATGTTCTAGATATATATTAAAGAGCACTGGGGACAGGATACATCCCTGACGAACTCCTACAGTTGTTTTGAAAAATTCTCCAATGTCATTGCTTGCAAAAACAGCACTGCTTGCGTCCTTGTATAGTGCTTCAATGATATCTATGATGTTGGCATCAAAATTGAATTTTCTCATTATTTGCCATAAGTCTTCATGCCAGACTCGATCGAAGTCTTTTGTGAAATCGATGAAGTTATGGTATAAATCGCGTTGATGCTGGAGATGGTTTTCGGGAAAATGTGTGCATACAGGGCATGCACACATTAAAAATGCTCCGGAATGCAATGAAGTTGCTGTAAACATGAGTGCTTGTAGCATGGTAAAAGGGACATTTTCCGAAATTTCAGATAATGTCAAGCATATCAGTGAAAATGGGACTGCAAGGAAGAAATTGATGACACTTGAAATTTTACAACTTACGGATACAAGACCGAAAACTAATTTTAGTGAATCTGACCTATAAAATCCCTTGGGTTAAGGTTGCTAATGCGTGATAGGAAACTACATACAGAGCGACGTGGAAACTTGGTTGCATTTCTTTCCCGTCCAAAAAGTGTGTGAGATCATCATCAGGCAGATCAATTCGAATATTCTCCGCGCTGTGGATTAACTCCTTGCTGAGGTCTTCTAACGTCTGTGGCGTGAGGTTCTATTTGGCTCTAGGATCAGTATAGTACTGACAATTACAGAAATAGAATTTCTGCAGAAAATGGTGAAGTCCCAGTGTCTGAGAGAACTACTGGTATCACAAATTAGTTACGGCTGTGAATGTTCTGATCTCGAAAAATTAGTAGAGAGGAGACCGACATAAATTGCCATCTCCGCTGTGTATGGATTTGTAAGTTTACATATGATTTACAAATATTTATATTTATATAGATATGTAAATATATTACAACAAGTTTTCCAATTATAGGAACAAAAATTATATCAGCTGTGCTGTTATTCAATTATAGTACAGGTATCCGCTGTGCTGTTAATTAAGTATATAACATTTATCAGCTATGCTGTTAATCTTGTCTCTTTCTACGCTAAATCTCTTTTTCGTCACTGACAGTTAATTTGCTCACAATTGCCGACGGAAATGGTACTAATGTGTACTCATCTCTCCAAAGTTCTGTTCTCCTTAGTTTGGTTGACACAAAACACCCGCTGTTGATCGTTTCGTTAGCCCACCCAAGACTGAGGGGGACTAAAGATGTATCTCAGGTACAATCTCTGTGCTCCTGTGAAGTTCCAGGCAGCTGGATTGACTGGACATACGACCTCAGGTTTGATGACACGAATAAAACCTGTAACAAGTAAAAATAGGGGCTAATTTCTGTCCTCAAGCCCACCTATTTCTAGTGTGGGTGAAGTGAGCGTGTCTCAGGTGTCTGCATGTAGGATGAATGACAACATGGCTCAGTATGATTTAGCAATAGCGAGACAAGACAGGTGTCTACTTGCAAAACATTCTTTCTGATAAACTAATACATGGATACATTCAATAATATAAATTCAATGCATGAATACATTCCATAATATAAATTCAATACATGAATACATTCAATACATCCCATAATATAAATTCAATACATGAATACATCCAATAATATGTACACCTAGGTGTGATACAACCATTTCCTTCCCCCTATAATATACCAGGCCCTCTCTGACAAGTGCTATACTAGCTGGTAACATATATCCTAACAATATTGTTATGTTCTTATGATAGGAGTATATGAGACGAGGACTGTTTGGTTATATTTCAGGTGGGAGTTATATGGGACAATAGATTGGAGTTAGATGAGACAATAGATTGAGTCCTAACAAGGACTGTTTTGGTTATATTTCAGTTGGTTTTATCTGAGATAATAGACTGAAGTTATAGGAGACAATAGATTGAGTTATAGGAGACAATAGATTGAGTCTTAACAAGGACTGTTTTGGTTATATTGCAGTTGGTCTGAGAAAATAGATTGAAGTTATAGGAGACAATAGGTTGAGTCCTAACAAGGACTGTTTTGGTTATATTTCAGTTGGTCTGAGATAATAGATTGAAGTTATAGAAGACAATAGGTTGAGTCCTAACAAGGACTGTTTTGGTTATATTTCAGTTTGGAGTTATCTGAGACAATAGACTGAAGTTATAGGAGACAATAGATTGAAGTATGAGTCCTATTAGTCTTCGTCTATCCAATCATATCAGGAAATACAATCATTATACCTAATTCCCCCAAGATACCATCAGTAACCTGATATATTCATTATGAACCAAAATATATTAAATATATACAGGTGTAGGTAGTATAAATGACACACAACAAATACCAACATTATATTATCTGCTGAAGGCCTATTTTCCTACCAGTTTATAGTAAAAATATATTTACCCTCTAAGATTTTTAAACCGGCCAGGTTTTGACTCGACTTAGTGAAGCAGGCTGCAGGTCAATGCACTCAGGTAAGTTATAAATCAAGGTGACAGCTTCTTCTCTTCAGTCGGTCGGTATCTCTGGCGTCGTGTCGGTGATGTGTGATTATGCATAAAATCCGCCCGATTATATAGGCAGGTGAAGTAACTTCTACAGCTTAAAGAAAGCGTTTGGTTGGTTCCTGGCGGGGCAAGCTGATTGGTTTTCTGCAGTTTGGTCTCATGCCTCGTACAGTCTAATTTTATTCTGTTTTTTCCGCCATATTGCGTGAACAAGATGGCCGCGACCCACATCCGAAAAAACAGGGCTTAAGTTTAATTTTATTCTGTCTCAGAGACTGGTGAACGTTGCTCGTTGATTGGTTGAAGCAAATTTGTATCTCGACATAGAGATTTAACAAAGTAGTGGGTTTACACTCTCGTTTCACGACAACGTCTTACCATCTGCCAGTGCAATAGGGCTTTGGGAACAGCTGGACATCTGTCGTAACAGAGGGCTGTTCATCTCCCACTGATGAGCTCCCACACCCCTATTTCGTTCTGTGGATTTTCATGCCTCTCTGAATAGAGCATTTCCTGCCACAGGCGCATGGATATTCCAGCCGCTGTTCTGAACTTCCGGTCCGTATAACTGGTTTGGTCGATTCCAATAAAGCAACTGTGGATTCATCATTCTCCCCCCTTTCGGTGAATCTTGGGGCATCTATCATTTTTGGGTCCTGTAGCAATTGTATACAGTTTACGGGGTCAGTCTTTCCCATTGCCATCTGTCTTTCCAGAAGTCCATCGGTCTTTTCCCGAATGTCAATGGTCTGACCATCTAATTATGATAGGAAACTCTATACAGAGCGATACAACAGGAGGCAATCTGATCATCAGAAGAAGTCCCCCATCGATCAAGTTTTTCTACTCCTTAATTTCTTTTACACTCTAAGGGGGCCGGGCCCACATGGGTCATAATTCCCAAGTGTCAGCCTCCTGTTGTCTTGTGCGGTGAATTGAACCCACTCCACCTTGGTTGCAGCTTTCAGATTCCTATTTTCTACCAGCTGGAGGCAATTGTTAAAGTAATCCCTATGTTGAAAACCTACTTTTTTTATAGTGGGTTACTTTCCATTGCCTCCCTGACTCGAAACACTTTGCGACAGTGAAGATATATTATGTCGCCGAAGATTTCCAGCTTTTTCTCCAAGTTTATCTGCTTCAGGTTATTATCCAGCTCTTTTGACAAGGCTTTGTCCAGCTGTTCCGAGAGCCCTTTTGCACTGGCATGTGGAAACTTGATTTCATCTCTTTTCCTGTCCAAGAAGTGTGTGAGATCATCATCAGGCAGATCAACTCGAATATTCTCCGCGCTGTGGATTGACTCCTGGCTGAGGTCTTCAAACGTCTTACCCGTCGTAAAAGAGCGCTGTTGATCTCCCACTGATGAGCTCCCACACCCCTTTTTCGTTCTGTGGATTTTCATGCCTCTCTGAATAGAGAATTTCCTACCATAGGCACATGGAAATTTCAGCCGCTGTTCAGAACTCAAGGTCCGTGTAACTGGTCTGGTCGATTCCAATAAGGCACCCGTGGATTCATCATTCCCCCCCCCCCCCCACCCTTCCCCTTTCGGTGAATCCTGCGGGCATCTATCATTTTTGGGTCCTGTAGCAGTTGTATAAAGCTTACGGGGTGCCAACCCGGTCAGCCGGTTCTTAGTCTTTCCCATTGTCATCTGTCTTTCCAGAAGTCCATCGGTCTTTTCCCGATTGTCGATGGTCTGACCATGTCATTATGATAGGAAACTGTATACAGAGCGATACAACAGGAGGCAATCTGATCAACAAAAGGAGTCCCCCCATCGATCAAGTGTTTCGGCCCCTTAATCTCCTTTACACTCTAAGGAGGGCGGGCTCACTTGGGTCATGACTCCCAAGTGTCAGCCTCTTGTTGTATTGTGCGTTGAATTGAACCCACTCCGCCTTGGTTGCAGCTTTCAAATTCCTATTTTCTACCAGCTGGAGGCAATTGTGAAAGTAACCCCTATTGTCAGCTCCTATTTATTAAGGTAGCACCACTGTAATGTGGGCTTATAATAATAATAGTAAAAGGCTCGCTCCACTAGGAGTACGGCCACATCACAATGGCTGACATAAGAAAATCAACACCTTCTACAGGTACATCCCTTTAATAATTATGCACAACACAATACGGCCACACACCGCCAACAACGTATGAAATACAATATAATAATGCCAATGCAACTTGCCTCAACAGCTTAATCTATCAGTGCCATACATAACAGTATGACTTACACTGAAAAAAAAACACTGCAACGACTATCGCTCACCTGAGCAACAAAACTGTGACAAAGAAATACTCAAATCATTGTCTACTTATAAAACACGGCCTGAAGATAATATCCACTGGACACTACACTAATCCAGAATTACACATACATATCCGCTAGGACCGAAAATGGCAAGCTGACAGCACATATTCCATAGAAGGAACTTCACAGCCAAAATTGCTGGCAAAGGGAAGATATATATCCGTCCTTCTCGGACTCTGGCTAGAATCTAACTGACCGCTTTCGCGCCTGATTTTCCGGCTTCCGCTGGTCGCATGATTCGCCGGTTTTGCTATCCCAGTGTTGCCGAAATTCAGTGTTGCCCGGCTGACTTTTCGACACTGCGAAATAGCGCCGTGACACCCACCCCCCCCCCCCCCACCACCACCTCTCCCCCCCCCCCCCTAAGAAAGAAAACGTAGTTTTCTTCCATCAGAGGAAGCTTCGCCTGACCCCCTTTGGAGTTTGGACGACCATATGCCATGACAGCATCTCCTCATCTGAATCAAGAGAATGCCATAGTTCTTTTCTACCATTGTTGTTCCTGCATTCTCCAACCATCCACACAACACAACATGAGTATGACATAGGTTATCCAAGGTTCTGGCAGTCATGAAAAATGACAGCAACTGTCCTCCCCTGTCAACCATAACACAGTGCGCTATGCACTTATAGTAAGTCTTACATAGGCATACGTTACAGTAGGTAATCTCACAGAATAAACAGTCACTTGCAACAACGTTTCGATAAACATTAAATTCAAGTCTATAGCAAATTGCCTTTATGGCACCATGACACATAAATTCCAAGCATAACATAGCATATCATAAACATGATCTTTAAAGTTTACACAACATCTCTAACACTATCACATGTAAATACATTCTCCGTTCACCTCAGTACATTATAAAGTTATACAGAACAACTTATATTCTTATCAGAATAGTACTGGAGACGTGGGTCAGACTCTAAAGTTCGGTTCGCGTTAACCGAAACACCCTTCTGAACGCGACCCCGATACCTATCCCTTACTATTGCTGGACTATCAGCAGGTGGTTATGGAGCAACGACATGTGCTTCCACCTGACTGCATCACGCGCACCCCACCGATTCGCGAAAGTCACTCGTACAACTCCACGAATCTAACCGGCGCGACCTCATTAAACACTCGTCTGAGTGTGCGCCAACTAGCACTAAGGGGAACATTGCGAACCCATACCGTGCGATCGCCAGCTATCGGACCCTCGGATATGCCTCTACTGTTCCTATTCATGTGCCTTGGCACTTGCCGCGAACCCAGTCTCAAATGTACTTTCTTGTCAGGTGGTGATACCTCGACCACCTGATCGTCCGCCTCTCGACTTTGGTGCTGCTGAGCTCCCGCTCCAGCTACACCCATGGCATTATGCACTCCCCGTACATTGCCGACGGTCAAATCGGCAATTTGGTTCTCGAGGACGAACGCGTTCACTCTACCTGTTATGAACGGGGTGTCCACATTAATACATGCCTGGGGGTAAGACTCGACTTTGCCCCCAAACGTGGTACACTTTACAGTTTTGCCTGTAAGGCAGGATTCGTCGATTTTGCTATCCCAGCGTTGCTGAAAGTGTTGCCCGGCTGACTTTTCATCACTGCGAAATAGCGCCGTGACACCTATGTTGAAACCCTACTTGTTTGTGATGGGTTACTTTCCATTGCCTCCTTGACTCCAAACACTTTGCGACAGTGAAGATATATTATGTCGCCGAAGATTTCCAGCTTTTCCTCCAAGTTTACCTGCTTCAGGTTATTATCCAGCTCTTTTGACAAGGCTTTGTCCAGCTGTTCCCAAAGCCCTTTTGCACTGGCAGACGGAAACTTGATTGCATCTCTGTTAGACTTATAATCCGACCTAGGGAGGGAAGATGGGATTTCACATATTTGCCAGGTATTTTGTTGGGCCATCAGGACTTCTAGAACAAGAAAGAGCACATGAGGAATACAGATGGAACGATTGTCATAGTTGTGACTTTGAATGAGCGCAGTAAACATGCTGAATGTAATCCCTGATGTATGACGGTAAACCTGCATCTGATATATATCCGCTGTTTATCTTGTCAGTTTGAAGCATCTCTCGCTGGTCTACGTTACCCTGTGCACTTTTGGTTATTGTTTAGAAGAAAACCTTTATGCTCGTTCTCAAAGAAGCCGCATTCTGTTTTATTTTGTTGTTGTTATTGTTCATTCTATTCATGTTCAAAAAAGCAGTTCAGGTCGCCGCTTTTAAATAACGGGACTCCGACGCATTCAGGCTATGCTGCGTATACTTTTTGTTTCTTCGTCTCCGAACATTCCTGGACGTCGGCTTGAATGTACTTAAAGAAAGCAGTGGTCAGCTTCAGATTACTGACATCTCCGTAGAGGTGGTCCTGAATTGGTGCCAGAGACGCCCTGTTGCTTTTTCTTTGTTCATCATATGCCGGGCACTCCTACAGCACGTGTGGGCATATTTTTTTGTTTTGTTCTTCATGTAATTGGAGCCGCGGTAGCGCAGTGGCTTCCTAGCTCGGCGGTTCATGGTTTGATCCCCAGCCTTATGAATTGGGTACCAGAGCAATTCTGGGAAGGTTCAGGCGCCAGGCGTGATGCTGACCACATCACCCCTAGTGTACCGATGGTCAAGAAAATATGGGCCTAACACCATATTACCAATATGTCTCAATGGGCATGTAACGGGATCCTTTACTTTTTTTTTTGGCCTTCCTGTAATTCAAATGTGTACAATATTGTTTGTCTCTTTCGTGTTCAGTGTATAAAATACAAAAATCTTCTTCGTTAGACATACAAAGTTAACAACGATGAGCTTAATATTTAAAAATGTTCAAATAAGATAAGACAGATAAAGATGGATAGTTTGTTTACGAATCTTGTCAGAATTCATCAGACCGTTCTATGATGTGACGCCAACCTCAACCCAACATATTCCAATTATGGAAAATTTGGAACCGAAGTGAGACTCGCAAAGAAAGCACCAAATTTGTTCCAGATAGAAAGGAAATCAGCGGAAACAGACGCCAGTTTCATGCTTATTAAATCACACAAACTGGAATCATTTTGCAAGACAAGATTTAGCGACAAAACACCAAAGTCTTAAGATAGCGATGGTAACAAATGGAGCAAAGATATGTAATTATAGCTAATGAACTTTTGGCTTGGGAACGAAGAGGTAATCTCGTAATTTCTAACTTTCGAATCCAGATAGGAAGAGGGAAATACAATTGTCCATAATTAATGCGCAATTTGCCGGGAGTTAGAATTTAGACGGCCTTCATATAGTATAAATAGAGACAGAAAATTAAGTTATTCGACCATCTCATGAGAACGGAGCCCACTAGCCTAGCTAGTGCGCCCCAACAACAGTAGACTATCTGGTGTCTGAGCACGGGATAGACCAAGAGGAAGATGGATAGACAACATTACGGGAACCCTACAACAACACAGGATCACACCAGTCAGTGCGACACACTTGACTCAACAACGGAAATTTCAGTGAGTGGGCCGAAAAAAAATAAATAAGTAAGTATGTTAGAATTAGAGATGTGCTTGCGTTTTTAGCTGTGTGGTTTATCTGAGCGAAGAATACTACGAAGCGTAATACGTCAACGTAATAGTCAGTTTAAAAGTAAACAGGGTGCCCCAAAAGTCGCGCAACATAGGCATTATACCTGTTTACGAAATATATTTTAAGAATACCATTACACCTCAGTGTCAAAATACTAGATTACAGACCACACGGTCTTTTATATTTGGATATGCGCCTTAATATAACTGAAACACAATGTGTCTAGATTGAACGGTGCGCGTCGCTAAAACGAGGCAAAATTTTATTTTAAAAAAATATGAGTGCCAAAACATTAATAGAGATTGACAGCTGCTAAAGAATGTGCAGAAATCATGCCGCTCACGCGCCAGGAAGTGCTGCCTTGAAAACAACGGCGACCAGTTTGAACATTTATTATAATACAATCATCAATTCCACATAAATCCTATATACACACATTGGGATTCTCGCCGGAGCTACGAAGTTCATGCAAGTGCTGAGATCCTCATTGATGGAGTTGTCCGTGTGCAATGAAGATATTCCTTAAAACCAAACCAAACTAAATCATTAATCTCAACAATAATTACCGGTATATTAAATGTTTCCAATGTTGTGTGACTTTCGGGACACCCTGTGTATGATTTAAGACGCAGCATCTTTTTTTCTTCTTTTAACCTCTACGCTGATCTGGAAGAGGACGCAGGAGATTCATTTAAGAACAAATAATATCGAGACGATAATGAGATTATACATATTAACAATAATGAGAAGAATGGAGGTAACAAGAATATAAGATGACCCAAAGGAATTGGCTTGTTATAATGGGAAAAGCTCAGAATACTGCATTAATAAAGAGAGAGAAGAAATTAGAGAGGGAAGAGAATGGAATAAATGAATGAGGTGAAGGAGTTTTATCGAAAGAAAGAACAGAATGACATGTGTTGGGGCAGTTGTGGTTGGAGTGAAAAATGGCTACAATTTTTAAATTCATCATCATCAACACCATCAACATCATCATCAGCACCATCAACATCATCATCAGCACCATCAACAGCATCATCAGCATCATCAACATCATCATCAGCAACATCAACATCATCATCAGCACCATCAACATCATCATCATCAACATCATCATCAACACCATCAACATCATCATCAGCACCATCAACATCATCATCAGCACCATCAACATCATCATCAGCACCATCAACAGCATCATCAGCACCATCAACATCATCATCATGAACATCATCATCATCATTGTCCGTTGCGCTCCTTACAGAGCATAGAGCCATCACTTTGGCTCGGGGTTAGACAACCAGTTGATCCCGATCTTCCGGTAGATACCAGTGAATGATTTGAAGACTTTGAAACTGAGGAAATTTAGGACTTCTCCCACCGGCGTTTAAAATCGTGGTGTCCCCTGGATCAACGGTACTTTTTCTTCACATTCCCAATGAAAAGTGTCGAGCTGGCTACTAAAGTATATTCGTGAACTGCGTGAGATAAGAACAGGATCTTTTCTTAGTAAGGTTCATCATCCCCCCTTCTCCCTCTTGCTTAAAATTACTCACACACGCACGCACCCCACCCGCATAAAATAACACCCACTCATATATGTATATATATATATTGTCGTGAAATTCTACATCCACATATATAAATTAAAACGTAAATGTAAAGCCTAACAAATAAATTTAATAAAAGGAAAGAAGAATGGTAAAGAACAGTGCTGTCACAATGACTGTACTCGAAATCCCCCTTGTTTTCTACTTCGTCTGCAAATTGTAACGTTTCACGTTGATAGTAAAGGCCTTCTGCAGCATACACGCGTTTCCCCAACACAATAAAATGTGTACTCCATTTCTAAGAAAAACCTTGAGATACGCAAGATGACCTATATTTAAAAATCCATTCATGTCATTTTATACACTATGTTACCAAAAACGAAAGACAGATGGACTAAAGATAGAAAGAAGGGAGGGTTGAAAGCAGGGACACATGCAACACTAAACACGCGTCGCGCGATACACAATTGCTGCCATCACGCGTGTAAGGCCACTAGCACTAACTTTTTTTTCAAATCGACAGTGATAAAAAAGCCACTACCCATACCAGAGTTAGGTTTTAAAAAACTTACAAAATTCTTATTAGGAAATATGACATTATACTGGTTTACGTTTGAAAACATGACAGTACCCAGACACCCTAAAGTTTGGAAGTGAGGAGGTAGTAACAGCACGACTATCCTAGAAGAAAATGCATATTGGCTCCATTAAATATATATATAATTGGGTTCCTTAGGACTTGCTGACAAATAATATGTTAAACGTTACGCAAATAGTCTAGGAATTACCAAATTATAGCCAAAAGAAATAGTGAGGGATGTCAGACAACACCAAATTCAGAATCGCTCAGTGGCAGATTTTCACCCCCACCATTGTACGGGAAATGGGTCTCCATGTTAACTCCGTTTTGATTGGAGCGCAACAAATGTAAGGCTAAACACGATTAGTCGGGCTATAAATACTATCTTTCGTTGTCAGGGGAAACGGGAGTAGGAGTACTTTTTTTCAAACGATTGGGTAAACATGGCATGATTGGTTAGACTTGCCAATATAGTCAATTAGAGGCGTCAGGTCAGCACCACATTTGCAAATAAACTTACTACAGAATCAGTGCGTTGAGCACCAGTGCATATTTTTATAAATAAAAGCCTGGGACATCGGCAGATCGAAATTGTGCTATATAATCAGTGCCAGTCAACGTAATTCTGTGTTATTTCCATGAATTGTGGTAAGCTTGAAATATTTGATATCTTTTAATGAAAATTGAATGTAAATTGATAATTTATGTCTGTATATATGTGTGGTTCAGTAGCGAACATGAGGTACAGCCTATATAATGCTCCAGCCTGAACAGAAGGTGTCGGAGGAAAGTAAAACTACATGGAATTGCCAAACAGTACACTGACACCTAGCTTATTGACTAGAAAGAAATAATGCTGGAATTGCAGAGGCGTAGTAACCATTAGGGAGGAATATACTGGTGAAAATTGTTTCAGATGAAGATAGCAGTTGGCCTACCGCTCTGAACTCAGTGTTTGTTATGTATTGTGCTCAGTGTAGAACTAGAGTATAAATTAGTTCTGAAGTAGGAGGTACAACCTTCTTGTTTCAGGGGCTGTGGTCCTAAAGTTATTAAGCAGCACCTGGTCAGAGCTTTGCTGAATCCAGAGGCGGACAGCATACTCCTTGGTCCATATAGCAAACAGTGAGGTGTCTCCAGAACACAGGGGAGCAATCGAGCAGAGGAGTCTTTTCCTGCCGCCATCACGAAAGTTAAGGCTATGTGGCCAGCGGAGCTCAACATTATGTAACCCCATCTTAAACGGACATTGTATAAAAATAAGAGGGGAAATTAATTGTTTTAATGCCAGGAACTGAGAACATCTCCAATACTAGTTCCAACAGAAACAAACTATTGAAGTCATGATGACAAATACCAACATAGCTTGAAAAAAAAAACTACACCAGTATTACCTCATATTACTACTACACAACTGACACACATAGGATAAGATTAATAAAATATGTCACTACAAGATTCATATTGATAAATTCTGTACATATAACTTGTAATTAAAATTGATTGTGATTCCTGGTTCACTTTGTATTTGAATCAGGACACATATATATTAATGAAAAGCACTTAATACATATTGATATTTGAAAATTTACCAGTGACTCATTCAAGATAGTCTTATAGAATGTTACATGTGTGTGAGTGTCACAGTGTTGTCAGTGTGGTGGAATAAATTAAATTGTTTATCTGTCTGTTGTTGTTGTGACTTACACTTCATCATATACATACCCTAGACATTTAACGTAGTCATCACAATATTCCAGAATAATTCTGACTGAGGTATAAATATGTGGTAGCAAGTAAGGTCATCTATATTACACTACCCTTATTAGATATAGATACCTTCACAGCTGATCTCAGTCAGTACACTAAGTCCCCTATAAATATTTATATTATCCCACTTTACCACATATATTGGGGTCTCGCTCTCGGGATTTTGAATCTTTCCCTATTAAAAATATTGGGGGTAATTCACTTCAGGGAATAATAAGAATTAAAAAGTATCCTTGGGTGAAAATAAATAACGTTGAGCTCTCAGTGCCTGTAGTGTCCTTAGATAAATATTGATAGATTGAATTGTTACATTTGTATGTTAGACAATGGCCGACTTGGCAAAATTTCGATCTGCTGCTGTACAGACTGCGAAAGAGTTAGGAATGGACGGGCAAATTATGATTGCTTATGTCACTGCTGAATGTGACAAATATATTGAACGGGAAGAAAGAAGATTAGAAAAAGAGGCCGAAAGAAAGTTAGATTGAGGCTGAGGCTAAGAGGTTGCAGATTGAGGCTGAGGCTAAGAGGTTGCAGATTGAGGCTGACAAAGAGGCTAAAGCATTGGAAGCCGAGGAAAGAAGACAGGCTGCAGAAAGGGAAGAGAAGAAATTAGCTGCAGAAAGGGAAGAGAAGAAATTAGCTGCAGAAAGGGAAGCAGAAGAAAGAAGATTGACTGCAGAGAGGGAAGCAGAAAAGGAGGAGAAGAGATTACAAAGGGAACACGAGTTACGACTAAGGGAGTTTGAGTTTCAAGGCCATGCTCCTGAAAATGGTGCCAGTCCCTTTACCTCTGATGCCACTGCTAGCCAAGGAGCCTCAACCTCAGCTATGAATTTTCATTTAGATCATTTCGTTGAGAAAGACGATGATATTGAGAGCTATCTAAATAGATATGAACTATTAGCTACCACATATGGGTTAGAGAGAGAAAGGTGGAGCTTAAAGTTATCTCAAGGACTTCGTGGGGCAGCTTATGAAGTTTTTTGCAAAAATGAGCAGAGGTGATCAGGAAAATTATGACATGCTAAAGCAGGCTCTTTTGTTAAGATATGAAAAGAACGCAGAATTTTATAGGAAAAAATTTAGGAATGCTAAACTACTGTCAGGTGAAACCTATCACCAGTTCTCTGCACGAATAGAGACATACTTGGAGAAATGGACTTCTCTGGGGAAAACCCAAGATCTTAAGGAAATGATCCTTATAGAACAATTAAGAGAGTCCATGGCTCCAGACCTGAGAAAGTTTCTCATGGAACAAGGTGCAGAGAGGCTGGGTGAGCTGCTAAATGTTGCTGAAAGGTATCAAGCAGCTCAGGCAGAAGTAACAGGTAATAAGAAGAGGCAGGTAGACAATTATCAGGCACCACAAAACTTTAATGAATTTGATCATAGAGATCAAAACAAAGGTAAGCACCAGTTTGATAGGCCACGAAATGACTATAAAAATAAAACCCCACAATTCAATGAAAGGAAATATGATAACAGGAAACCCTTCAGACAGGAAGGAAAATATTGTCAAATATGCAGGATGCATAATCATAATACTAGTGAATGTGGTAGGAAGGTTCCTCCATATCACGCGGCATGCATGATAACAGTGGACAAGGGGAAGAAGAAACTGACAGAGAATCATATAAATCTTCAACATCCCCCCATCTGTGAAGAAGTGACATGTAATGGGGCCAAGGTTAGGTGCCTTTACGATTCAGGTTTAGAATATGACTCAGTTGTGAGTGCAACCCTAGTGCACCCTGAACAGTATACCACAGAGAAAGTGGAGATACAAGGGGCCGTAAAGGGAATATCCACCATGACACTTCCCGTAGCCGAGATCAATGTAGAGACAAGGTACGTGGAAGGAGTGATTAGAGCAGCCGTGTGTGACGATCCTAATTACCCGCTGGTGTTAGGAAGTAAATATGTTTTTCTAGGAAGCCCTGTAAAACCTGTGGTAATGGCCACGCTTCAGGTCAGGTCGACCCCTAGTAGAAAGGAGGAGGAACCCCCATTAACCTTTTCTGATAAACAGATGAGAAAGGCCCAGGCAAAGGACAAATCATTAAAACCTTGCTTTGACAAATTACTAAACAGCCATGCACACCCTAAGAAAGGACAATTTTACTTGAGGGATGGACTGCTCCACAGGAAGGCGGGAGCAGGACCCAAAGGATATGGACAGTTGGTACTCCCAACTCCCTACAGAGAAGAAGTGATGGCAAAATCACATGTTGTACCAGACGGTGGACACCAGAGAAATGGGACTACCCGTCAAAGGACATCAGAAAAATTCTACTGGCCCCAAGTAGCTGCTGATATTGCACAATTTGTGGGGGCCTGTGAAAAATGTAGCAAGGGTACAGTCCCCAAGTTGGGAAAATCATAATCAGATGCCAGCCAAGCATTCTGAAACATATGGGCCTAACATTAACAAGGAAAATAACAATAATAAGGTTGACATAGAGGATAGGTATCCACCTTTCCCCCAACAGTGTTCACCAAAAATATTTAGATTCGCAACTCTGAGAAAGGCATCCAGAGAAAATAGAAATTCAGACCAGTCAACCCAGGGACAGTTTGAAGCCGCATTTAGGGAGCTGGCTGACATTGACATTGAAGATGATCCGCCTAAGTTAAAACCGAAACAAATTGTTAACATAAGAACAGTGGGCAGTGGACGAGTGAGCAATTCGGGAAATGCTCACAGCGCTTCACACTATGGCTATTAACTTAGCATTAAAAGGGCACTGGTG
The DNA here is from genome assembly GCA_024509875.1 of Oreohelix idahoensis. NCBI lineage: Eukaryota > Metazoa > Mollusca > Gastropoda > Stylommatophora > Oreohelicidae > Oreohelix > Oreohelix idahoensis. Next base: position 104,416 of record JAMPIV010014348.1, read on the forward strand.
ACATTGGTAGTCACCCGACCCCACACCGTCCAAGGGAAATTATTGATCGGACCCTGGATGGAGATAACCCACACATCTTATAGCAATGCTAAGGGCGAATTGATTTCTGATGCAGAAACTCATTTCCCCACATATTATCTTAATTCTCCAGATTGTCGGTAGGCGAAACTATAGTTGGTGAATATAGCCTCCATTTGAGCGGCACATTATAGAACATTATAAATATATTATTAGAAGGGTGTTTCCACATTCAATCCCGCCTGAGATCAGACAAATTGTTGGCTGTGAACATTTCGGAGGAGCAGAGTGTCTCCATTGTTACCTTTTGAATTGAGGATAGTCCGAGTGTTTATTAAGGCTGATCCGGAAATTATTGGATCCCCTCCACAACTCAGATAGCACCATATAGATCAACTCCTCATAACGTACAAATTGAGGAACATCTAATATTCTCGGGACATGTCGTTGAGCAGACTCAGCGAAGAGAAAATGGTGAATATTGATTGCTAAGCAGTAGTAAGACAAGCCGTAACACTTGCAGCTGTACAGTAACATATCTGAAATGGATTCTTGGATTGCAGAGGTCTGAGGCAACCTTCGTCAGTAGTGCTTACTTTGACTTGACCCACCTGCATTAATCCATGAGCAAAATAAAATTAGAGAAACGTTGATGCAGATTTTTTAAGCCGCCATCCGTGCGATGAAAATCAAAGAAATCACCAGGCATAGACATAAATTTCTCTATGTGTATGTAGAATTATAGACTGACGTATAACGTCTGTTTTAAGAGGGGAGGATTTGTCGTGAAATTCTACATCCACATATATAAATTAAAACGTAAATGTAAAGCCTAACAAATAAATTTAATAAAAGGAAAGAAGAATGGTAAAGAACAGTGCTGTCACAATGACTGTACTCGAAATCCCCCTTGTTTTCTAATTCGTCTGCAAATTGTAACGTTTCACGTTGATAGTAAAGGCCTTCTGCAGCATACACGCGTTTCCCCAACACAATAAAATGTGTACTCCATTTCTAAGAAAAACCTTGAGATACGCAAGATGACCTAGATTTAAAATTCCATTCATGTCTTTTTTATACAATACATTACCTAAAACGAAAGACAGATGGACTAAAGATAGAAAGAAGGGAGGGCTGAAAGCAGGGACACATGCAACACTAAACACGCGTCGCGCGATACACAATTGCTGCCATCACGCGTGTAAGGCCACTAGCACTAACTTTTTTTTCAAATCGACAGTGATAAAAAACACTACCCATACCAGAGTTAGGTTTTAAAATCCTGAAAAATTCTTATTAGGAAATATGACATTATACTGGTTTACGTTTGAAAACATGACAGTACCCAGACACCCTAAAGTTTGGAAGTGAGGAGGTAGTAACAGCACGACTATCCTAGAAGAAAATGCATATTGGCTCCATTTAAATTTATATATTTGGGTTCCTTAGGACTTGCTGACAAATAATATGTTAAACGTTACGCAAATAGTCTAGGAATTACCAAATTATAGCCAAAAGAAATAGTGAGGGATGTCAGACAACACCAAATTCAGAATCGCTCAGTGGCAGATTTTCACCCCCACCATTGTACGGGAAATGGGTCTCCATGTTAACTCCGATTTGATTGGAGCGCAACAAATGTAAGGCTAAACACGATTAGTCGGGCTATAAATACTATCTTGTGTTGTCAGGGGAAACGTGAGCAGGAGTACTTTTTTTTTGAAAAGCTGTGTAAACATGGCATGATTGGTTAGACTTGCCAATATAGTCAATTAGAGGCGTCAGGTCAGCACCACATTTGCAAATAAACTTACTACAGAATCAGTGCGTTGAGCACCAGTGCATATTTTTATAAATAAAAGCCTGGGACATCGGCAGATCGAAGTTGTGCTATATTCATTGCCATTCAACGTCACTGTGTAATATTTCCATGAATTGTGGTAAGCTTGAAATATTTGATATCTTTTAATGAAAATTGAATGTAAATTGATAATTTATGTCTGTATATATGTGTGGTTCAGTAGCGAACTTGAGGTAAAGCCTATATAATGCTCCAGCCTGAACAGAAGGTGTCGGAGGAAAGTAAAACTACATGGAATTGCCAAGCAGTACACTGACACCTAGCTTATTGACTAGAAAGAAATAATGCTGGAATTGCAGAGGCGTAGTAACCATTAGGGAGGAATATACTGGTGAAAAATTGTTTCAGATGAAGATAGCAGTTGGCCTACCGCTCTGAACTCAGTGTTTGTTATGTATTGTGCTCAGTGTAGAACTAGAGTATAAATTAGTTCTGAAGTAGGAGGTACAACCTTCTTGTTTCAGGGGCTGTGGTCCTAAAGTTATTAAGCAGCACCTGGTCAGAGCTTTGCTGAATCCAGAGGCGGACAGCATACTCCTTGGTCCATATAGCAAACAGTGAGGTGTCTCCAGAACACAGGGGAGCAATCGAGCAGAGGAGTCTTTTCCTGCCGCCATCACGAAAGTTAAGGCTATGTGGCCAGCGGAGCTCAACATTATGTACCCCCATCTTAAACTGACATTGTATAAAAATAAGAGGGGAAATTAATTGTTTTAATGAACGGAACTGAGAACATCTCCAATACTAGTTCCAACAGAAACAAACACTTGAAGTCATGATGACAAATAACAACATAGCTTGAAAAAACAACACCAGTATTACCTCATATTACTACTACACAACTGACACACATAGGATAAGATTAATAAAATATGTCACTACAAGATTCATATTGATAAATTCTGTACATATAACTTGTAATTAAAATTGATTGTGATTCCTGGTTCACTTTGTATTTGAATCAGGACACATATATATTAATGAAAAGTACTTAATACATATTGATATTTGAAAATTTACCAGTGACTCATTTAAGATAGTCTTATAGAATGTTACATGTGTGTGAGTGTCACAGTGTTGTCAAGTGTGGTGGAATAAATTAAATTGTTTATCTGTCTGTTGTTGTTGTGACTTACACTTCATCATATACATACCCTAGACATTCAACGTAGTCATCACTATATTCCAGAATAATTCTGACTGAGGTATAAATATGTGGTAGCAAGTAAGGTCATCTATATTACACTACCCTTATTAGATATAGATACCTTCACAGCTGATCTCAGTCAGTACACTAAGTCCCCTATAAATATTTATATTATCCCACTTTACCACATATATTGGGGTCTCGCTCTCGGGATTTTGAATCTTTCCCTATTAAAAATATTGGGGGTAATTCACTTCAGGGAATAATATAAATTAAAAAGGTATCCTTGGGTGAAAATAAATAACGTTGAGCTCTCAGTGCCTGTAGTGTCCTTAGATAAATATTGATAGATTGAATTGTTACATTTGTATGTTAGACAATGGCCGACTTGGCAAAATTTCGATCTGCTGCTGTACAGACTGCGAAAGAGTTAGGAATGGACGGGCAAATTATGATTGCTTATGTCACTGCTGAATGTGACAAATATATTGAACGGGAAGAAAGAAGATTAGAAAAAGAGGCCGAAAGAAATTAGAATCTGAAAGGTTGGCCGAAGATAAGAGCAATAGAGGCTGAGCTAAGATTAAGAGGTTGCAGATTGAGGCTGAGGCTAAGAGGTTGCAGATTGAGGCTGACAAAGAGGCTAAAGCATTGAAGCCGAGGAAAGAAGACAGGCTGCAGAAAGAGAAGAGAAGAAATTAGCTGCAGAAAGGGAAGAGAAGAAATTAGCTGCAGAGAGGGAAGCCGAGGAAAGAAGATTAGCTGCAGAGAGGGAAGCAGAAAAGGAGGAGAAGAGATTACAAAGGGAACACGAGTTACGACTAAGGGAGTTTGAGTTTCAAGGCCATGCTCCTGAAAATGGTGCCAGTCCCTTTACCTCTGATGCCACTGCTAGCCAAGGAGCCTCAACCTCAGCTATGAATTTTCATTTAGATCATTTCGTTGAGAAAGACGATGATATTGAGAGCTATCTAAATAGATATGAACTATTAGCTACCACATATGGGTTAGAGAGAGAAAGGTGGAGCTTAAAGTTATCTCAAGGACTTCGTGGGGCAGCTTATGAAGTTTTTGCAAAAATGAGCAGAGGTGATCAGGAAAATTATGACATGCTAAAGCAGGCTCTTTTGTTAAGATATGAAAAGAACGCAGAATTTTATAGGAAAAAATTTAGGAATGCTAAACTACTGTCAGGTGAAACCTATCACCAGTTCTCTGCACGAATAGAGACATACTTGGAGAAATGGACTTCTCTGGGGAAAACCCAAGATCTTAAGGAAATGATCCTTATAGAACAATTAAGAGAGTCCATGGCTCCAGACCTGAGAAAGTTTCTCATGGAACAAGGTGCAGAGAGGCTGGGTGAGCTGCTAAATGTTGCTGAAAGGTATCAAGCAGCTCAGGCAGAAGTAACAGGTAATAAGAAGAGGCAGGTAGACAATTATCAGGCACCACAAAACTTTAATGAATTTGATCATAGAGATCAAAACAAAGGTAAGCACCAGTTTGATAGGCCACGAAATGACTATAAAAAATAAAACCCCACAATTCAATGAAAGGAAATATGATAACAGGAAACCCTTCAGACAGGAAGGAAAATATTGTCAAATATGCAGGATGCATAATCATAATACTAGTGAATGTGGTAGGAAGGTTCCTCCATATCACGCGGCATGCATGATAACAGTGGACAAGGGGAAGAAGAAACTGACAGAGAATCATATAAATCTTCAACATCCCCCCATCTGTGAAGAAGTGACATGTAATGGGGCCAAGGTTAGGTGCCTTTACGATTCAGGTTTAGAATATGACTCAGTTGTGAGTGCAACCCTAGTGCACCCTGAACAGTATACCACAGAGAAAGTGGAGATACAAGGGGCCGTAAAGGGAATATCCACCATGACACTTCCCGTAGCCGAGATCAATGTAGAGACAAGGTACGTGGAAGGAGTGATTAGAGCAGCCGTGTGTGACGATCCTAATTACCCGCTGGTGTTAGGAAGTAAATATGTTTTTCTAGGAAGCCCTGTAAAAACCTGTGGTAATGGCCACGCTTCAGGTCAGGTCGACCCCTAGTAGAAAGGAGGAGGAACCCCCATTAACCTTTTCTGATAAACAGATGAGAAAGGCCCAGGCAAAGGACAAATCATTAAAACCTTGCTTTGACAAATTACTAAACAGCCATGCACACCCTAAGAAAGGACAATTTTACTTGAGGGATGGACTGCTCCACAGGAAGGCGGGAGCAGGACCCAAAGGATATGGACAGTTGGTACTCCCAACTCCCTACAGAGAAGAAGTGATGGCAAAATCACATGTTGTACCAGACGGTGGACACCAGAGAAATGGGACTACCCGTCAAAGGACATCAGAAAAATTCTACTGGCCCCAAGTAGCTGCTGATATTGCACAATTTGTGGGGGCCTGTGAAAAATGTAGCAAGGTACAGTCCCCAAGTTGGGAAAATCATAATCAGATGCCAGCCAAGCATTCTGAAACATATGGGCCTAACATTAACAAGGAAAATAACAATAATAAGGTTGACATAGAGGATAGGTATCCACCTTTCCCCCAACAGTGTTCACCAAAAATATTTAGATTCGCAACTCTGAGAAAGGCATCCAGAGAAAATAGAAATTCAGACCAGTCAACCCAGGGACAGTTTGAAGCCGCATTTAGGGAGCTGGCTGACATTGACATTGAAGATGATCCGCCTAAGTTAAAACCGAAACAAATTGTTAACATAAGAACAGTGGGCAGTGGACGAGTGAGCAATTCGGGAAATGCTCACAGCGCTTCACACTATGGCTATTAACTTAGCATTAAAAGGGCACTGGTGACATTGGTAGTCACCCGACCCCACACCGTCCAAGGGAAATTATTGATCGGACCCTGGATGGAGATAACCCACACATCTTATAGCAATGCTAAGGGCGAATTGATTTCTGATGCAGAAACTCATTTCCCCACATATTATCTTAATTCTCCAGATTGTCGGTAGGCGAAACTATAGTTGGTGAATATAGCCTCCATTTGAGCGGCACATTATAGAACATTATAAATATATTATTAGAAGGGTGTTTCCACATTCAATCCCGCCTGAGATCAGACAAATTGTTGGCTGTGAACATTTCGGAGGAGCAGAGTGTCTCCATTGTTACCTTTTGAATTGAGGATAGTCCGAGTGTTTATTAAGGCTGATCCGGAAATTATTGGATCCCCTCCACAACTCAGATAGCACCATATAGATCAACTCCTCATAACGTACAAATTGAGGAACATCTAATATTCTCGGGACATGTCGTTGAGCAGACTCAGCGAAGAGAAAATGGTGAATATTGATTGCTAAGCAGTAGTAAGACAAGCCGTAACACTTGCAGCTGTACAGTAACATATCTGAAATGGATTCTTGGATTGCAGAGGTCTGAGGCAACCTTCGTCAGTAGTGCTTACTTTGACTTGACCCACCTGCATTAATCCATGAGCAAAATAAAATTAGAGAAACGTTGATGCAGATTTTTTTAAGCCGCCATCCGTGCGATGAAAATCAAAGAAATCACCAGGCATAGACATAAATTTCTCTATGTGTATGTAGAATTATAGACTGACGTATAACGTCTGTTTTAAGAGGGGAGGATTTGTCGTGAAATTCTACATCCACATATATAAATTAAAACGTAAATGTAAAGCCTAACAAATAAATTTAATAAAAGGAAAGAAGAATGGTAAAGAACAGTGCTGTCACAACGACTGTACTCGAAATCCCCCTTGTTTTCTAATTCGTCTGCAAATTGTAACGTTTCACGTTGATAGTAAAGGCCTTCTGCAGCATACACGCGTTTCCCCAACACAATAAAATGTGTACTCCATTTCTAAGAAAAACCTTGAGATACGCAAGATGACCTATATTTAAAAATCCATTCATGTCATTTTATACACTATGTTACCAAAAACGAAAGACAGATGGACTAAAGATAGAAAGAAGGGAGGGCTGAAAGCAGGGACACATGCAACACTAAACACGCGTCGCGCGATACACAATTGCTGCCATCACGCGTGTAAGGCCACTAGCACTAATTTTTTTTTCAAATCGACAGTGATAAAAAAAACACTACCCATACCAGAGTTAGGTTTTAAAATCCTGAAAAATTCTTATTAGGAAATATGACATTATACTGGTTTACGTTTGAAAACATGACAGTACCCAGACACCCTAAAGTTTGGAAGTGAGGAGGTAGTAACAGCACGACTATCCTAGAAGAAAATGCATATTGGCTCCATTAAATATATATATTTGGGTTCCTTAGGACTTGCTGACAAATAATATGTTAAACGTTACGCAAATAGTCTAGGAATTACCAAATTATAGCCAAAAGAAATAGTGAGGGATGTCAGACAACACCAAATTCAGAATCGCTCAGTGGCAGATTTTCACCCCCACCATTGTACGGGAAATGGGTCTCCATGTTAACTCCGTTTTGATTGGAGCGCAACAAATGTAAGGCTAAACACGATTAGTCGGGCTATAAATACTATCTTTCGTTGTCAGGGGAAACGTGAGTAGGAGTACTTTTTTTCAAACGATTGGGTAAACATGGCATGATTGGTTAGACTTGCCAATATAGTCAATTAGAGGCGTCAGGTCAGGGCCACACATTTGCAAATAAACTTACTACAGAATCTGTGCGTTGAGCACCAGTGCATATTTTTATAAATAAAAGCCTGGGACATCGGCAGATCGAAGTTGTGCTATATTCATTGCCATTCAACGTCACTGTGTAATATTTCCACGAATTGTGGTAAGCTTGAAATATTTGATATCTTTTAATGAAAATTGAATGTAAATTGATAATTTATGTCTGTATATATGTGTGGTTCAGTAGCGAACTTGAGGTAAAGCCTATATAATGCTCCAGCCTGAACAGAAGGTGTCGGAGGAAAGTAAAACTACATGGAATTGCCAAACAGTACACTGACACCTAGCTTATTGACTAGAAAGAAATAATGCTGGAATTGCAGAGGCGTATTAACCATTAGGGAGGAATATACTGGTGAAAATTGTTTCAGATGAAGATAGCAGTTGGCCTACCGCTCTGAACTCAGTGTTTGTTATGTATTGTGCTCAGTGTAGAACTAGAGTATAAATTAGTTCTGAAGTAGGAGGTACAACCTTCTTGTTTCAGGGGCTGTGGTCCTAAAGTTATTAAGCAGCACCTGGTCAGAGCTTTGCTGAATCCAGAGGCGGACAGCATACTCCTTGGTCCATATAGCAAACAGTGAGGTGTCTCCAGAACACAGGGGAGCAATCGAGCAGAGGAGTCTTTTCCTGCCGCCATCACGAAAGTTAAGGCTATGTGGCCAGCGGAGCTCAACATTATGTAACCCCATCTTAAACGGACATTGTATAAAAATAAGAGGGGAAATTAATTGTTTTAATGCCAGGAACTGAGAACATCTCCAATACTAGTTCCAACAGAAACAAACTATTGAAGTCATGATGACAAATACCAACATAGCTTGAAAAAAAAAAACAACACCAGTATTACCTCATATTACTACTACACAACTGACACACATAGGATAAGATTAATAAAATATGTCACTACAAGATTCATATTGATAAATTCTGTACATATAACTTGTAATTAAAATTGATTGTGATTCCTGGTTCACTTTGTATTTGAATCAGGACACATATATATTAATGAAAAGCACTTAATACATATTGATATTTGAAAATTTACCAGTGACTCATTCAAGATAGTCTTATAGAATGTTACATGTGTGTGAGTGTCACAGTGTTGTCACGTGTGGTGGAATAAATTAAATTGTTTATCTGTCTGTTGTTGTTGTGACTTACACTTCATCATATACATACCCTAGACATTCAACGTAGTCATCACTATATTCCAGAATAATTCTGACTGAGGTATAAATGTGTGGTAGCAAGTAAGGTCATCTATATTACACTACCCTTATTAGATATAGATACCTTCACAGCTGATCTCAGTCAGTACACTAAGTCCCCTATAAATATTTATATTATCCCACTTTACCACATATATATATATATATATATATATATATATATATATATATATATATATATATATATATATATATATATATATATATATATATATATATATATATATATATATATGTGCCATGCATGTCTAAGTTCACACCGTCTCACGGTGAAACCGCGAATGGCTCATTAAATCAGCCGAGGTTCCTTAGATGACACGATCCTACTTGGATAACTGGCAATTCTAGAGCTAATACATGCTTACCATGTCTACGAAAGCAAGTTCCGTATCCTACTAGTGACAGACGGTTGCTACTGGTGTCAGGCTGTAACGGCCAGACCGTTCCTCTGACTTCCAGGCCGGGTCTTGCTGCATGGGCAACAGCTTGATCTACAATTGCCCAACCTCGAGCCAACGAAAGTTATTTCTGGAGGTACGCTCCTGTGGTCAGTAATGACTGGAAGGGAAGATATATATATATATATATATATATATATATATATATATATATATATATATATATATATATATATATATATATATATATATATATATATATATATATATATATATATATATATATATATATATATATATATATATATATATATATATATATACAGTACTTTGCAAAAAAAAATGGCAGTCATATTTTCGTAACGCAGCACACTCATAGAAGCAAATAATAATAAAAACTGTATGTCCAGAGGAAGATTGTTATCTCCCCTATCTATTAACAGTGGTTTCAGTACAATATAATGTTGCCTTCTCCAGCAAGGCAAGCCTGGATGCGGCGAGGCATACTTCCCACAAATGTTTGTAGGTAATTGTGAGTCAGACTTTCCCAGTATTTTTCAGCTACCTTCTTCAATTGTTCAACGTCTCTGAGTCCACTCTTTTTTAAATGATTCTTGAGTAGTGCCCAAATGTTTTCAATTGGGTTTAAGTCGGAACTGTTGCTGGGCCACTTCAGCACTATCACATTCTTCTCTTGCAGCCATGCTTTGGTGGTATGAGCTGTATGCTTTGGGTCATTGTCATGTTGAAATGTGCACCCATCGGGGTACATGACCTGCATAAATGGCAGAAGGTGTCCTCTAGTATGTCGATGTGCCTTTCTTTCGTGAAAATTTCTGTGAAAACACACAGTGGGGTGGCACCTCTTGCTGACACCCCTCCCAAAAGATGGAATTTCTGGGTATGTTTCGGTCGCTGGTACACAGGCGTTATAGAGTCTTTCGTCCAAATATTTATTTTGGCAGGATAAGACGAAACAGAACATTCATCTGAAAAAAATCACATTGTCCCATGACAAATTTTGGTGTTCGTGGCACCAGTTCAAGCGCATCTGTTTGTGAGTCTCTGTGAGCAATGGTGACGATATTACCCGCTTTTTTGTGTAATTCATCCTGTGTAGCTCCCGGTTGACAGTAGCATTAGATACCTCTGGGCTTCCCAACTCGATCATGCGCTGCCGTATGTTTTCTACACTCTTCATTGGCTCAGCCCGAACGATTTGGGCGAGACGCCGATGGTCCTTTGTGTCCAAAATTCTTGGCCTCCCACTACCTTCTTTTCACTCGATTCCATTACCTGCTTTTAATTTACTCACAACTCTGTAGACAGGCTGCTCAGGAATGTTCAAGGTTTTAGAAATGTTGGAACATGTTTGATTTCCTTCATTCCAAAGCTGTGAAATTAACATACACTTTGACTTTGTATCCATTTTCTGCCACTAGCATTAGAAATTGTCGTCTGCTCTATTATCAAGGGACGTTACTCTAAGCTAATTTATTTTTTACTTTTGGTAGTGTTTGCTCACTTCAGTGGAGTGCACCTTTTGGGCAGAACATGCATATTTAATTAGATTTCAGCTTATTTAGCTGAACAATATGACTGCCATTTTTTTGCAAAGTACTGTGTATATATATATATATATATATATATATATATATATATATATATATATATATATATATATATATATATATATATATATATATATATATATATATATATATGGTAGATCTTGAGAGGGCTCAGTGTTACTAAATTAGATGCCAAAAACTCCTGGGTTGCCGACCCCTGCTATAGCTGGTCCCATTGCAGCAAGCCTGCACCAACCATTGACATGCTTCTGCATTGGTAGTTTCTGTGGTAATTTGTTTTGCATGATGAAGTTGCCAGCACCATGCAAAACCCCATCTAAGTCGCCTTGAACGACATGCTTGAGAGGACCATGATCTTATTCTTTCTTTGTCTCTTCATAGACCGCCGGTAACTGCATGGGGCGCAAGTTTATTTGGTGACTTATAATCTGTCTCCAGTTTGTCACTGGGAATTAAGCCGATGTATCTTCACGAATGTGTATATTTGAAGCCGTAAAAGGGGGGGGGGGGGGGAAAAAGGGGGGGGGGGGGGGGGGAAGGAAGAAAAAAAGTAGAATAGTTCGCGGGTTGGGAAGAACTACACCCGATTTAATTAAACTTTACCCCGGAAAGGGAAGCAAATTGAAACTGGGGCATGCGCGCGCACGCACACACAGAAAGAGAGAGTGTGCGTGCGAGAGAGAGAGAGAGAGAGAGAGAGAGAGAGAGAGAGAGAGAGAGAGAGAGAGCAAATGAAATAATGCTCAGTGTTCCGTTTATGTAACCTCCAAAATGAATAATGATACTGCGCTGGAGAGCGCTCATTCACCGCTACAGGAACTTATTAAGACAGTTCAGATGGAGTTTCTGGGACACGATAAATGTAGTAGGAAATACATATTGGCACATATTTATCATGGCAAGTGACATTGTAGAAAAGAAGGGTTGTGGCCAGTAATAATAATAATAATCATCATAGTCGTCGTTGTTACCATCATCAGTTCCCTTAGGAGCATAGTACTACTGAATATTCACGCCAATTTCCCCCTGTTAACTGCCGTCCACTCATGGTCTTTCTGTGTCTTTTTTATATCCCCTCATTGCTATCCCCAGCTCTATTCCCCATGTGTTTTTTTAGTCTCCCTGTACGTCTCTGAACCTGGGGATTTCAGAACAATGACTACTGTCAACAGGTTTCTTCAATGTGTGTCCTATCCAGCGCCATCTTCTCATCTCGTGTTTCCACTGGCACGTGTCTGGATCATCATACTTGGTACATAAACAGTCTCGGTGAACTCCACCACCTCAAAAGAAAGTACAGTACTGTACAAAAATACCATATTGCATCATATACAGAGATAGTGGCAGAACTTCCAGGAGGACCATCACTGCCTACATGATATATACATATGCATATATATTCTTTATCTCCTCTGCTTCATCCACGGTATACCCTACAGTTGCCCATTTTCGTGGCGAGGGTATTCTGTACTTTTAGTTTGTTTATTTAAAACAAAAAATTCGTTATGTCTTCATTGTCAGCGCAGAGGTAATCACAACTTGGAATATCTATAATTTTCACGTGGGTCTGAGAATGAATACATGACCATCTTTTTGTTGCTCCTTAAAGAGCATAGGGTCGTTACTGTAGTTGGCACTTATGAGGGACTGTCGCGAGAGGTTCAGATGGTATTGAAATTAATAAGTTATCCTGGACAAAAAGTTGTATCAGTTGATACCAGGGTAATGCCAGCTAAGAGTCTGGTCTTATAAGAAATACCCCCTTCTCTGAAAAGAGTAAGGGTGTATGGACATCAAAGGTAGGGTCAAGCTGTATAAGTTTCCAGGTATGATGTTAATATATTATCCTGAATCCCTATGGGCTCCCTCTCACCATCCTCCTTTGATTTTATTATTATTTGTTATTGTTGTTGTTGCTGTGGTCTCTGCTAGGGATATTAACAAAATTATTTATCAACAATAACATAAACTCAACTTTAATAAGTAAGTAAGTCTGTTGATAAATATTTACAATTTATTAGCCTATACCGTTTCTCTTTTCGGTTAGGAAAGATTGAAATGAAAGCAAATTTATTTACAATAGTAAATCAATAAACATTGAAAAATAATTAACAATCTCAAAATTATTCAACTTGTTGAAGGTTAATTATCTCTTTCTGGAGAACAATTTTCTGATACCACTAAATTAGGTCACTTTTACTTGACTGTGAAGCTAGTACTGGGTAAAATTATGTCCTCACTGTTCATCATTCACTTGTAACTTTATTATCATCTTGTCTTTTAATGTGGAGTTTATAATCTGGATACGCTGATCAGTGGTTTTGTTTTGCCACTTATCTTGTGTTTAGAGATCGGTCACACTCCTGCCATGGACGAACAAGTATCTTGAATCTCTCCAGGCAGAGGAAGCTGGGTATCTGGCCCTGTTGACTACAGTGGCACTTGCACCACAGAGTCCAGCAGAGGTGGATGACTCTTAAAGTTTTTGTAGTTGTCAGGATAGAACCTGAAACAAAATAAAACGTAACCCCTATATGGTCTATCACTATTCCCTTATGACATAAGGTGGGGACGATAGACAGTGTCAGATAATGTGCTAGCAAATGCACAGGACTACCCACATCCAGTTCACCGTGACTACACTTTCCTTTTAAAACCTTTGTTAGATCCATCTGTCCATGATCGGCCTCCATACAATGATTCGGTCTAGTATAAAATACTAAGTAATACCTTGATCCATACATTAAAACAATTTCTGTCATTCTTCCTTATGTTCCAGGCATGTGTCCCATTTCCTCAAGAAATATTTCTTTATATGCTTTTCCAAACCGGCAGACCCAATTCTGCTATCATTCTCAATTTAATTTGAATGTACACAAGCGGGTAAGTCCTTCAGAAATTACACTGGTTGCCAAAACACGTCTACACACTTTCCAACACACTGTAGTGAATCAATAGCAAATCATATAATTATATATATACACACACACACACACACACACACATTCTTTCATACCCTCAGGCACACACACACACACAGTCGAGCTGTTAATGGCAAACTTGATCTGCTTTCAGGTACAACTGGCAAAAGCAGTCTTCATTTACAAGTTACCGCTTCTTTCTGCTCACTGTGTTTTTTTCAAATGTTGTGGCCTCAATTTAGCAAGGGCAAGGTCTATTTATACTAGCACATCCGGCGTATCGGGGAGCAGGGGGATAACGGGGTGTTGCGAGTCTCAAAATAAGGCATATTTTGTCTCTCTGTTCAATTATGAAAAACTATTATCCCCATTATTTTTCTTATTTCTGGAGCGATTTGATTCATCTAAAGCTTAAATTATACCCTAAATTAATCTTTACCTTCCTAACAAATAATCTGTTAGTCTCCAAAGTGCATTTTATTCTATGCATACTTTAAATAGCCAAATTAGGGACTAACCCGATGTGTCGAAGCCTTTTCACTCAATATATCTCTCTTAATAAACTACTTTTCATGGAAGTCTTTATACCTACCTCTAAAGTAACATTCCTGTTGTAGAATTAGAGACCTCTTCCAAGTGGCACTTCTGTCTTACTTATGTAATTAATTTGCATCCTTCACTCGGTTACACAAATTGAGACTCCATTTAACTGTCCAAGACTGTGGTAAACACACGAATCAGGAAGTCTTTCCATTGGCTAGTGTATCATACAATTTCTACAATGTATGGCGCGCGGTTTCGTCAGAGTACTCAGTGTCGTAAATTTATTTTGAGAGAAAAGAGTCTTAGAAATAGTGGTCCGGTTTAGAGTGAAAATGATGATGGAAAGCTCAGTGATAGAAAATGTATAGATTAAATATGATGCTCCACAGAGGGCTGGAGGAGAGTAAAGACAGACGTACTTACGACAAATCGTTTCTCTCAATCTTCTCTTCCACTCTCCTGGTCAAACAATTATTTGCCAGTTTTCCAGACACACGTCTGCGCTCACACCGATTTGTTGCTTCAAGCACTCAGACGACGTGGATACAGCTATATTAAACAAATAGGGAATGTTGGGCTTTGGGTATCTCCAACACAGAACTAAATGAGTTTATGTGATTTTATTCACCTTAAACATCAATTACTAACAAATATCAGGTATTACATAAATTATCATAAGTACACAAATGCAAATAACAAGTTTGGGAGGGGTGAAGAAGATTGGTATCGACTAAGCCCTTCCCGCTTATTAGACAAAGATAAACCCAGTCCAAAGATAGATTATATCAGGAACATAGGTACGTTAACCTAACAGTAAAGTTAATTACTCTGAAAAGAGGTGTTACCAAATTAGGTATAGGTGGTAGAAAGAAATCCTGTTCTTCCCAATTGTTCTTCCCTTTACTAAGCAAATGAAAAGGAGGGGGTTTTAACCATAGTTAACAAATTATGAACTATCCCACTTAAAGGAACAATGTAGGGTATACAGAAAAGATATATATATATATTACCAGGTAAGCAAGTTAACAAAACTGGTCACACAAAAGAATTAATTTCCTGTCATTCATACACTCTGTGCGGATCCACACTCATATACACCACACACTTACCGAGTTGCAGCATCAGACAATCCCTTAGAATGATAAACACAATAATTAACTCTTGACGTATGACAACTGTCTAGTCCTTCTATGTCCCGCCCCAGATAATGCGAGGATTCACTGAGAGCAAATATTCCCGCTTATCGCCGGACTTGAAGTTCTAAGAGTTCTTGTGTTTTATTATAAAGAAACGAGTCTATGGGATGGCACTGACGCGGTTCGACATAGGGGTGAAGAATGAGCTGATGGTAATATTCCTTCACTGCGTGATGACAGCCCCTGACCGGGAAAGTTTTTAAATCCTGTGAGGAAAAACTAGGCTCGGTCACATTCAGGTAAATCGGTAATCTCTCACAATAGAGCAGTATATAAACTATCGCTACTGGCACTGTTCATCTTCCAGTTTATCTTACAGATTTAATTTGATGATAATAATCAAATGTTCTTGGGTTGGCTTTCTTTCATGTAATTATGATAGCTAGGCCGTACCGGACCACCACAAGATTTACTTTAAAAAAATGTCTCATCAAACTGTCTGGAAGTTTAAGAACCGAGTATGGAAACTCTGAAAGATTTCGTTATTGCTGTGATTGCAAAAGGTGATCAATCGCTTTGCACAGAATAGAATTCACTGCAAATATGTATAAAATCCATGGGATAATCTAGCAAGATTTCAAATATCGCTAGTGCTACTATCAAGTTCTGGCCAGCGAATGATGAAGTGTATTTCTACGTGATCTGTATATCTACAACTGGAATGCAAGATGAGTGGGACATGAGAACTTTGACAGCTTTTTTGATCTCATGACTTTGGGGGATCTGACCGCCAAATCCAAAGAGAGAAGCCGCCCCTGGCCTCTTCGTATCTTCGCTCGCTGCTTGCGTCAGCTTTCCCCGTTCGCTCTGGCTGCGATCGGTTCCGTGCTTAACACCGAGATGCGAAATCGTTTCAGGGACCACTACTGTCTTTGATAGCGCCGATAGTCTCCCCTGAAATCCCTCAGTCTGTCTCTTTGATCGTGGTCGCACTATCTAAACGAGTCCCGGTCGGTTCGCTCTGGCGAAACGAAAAGTTACAACAAATGTTCAGGGGTTCTAATGTTATGAAAAGCTAACAGTCCCTTTAAATCATCCATCATATCAGGGAAAATTCACTTGTCGAACTAGACGTACGTCACAATCGTCCCCACTTTTAGACATGAAACTATTTTTCATGTTTCATTTTTTGACAATGGAGGTGACCTGATTGGTGATTTTAGGATGAGTGGTATCTTCAGTTTGCTCTTCTTCCTCTGTAGACCAGTTTCTACTCAGGAAATCAGCCCCGACATTCTGTCTTCCCGGAATATATTCCACTTTGAAAGAATAAACGCTTAAAAGAAGCGCCCAATGCATAATCCTTGCGTTAAATTCTTTATTGGCACCCAGAAATGCTAACGGAGCGTGGTCTGTTTGCACCGTGAAAGATGTACCATAGAGAAACTCATGATGGCGTCTGATACCGTCAATCAGAGCAAGACATTCCCTTTCAACTACGCTGTAGTTCCGTTCCGCTTTATTTAATTTCCGACTGCCATAGGCAACTGGAAATAGCATGTTTGGGTCACTGTCATCGGCTTGAAGCAGTGTTGACCCGATGCCCTGACCTGACGCGTCGACCCGTAATACAAAAGGTTTGTTGAGGTCAGGCAACCTCAAAATGGGGTATGCAGACAACTGTCCTTTCAAAGTGCTGTACGCGTGTTCGCACTTTTGATCCCATATGACCTTATCAGGACAACCTTTCTTTGTGAGGTCAGTCAGAGGTGCCGTCAGTCCGTTGAAGATCTGGATGTACTTCTGATAGTATGCACATAGCGATATGAAGGAACGTACGTCCTTCTTCGTTCGGGGTCTTTTTGCTGCCACTATTTTCTCCACGTTCTTCTTAATAGGCCAACTGCATCCGTGAGAAATAGTGTGCCCCAGGAAGTCTAACTGTTCAAACCCGATGAGACATTTGCTAGGTCTGGCTGTGAGACCCGTTTCCTGTAGTCTCCTGAGGAGCATAGCAACAATAGCAATGTGTTCTTCATAGGTTTCCGATGCAATTAATATGTCATCCATGAAATTATGGATATGTGGACTTTGCAAAGGTTCTAGAAGCTTCTTCATCATCCTGGTGAACACTCCTGGTGCGTTATGCAAACCGAACGGCATCACATTAAATGTGTAATGTCCTTCGCTAGTGCTGAAAGCTAACAAAGGTTTAATTTCCTCCTTGACTGGTATTTGATAATAACCTTTACTGAGGTCTATCTTGGAGAAGATCTTTGCTTTGCTGAGCTTGGTGAACAACTCAGAAACAGTTTGGAGAGGTTCGGGCTGGAATTCCGTTACAGCGTTTAGCAACCTGTAATCAATGCACAGCCGAACTTCCTTATTGGGCTTCTGCAACAGCACTACACTGGAACTGTAAGGAGATGTAGACTCACTGATAATTCCTGCCTGACGCAGCTTGTCTATTTCTCCGCGAAGTGCGTCCGCTTTAGCGTACGGGATGGGGTAAACTCTGGTATGAACAGGGGTCTCATTTGTTAATTTCATATCAAATTCAATGAGATTTGTTCGACCAGGTACATCCGTTAAGACTGCACTGTACTGTTTTAGTAGAGCCCTGGTTTCTGTTTGTTGTTCTGGTGAGAGATTGTCGCCGAACTTGACATCTTTAAAGGATTCTGTGGGTTGCAGTGGATACTCCATGCAACCATCATCATCTTCCTCGTCTTCCGTTGCTATGGCGACAGCCAGGAGATGCTCGGAGGATGGCACCGGTCTTTCCAAATATTTCTTTAGCAGATTTATGTGGAAGACCTTCTCCTTTCCTTTGATGGAGATCTTGTAATTGGTACGTGAGATCTTTTTAAGGACGGTAAACGGTCCTTGCCATCCGATGCGAAGTTTATTGCTTCCGGTTGGGAGTAGCAACAAAACTTTCTCCCCTGGTTGTAGTTCTCTCTCTTTTGCAGCTTTGTTGTATCTTTTAGTAATTTTAGTGCGGGCTTTCTTAAGGTTGGTAGTAGCTAGATCCCATCCTAGCTTTAGCCTTTCCTTAAGCTCAGATACATACTTGCTTGCAGAGACGACTGTCTCGTCAGCCTTTTGGTCTGTCAGGGACCGAAGTAAGGCTTCTAGTGGCCCCTTAATAGGTCTGCCAAATAGAAGTGTAGCTGGCGCGAATCCCGTAGACGCTTGGGGTACCTCTCGGTAGGCGAATAAGGCAGCCGATATATATAGGTCCCAGTCTTCCGGTTTCTCCTGACCCAGCTTACATAACATCATGGTGAGGGTACCGTTAAAACGTTCCACGAGCCCATTTCCGGCCGGATGGTAGGGACTTGTGTGGATATGTTTGGCCCTCAAGATCTTAAAGATCTCCTCCATTAACAGGCTACGGAATTGGGATCCATTGTCCGTCAAAACTTGTTGAGGGAATCCCAACCGTGTAAAGATTTGCACGAGGGCTTCTGCGACATGCTTGGAATCTGTGCATGTTAGCGGTACAGCTTCGGCCCACATTGTGCAAGTGTCGACTAATGTCAGGATGAACCTGTTCCTTCTTTTGGTCCTTTCCAGGGGTCCAGTGATGTCGACAGCAACCCGTTCAAATCGAGTCACCACAATTGGCATTTGCCCCATGGGTACTGGGGGTGTCAAGTGCTTGGGTGCTACCCGTTGGCACTGGGCGCAGGATTTCACATACCTGACAATGTCAGAGTTCATTCCTGGCCACCAATAGTGGTTTTTTATTCGCTGAATAGTGGCGTTTTGTCCCATATGTCCGCTAAAGGGAAGAGAGTGCCCATTTCTAAGATCTGGTTTCTGTACTGCGTCGGTACTAGGAGCTGGTTATTCCCCGTGTCCGGGTTGCCCGTTCTACGATACAATATGCCGTCCTTAGAAAAGATGTCTCCGTTGTGTCTGGGGGTCCTTAGCCATGGGCAGTTTTTTAAAGCAGGGCGCCAGAGTAGGGTCCTTTTGTTGCGCCTCCTTCAGTTCATTCGGCAACAAGTTTGGCGCAGGCTCCCTCTTCTTCTTGGCTTGCCCTCTTGTGGTTACCGCTGCCACAATCGGCTCCTTAGGTCTCCCAATGAACACATATCTACATCCCAAGATAACTGGGTAGATAGGATCATCCATAATGGCCGCTTTAATAACCCCTCTGACAAAATCAGAGTGTATTTCTACCAATGCGATAGGAAGCGTCCTGGGTGCATCACTCCTGAAAACTCCACTAAGTTTGACGGTTTCCTCTGTCTCCTGACCTGGTTTGACTAGGTGTCTAGCAACAATACAACTAAAGCTTAATCCAGTTTGTTTGCCCTGATCAGACGTTCCTGGTGTAGGGGTCTTCCCTTTTCCTTAACCTTGGTGGCCGCGCTGCCACGTAGGCTTGTTGGGTTGATCAGAATTGTTGTTGGGGGGGTATCGGGTTTTGTAGAATTTCGATTTTTCCTGGGGAGGTTTCTGGGTATTGTTATCTCGTTGGTTATAATGTTGAGAGGAAGTGGAAGAGTAGGATGCCTGCTCTAGATTCTGTTTTCGAGATGGCTCATCGGTGGGTTTACGTTTAGTGCTGGGAAGTTCGGCCATTGCATTGCTATAGCGTTCGGCTTTATTGAGTATGTCTTCAAGCCTGACTGCCCCCTGTTCCGCCAAAAATCTACGTGTTTCATTCGACAAAGTGGATTTTATCTGCTCCACAAGAACAAGTTCGAGGAGTCCCTCTTATGAAAGAGGTAGGTCAGATAATTCAATGCACTTTGTCAGATAACCCGTGAGACGTGAAGAGAACTGGGGAAATGTTTCCGTGCTCTCTTTTCGGCTGTTTCTGAACAACTGCAGAAACTTTCGGGCAGTCATCTCAAACTGCTGTAGTAAGGCCTTCTTCAACAGGTCATAATCATGTTGATTCGGTCCCAGCTTTGTGTACACGTCATAAGCATTGCCTTTCAGTGACGTTGAAAGTTTGAGCGCCCAGCGGGTACTCTCTAACCTATAAAGATTCGCGAGTCTCTCGAATTTTTCTAGGTAGCTGTCAATTTTTTCGTTAGGGCTAGGAAAAGATTCTAAAGAAAACGACATAGCAGTTAATTGGGCAGATTGAGTACTGGAGAGGTCCATTGATTGAGACTGGGGCGAAGACGGCTCTCCGTTAGTCGAAGTAGAGGCGCCCCGACTCTCTAGAGCCTTAAGCGCCAGTTGATGCTGTCTTTCCTTGTCTCTCTCTCTCTCTCTCTCTCTCTGCGAGTTTCCATCTCTGCTTCAATTTTCTTCTGTTCCAAAAGACGTTCTTCCGCTTCTTTCTTATCTGCCCTCTCCTGGGCTTCTCTCCTCTCTGTTCTTTCTTTCTCTTCCTTCCTCTCAGCTTCTGCTCTCTATTGCTCCGCGTCATATATTTCCAATTCCTGGTTAATAAAAGCGTTTGCAGCTTCTGCATCTAATCCTGCCTCTTTCGCTTCCAGCCTCAAGATGGACCTCATCTTTATCCTCTCTGCCATTGTTAAAGAATAAGATGAAGTATGCCTAGAGAACTAGTAAGAAGCAACGCGAAAAGGGAGGTACTCTGAACCGCTACGAGAAAAAAACACAAGTACAAATTTACCTGTGTTACCTCCTACCTGTACTGTGCAAACTTATCGCTGCTATTATCTGGCAATTAAGGCTCTAAACGCAAGCGACTATGCCACTAAATGGTAAGTTACACTGGAAAAGAATCTACTTTTACTAACAGTAGAGAAAAATTTATATTAAAACAATTTAAAAGGAAAAAAAAAATTTTCCCTAAATTTTAAATCTCTGACAACAAACTCCGTCCCTAAAGTCAATTATTGAGATGAGACGTTGTTAACTTATTTTTTAAAAATCAGAACAATCCGTCTTTAGCTAAGCTCAACTCTTTTTAACTTCAAAAACCTTAGTGACTGTAAAACAATCACGCAATCCCAGCAACTCTTATAAAGAAAGAAATATAATTATCTCCGCCAGAGGATAATTAAAATAGCAAATATTTTTGTTTATTTGTACTTTCTACTGCTGTGGAGAGAAAACAACCTGTAAATATGCTGTGTGAACAACCCAAATACTTAAAGGACGTTTGTCTAGGGGTGTAATTATTTATTTATTTCCCTAATTCACAAAGACAGATCATTCACACTCTACCTAGTTAGACCCAGACTAAATCAGACTCAAAATATCTTTATCCCGGCTATGCGATTGCCTCAAATGTAGCTCAAGATCCCAGAACCAGCCCACAAATATGTGTGCATCAAATGTATCTCAAAATTATCCCGGCGAGCCAGCCAAATATTGTCGTAAATTTATTTTGAGAGAAAAGAGTCTTAGAAATAGTGGTCCGGTTTAGAGTGAAAATGATGATGGAAAGCTCAGTGATAGAAAATTTATAGATTAAATATGATGCTCCACAGAGTGCTGGAGGAGAGTAAAGACAGACGTATTTACGACAAATCGTTTCTCTCAATCTTCTCTTCCACTCTCCTGGTCAAACAATTATTTGCCAATTTTCCAGACACACGTCTGCGCTCACACCGATTTGTTGCTTCAAGCACTCAGACGACGTGGATACAGCTATATTAAACAAATAGGGAATGCTGGGCTTTGGGTATCTCCAACACAGAACTAAATGAGTTTATGTGATTTTATTCACCTTAAACATCAATTACTAACAAATATCAGGTATTACATAAATTATCATAAGTACACAAATGCAAATAAGTTTGGGAGGGGTGAAGAAGATTGGTATCGACTAAGCCCTTCCCGCTTATTAGACAAAGATAAACCCAGTCCAAAGATAGATAATATCAGGAACATAGGTACGTTAACCTAACAGTAAAGTTAATTACTCTGAAAAGAGGTGTTACCAAATTAGGTATAGGTGGTAGAAAGAAATCCTGTTCTTCCCAATTGTTCTTCCCTTTACTAAGCAAATGAAAAGGAGGGGGTTTTAACCATAGTTAACAAATTATGAACTATCCCACTTAAAGGAACAATGTAGGGTATACAGAAAAGATATATATTACCAGGTAAGCAAGTTAACAAAAATGGTCACACAAAAGAATTAATTTCCTGTCATTCATACACTCTGTGCGGATCCACACTCATATACACCACACACTTACCGAGTTGCAGCATCAGACAATCCCTTAGAATGATAAACACAATAATTAACTCTTGACGTATGACACCGGTCTAGTCCTTCTATGTCCCGCCCCAGATAATGCGAGGATTCACTGAGAGCAAATATTCCCGCTTATCGCCGGACTTGAAGTTCTAAGAGTTCTTGTGTTTTATTATAAAGAAACGAGTCTATGGGATGGCACTGACGCGGTTCGACATAGGGGTGAAGAATGAGGTGATGGCAATATTCCTTCACTGCGTGATGACAGCCCCTGACCGGGAAAGTTTTTTAATCCAGTGAGGAAAAACTAGGCTCGGTCACATTCAGGTAAATCGGTAATCTCTCACAATAGAGCAGTATATAAACTATCGCTACTGGCACTGTTCATCTTCCAGTTTATCTTACAGATTTAATTTGATGATAATAATCAAATGTTCTTGGGTTGGCTTTCTTTCATGTAATTATGATAGCTAGGCCGTACCGGACCACCACAAGATTTACTTTAAAAAAATGTCTCATCAAACTGTCTGGAAGTTTAAGAACCGAGTATGGAAACTCTGAAAGATTTCGTTATTGCTGTGATTGCAAAAGGTGATCAATCGCTTTGCACAGAATAGAATTCACTGCAAATATGTATAAAATCCATGGGATAATCTAGCAAGATTTCAAATATCGCTAGTGCTACTATCAAGTTCTGGCCAGCGAATGATGAAGTGTATTTCTACGTGATCTGTATATCTACAACTGGAATGCAAGATGAGTGGGACATGAGAACTTTGACAGCTTTTTTGATCTCATGACTTTGGGGGATCTGACCGCCAAATCCAAAGAGAGAAGCCGCCCCTGGCCTCTTCGTATCTTCGCTCGCTGCTTGCGTCAGCTTTCCCCGTTCGCTCTGGCTGCGATCGGTTCCGTGCTTAACACCGAGATGCGAAATCGTTTCAGGGACCACTACTGTCTTTGATAGCGCCGATAGTCTCCCCTGAAATCCCTCAGTCTGTCTCTTTGATCGTGGTCGCACTATCTAAACGAGTCCCGGTCGGTTCGCTCTGGCGAAACGAAAAGTTACAACAAATGTTCAGGGGTTCTAATGTTATGAAAAGCTAACAGTCCCTTTAAATCATCCATCATATCAGGGAAAATTCACTTGTCGAACTAGACGTACGTCACACTCAGGATTATTCAGAAGCTGTGTTGTGAAATAGACCAACTCACGACAGGGACGAAGGAAGCCTGACCAACGTGGTTCATATACTGTTGCAGTGGTGTCTTTTGCATGACTTTGTTTCACTTGACAGCATCGCTTACACCATTTTCAATATCATCATAGTTACCTCTTATGGCATGCGCAGGAGCAGTGATCTGCTTCTTGTATATCTGACAAAAATTGACGAAGAACTATGTACATTCTGTCGCCTTGCGTAGTTCATGGGAGTTGTGACGAGACGATATTCTAAATACAATAGCTAAATTAGAGTATATTATAGTGCCTAAGTAAAAAATAAGATAGAAAATAAAAATTGAGGCCAGCTTCTTCGTCCCCACGCCAGCCGGTATGCGGATTTTGATAAGCCTTATAGCCGAATGAAAGATACTGTCTTTTCGAAATTCGTCCTTGAGATTAAATGTAACACTTGTGCAAGTTCAAGACGATAGAGTGATAGAATAAAAGAAAAGGAGGGGAGGGATAGAAAGACAGAACTTAGGGGACGCCGTCTCGCGTTGATTTCACAAAAGCCAACTAGCGCGACATAGCCTTGGGCGATTTTCAAATTGCGATACAAAACTAAAAAATGTTCGTCAATTGAATCATGTAAACAACCTTATCTCTTATAAGGAATGACGTAATTCTAACGTACTACGGACAAGTCTCGTATTTAGTTTGAAAATAGTTAGAAAAAGAATGGAACAGGTGGTAGTTTCTAGATTTGAACGACTAACATAGAAAAAAATATGGAATTATGAACCATAATACATAGGGCCATAAAAATTATATATTCGGATGCCTTATGATTCCCTGAGCAATAATATGATGTCAGTTAAGCACTAGTACAATAAATAACCAAGATATTGGCAAAAATACTATGTATTGTAAGACAGACTGACGAAAACAAAAATCATGCCTGCTTATTTTTTTCATAGCATGTTTTGAAAAAAAGCTTTTGAGGAAATGAGGACTAAAAGGTACCTACGATTTGATTGGCTGTAGTTTAAAGAAAGACTAGATAGGATTGGTTGACCTAAAACTAAAAATATATTTGCAGGACTAAACATAGTAGTTGGGAGTTAGTTTTTAAAAAAAAGTTAGATTCAAATGTGCATGGTCCGATTGGCCAATGCATTACATATTATCGAAAAACGTAGACTGCTAGTTGCCATTCTGAGAAAAATCTTTGATAAACTAGGAGCGATGAGAGCAGGCTTGTGCTTTTAAAACTAATAGAAAGCAGTCTGGACGGGAAGGCAGATCAAAAGTGTGCCATAATTGTTTGCCAGTCATCGTTTACTAGTGTATAATTCATTGAAATCTGTGGTAAGAATGATTTTATTAACCTTTCATTTAAAATAAAGTTTGAATGTGAGATATTAACATACGACTGTAAGTAAGTGAGTCCATGGCAGACTTAGGTAGAGCCTAGAGATTGATCCATCATATGATAGACTATCAGAGAGGTGTAGAACTACAAAATTATATATGATTGTCATCAAGGAGCATAACACCTATCCTATGGTATGGAAAAAGATTACTGCTGGAATTACAGAGGCGTTGTAACCATTAGGGGAGAGGAATACTGGTATACATTGTCACCTAAAAATGTAATAGTAAAATAGGTTGTCATCAAGAGCTGACCCTATTCGTTTGTTTGTACTGTACCTGTAATAAATTGTGGAATATTATTGTATGCTTGTTATAAAGAAGGATGCATAACCTTCTTATTTCAGGGTTTTTTGTGGCCCTGTCATTAACGTAATACCAAGCTCGTGGGAACTGATTGATTCCTGACACTGTTTGCATAGTTCGGGCACGTGATGGATGCCATTCCCTTTCAATAAGTGGAACAGATTGTCCAGCGAACCTAGGAAAAGATCTACCGGTGTTATCCTTCGAAGATAAGTGCCTGTTCGGCACCAGGAAGCTCAACCTCTATGAACTCTAGTTTTTTTAAGAATAAAGACTGAAAATATTAATAACAAATTCCACCTGTGACAAATGAAAAGCAAATGAACTATAGGGAGGGATGTTAACCAACAACCTACCATTATATATATATCAGTATTAACCTAGTTTAGAAAACTACACCTACACACTTTTATTATAATAATATTTGTATTATGGACAGAAGATCCATTGTGTAAATTGATTAATGTAAATAATTACCTTGATTTCACTTTGATTGTCAGTTCTGATTCAACCAAATAGTCAGGACAAAATAAATGGTAAAAAATTAACGTTACACAAAATTCAACCACTGACTTACTTAAGATAGTCTTTTAAAGTGTACTTTGTATGTTATTGTCGTAGTATTGTTGTGTTGTGTGGGATAATAAAATAATTGTTTATATGTTTAGTTGGCTAATGCAACAGTACACTACATATTCATAACCCTAGACACCAAACGTAGTCATCATACATTCTAGTCAAAGAATAAGTCTGAATGAGATCATAAAGGTGGTAGCAGAAAGGTACCCTGTACACTTACCATAATAATTTGTTATATTCAGGGACCTTCACAGCTGACCTCATTCAGTACACTAAGAGTACATAACAACAATATTTCTTAACATCAAATCCACCACAGGAGTCTCCGAAGAGACACAGACAGAATAGTACAACTGCACCCTCAAGCATGTCGTACAAGGCGACTAATATGAGGTTGTGTATGAGGCTTGAAACCTCTTCGCGTAAAACAAATGGCTGTAGAAACCGCTCCTATAAGAGCACGTGACTGCTTGGTGCAGTCTTCCTACAGAGGGAACAACTACAGTGGTGGCTCCTTGCTCCGTAGGAAGCACATGAAAATGGACGACGATGATTTACATTCTATTGTTGTGTACGTTCCTTCTTTTACTTGATTGGCAAACTGAATTCTTGAAAATATTTTGTACATTTGAGGCAGTAACACAAGTTGAAGTTGTCTCAATTTGTTGGATGTAAGACAAGTTGAAGTTGTCTCAATTTGTTGGATGTAAGACAAGTTGAAGTTGTCTCAATTTGTAGGACTATATCAAAAGTAGTAGTAGTAAGTAGACTTACATTGTCTCGGTCGTTTATCGTTTAAGCTAGTGTTAGAAATAGCGTCGTGACTTTATGAATAAGTAAGAGTGTGCGCTTGTGTGCGAGTGTGTGGCTGTTCAGGAATCAGTGGTTATGAGTTAGACAGAGTGGGGGTGTTCTTAGAGGGGTGACATGAATGGGCGGATTATTTTAATTATGTAATTATAGCAAGCAAGTTAATGATGAAAGGAACATTATTGTAAAGAAGTTGAGAATTGGGCATTCAGGTCCTCCTGACTTTCTGTCTTTTATCTCATCTTTCATTCTGTATCCTGGCACCCACTCATGCAGACAAACCGTAAACAATCTGTTCGTACATTTTCACATACCTCAGCTATACAGAAATATATAAACGCATTCTCGCATAAATCACAACGTTCTAGCAGGTGGGCTAAAAGAGTGTATGAGGGAATATGTTGACACGACTAATATGATGTGCATGAGGTTCAAACCTCATCATGTTCAATAAATTGCCATAGAAACCACTTCTACAAGCAAGGACTCAGCTAAAGTGGTTGCTGCATGCTCTGTAAGGAGCACAGAGGAAAAACATGACGGCTATGTGGTTGTCTGAGTGGGTACTTGAGTGGAAGTGTGCACGTGAGTAAGACTTATAGACTCGTCCTATACACAACCCTTCTTTAACCATGCACTGACATTTTTTAGAACAGCGGACGGGGCAGCCAGCTGGGTTCATAGCTAATCAATCAGGCTACATGTTCTGTAGAATTTAATGACACGTCAGAGGTCATGGATGAAGCATGAGTCCCAGCGCCAATAGTTTCATAGAACACATTTAGCAAGAGTCCCTTTAACACGTGATTATAAACAACCGGAAGACACATCTAACGAAGACAGCGCAAGAGAAAGAAAAAATAACACGTCTTATCATCATTACGCTTCATGGCAGTTCCAAAGAAGATTCTGCCGTTGGGGGGGGGGGGGGGGGAAAATTAGAGACGTCATTATACTAGACCCAGATTTATAAGGCGGGGTGACCAGTTGCCTTCCTCGCTGTCTTTGCCTTCCCTAACTCGAGAGCAGAGTTAGTTACCCCTTTACAGCTGGGTGCGTGACGCTAAACCGTTTCTATCCATGGAGCGTAGACCTTAAAATATTCACGCTATGGCTTCGTATCCTATGCCATCCGTGCAATATCTTTCCATGTCTTTTTTTAAAACAATTTCTTTCATGTCTGAATAACATGTCTGAGAAGACGGCTGTTCGCATCTTCTAGTTTCTCTGTTATTCCTACATCCGTGGTATGAATGGTGATGTTTACAACCAAATAGTTGTTTAAAATGATAATCATTACTCTCAGGAACATATTTAGTATGAGTGGAGCGTGATGTGCGTGGTCGGGATATGTGACTCAATGCTGCTAAAGTATGTCACTCAAGGCTATTTATAGAAGGGATTTTTCACTCTCAGCCAATCACCGCTCAAATTTTGGAAATGGTTCGTAAT
Source organism: Oreohelix idahoensis (assembly GCA_024509875.1). NCBI lineage: Eukaryota > Metazoa > Mollusca > Gastropoda > Stylommatophora > Oreohelicidae > Oreohelix > Oreohelix idahoensis. The sequence continues at coordinate 132,844 of JAMPIV010014348.1, forward strand.
AGAACTGTCAAAGGTCTGAATTGGTACGGGCCGCTCTGTGTCCCAGCGAAGCGAACCCATTACAGTTAGACATTTTCATTTATCCTGTATATAATAAATGACGAGTTGGGATGTCATGAGCCAGTAGCGATAATTTGATATATTATCTGAATTATAGACACTTCTTCTTCAATTACCATGCCTGGTGTCGTATGTGACCTTGACTTTCCACAACTGCTGTCTCCAATACTGTTTATCAGTTCTGTTGTTGACGTCTTTCCTTGCCATGATGTAAAATAGTCCGGTACCTTCTCTCTTTGTCGTCCTCTGTCTCTTTTCCCCCGTAATCTTTCCTGTTGTCGCGATATATTTCAGCTATCATTTTCTTATAACATGCCCTAAGAAAGTGGATTGTTTTTTTTTTCTTCTTCCATCTAATCATTACCATGTTTTTTTTTTCTTCTTCCATCTAATCATTACCATGTTTTTTTTTCTTCTTCCATCTAATCATTACCATGTTTTTTTTCTTCTTCCATCTTATCATTACCATGTTTTTTTTTTTTTGGTTAGAAACTTCATGGAAGAGTAAATTTAACAGAGAAATGTGGGTTTGGATTGGATATTTACAGTACTGTAATTGTGACAGGAAAGACCGTTACAGAGATACAAACACTTACGCAAGACAGATACATTAAATGCAATCTTCAACCGAAAGTGTTGTAAGAACAGAGAAAACATTATTATTAAGGAAAGAATCTAGCGGCGATCTGTTGTCGTGAAATGTGTTTCCACATGTTGGTGTGATTCTAAACAGGACGCACCTTATTTTGTCTTGTGTGAAGGAGTTGCATGTTTAATGTTCTCCGTCTGTTGTATGTATTCGTGTTGTCGTCACAGTTGTCACGGCCTTTCCTGGGTATCCTGATAATGGAAAAAGGTATATATATATATATATATATATATATATATATATATATATCGGTACCCAAGAGGTTGCGGACTTTCTTGGATGGGAGCTTGCGTAGAGTGGAATGATTGAAATTGTGTGACAGGATCACCGGCGTGTAACTGATGACAGGAACCCGAATGGGAGATGAGAGGAGGACGCCGGCGATGGATGGGACACATGTTCAGGAAACCTGGCGTTACAGGGTGGTCTTTAATCAGGAGTTCCCAGGGCGAAAAAGGAAGGCCGAAAAACATGGAAGGACCTTGAGTGATGGCACAGGACATGATTTGACGTGAATGTGTCTATGGTCTGTGTTCCTCATGGAGCTGAAGGGTCATGAATGAAAGGTGGAGTCAATGAATGAATGAGTGAATGCATGAATTATTGGTTGAATGAATTAATGATTGGTTGAATGAATGATTGGTTGAACGAATGATTGAAGGAATGAATGAATGATTGGTGGAATGAATGATTGAAGGAATGAGTGAATGCATGGAATATTGTGTAGCAAATGTAATTTTGCTGGGGAGGTTAAGATGTTATACCTAACAAGAAAGATAGTTGTGTCTGTGTTAACTGTGTGAGGTCAAGCACATGTAGGTCCCTGACTATAAAAAGAATGATGATGATGATGATGATATATTGTATCAGGGAACCTAACGCTACCTCCCTAGATCTCACACAGTCCGCATTTTGATTCTAGTGGCTGGTGTATGATGTCTCTAGTGTCTAGGGGTGAAATGAAGATGATGGTACATCAACACAATACACTTTAACTCACCAAAGAAAATGAATAAGACGGTGGTTCAAGTTTTCTTTTAAAATTTGAATGTTTTTTCTTTATACAATTTAATCTGCCTGTCCCGCCAACTTCTTTTGGACAGGTCTTTGAAAATGAGGAAATATATTTACATATAATGCTGTAACTAAAATTATGGACTCTTGGTCCTATGAATATATGTTAATATAGAGTTCCTGTAGGTGTATTCACAGACTAATACTTTAATAGTTGCTAGTGATTGTCATTTGTTATGAGGAGCTGTTGTTTTCATCATGCCCCATATAATTCAATGTTATTTTGATAGGAACTATTTTCTTAGGATGAAATGTCAGAGGTCCCAGCTGATAACTTGTCACCTGGGATTCTTGGTTGATCGAATATAAGTCAGTATATCAATGTAGAGACAATGTAGATCAGCACCCACACGCAAGCTCCTTCAGGCTATCAGCTGACGGCTTAAACTTTATAATGGAAACTTTACACCCACTCATCAGGTTTCCTGTCACCGGATGGTAACAGGAAATAAAAAGCTCTGCAATAAAAAGACACCCTGGCCTTTTCAGCCTGATCATAACTTCTTATCCCTATATATACATGACGGTATGGGGTCAGCCTCTTGTGCATTCATGTGCATCAGCCCCTAGTTTATGACTCACACCCTTCTGCGACCACACCACAGGTCTCTATGACAGATACGCCACTGTACTTTTACATAGTTTGCTTCAATGCAATAACGTGGAGTAACCACATCTCCTTTTATATGATTTTTTTTTTCTTTTCTTTTCTAACTTATAAACGCTCTAGGCATGTTGAAAAGTGTTCATAGAACACAGAGGCTTCCTAACATTTCCGATACAAAATATTAATACAAAATCATAATAATATGCAACAGTCAAATACAGTTCAATGTGACGACTCAATAATGTTTGCTTCCGGCATGTCCTTCACTTTTCCACAGCAGTATCTGACTTTTTCAGTTTTAATCAAGCAAGTAAATACATAAAGCATTCTTACCACTAGTTCAAAGAAATATGTCACAAATAACGTTGACTGGCAAAGAATATGGCCTCAGTCTCGCTCTGCCTTGTCCAGATAGTGAATTTAGTAGTTAATTTTACAAGTTATCACATCTGATCTCAACGTAGTTGTTTGAATAAAATTTTCTAGTCAAATGGCCACGAGACCACTATGCCTTTTGCCAATATCTATTAGAACCGACCAATGAAAGCAGGCACTACTACAACTTTTGAATTTAGTTTGAAAAAACAAAACAATTCCAAACAAACTATGTGCCTCGTAGTCCATTGGTCAGTCTGCGTTAGTTATGCCAATAGAAAAAGATGTTTAGTTTTAGTTAACATTTTTCCTATCTCTCCCCTTTTACTCCTATACTCTTATACCGACCAATAGAATTTGAATTACTACATGCCTCTTTTTTTTTTAAACTAGCGTCCCCAATAACGTTATGTGTAACGAGCAAGAACAACAGTCTGTCCGGTCAAGCGTTCGTAGACATTTAGTATTTTCTCAATAACTTGGCTAATACTTGGACTACCATATTTTTAAAAACATATTTTTGCTCAGGGGACTCTAAGCTATACTACCATATGATTTTTATGGTCAGTTTCAGTATGGTTTAGATTTTCAATTTTGTCACTCTCAATTGTCAAAATTAACTTTTACACAAGTCGGCCATCTTCCCCCCGTCTCTAACATTTTCCTCACTATTCAAATAAACCAACTAGTTTGAGTGACGTCAGAATATTACCGCTAGGAGGAACTTAAAAATTGTCTGTGTGTTAGCCTCTGCTGGCTTTGCTCACAGCGTGTATATATTAAAAGAGACCGCTTGCAGAGCGAAGAGGGGTTTTTCAAAACTTTGGTAGTGTTTTGCGTTAATTATAACAATCCTCTCATTCTTACTGCTGAGAACTGTCCGAATTACTACAAATGTTAGTGTTAAAGTTAACATATTACGTTAATTCAAACGCCAGTTTGGTCTCACAGTTCTGGCAAGTCGTTAATTACAAGCTTTTCCCCCGTTTCGTGCAGCAGATCGGCGAGATGTTAAAATGTTTATTGTACGTTTTCGAAACCGAAACTAAAGCGTGTTTGATTTTTACGGCGGGTCATTTTCTTAGCATTCCCACTGCACAAAAGGCATCGCCCTACTGGCGTTGAAGATGAAACCAGTCAGATACCTGAGGGCTGGGGTATTTATTCATCATAGGACTAAAATCTTACTGAAATAAGCGATTATCTCACAGATTTTGCTACACATTGGTTGAATGAATGAATGATTGGTTGAATGAATGATTGAAGGAATGAATGATTGGTGGAATGAATGAATGATTGGTGGAATAAATGATTGATTGGTGGAATGAATGATTGAAGGAATGAGTGAATGCATGAATTATTGGTTGAATGAATGAATGAATGATTGGTTGAATGAATGATTGAAGGAATGAATGACTGGTGGAATGAATGAATGAGTGGTGGAATGAATGAATGAATGATTGGTGGAATGAATGAATGATTGGTGGAATGAACGAATGAATGATTGGTGGAATGAACGAATGACTGATTGGTGGAAGGAATTAATGAATGAACGATTGGTGGAATGAATTAATGAATGAGTATACGTAAATGTTTAATAAACAAAAATTAATGTCTCCTTTGAATGTTTTTCTCTAACAGTGACCTGGTTGAGAGGTTGTGTATACAACAACAAGAATAAGAAGGTAAACTTGCTGTTACTGGTACTTTTAATAGAATCTCTCTATATGACATTTGAACTTTCGAGTGGTTGCTGTCTTAATGTGTTTGGTGACTGAAATACTTCTTTTGGGGAGTAGAGCGTTCTTTGTTTCGATTGTCGTAGCTGCGACTGTTATGCTTATTACAGCTAGATTAGTTTTGTTTTCGTTTTTATTTGTTTTGTGTGTGCTTTGGTAATAAGAAAAAGAGATCTAGTGATTGAGAGAGAGAGGAGCAAACAAGAATCAGCAAAGAGATCTTGAGAGTTAAAAAGCGGGGGGAAAAGGAATTAGCGAAGAGTTCACATGAGTTAGAAATATTGGGGTGGGGAGAATAAGCAAAGATTTTGAGAACGAAAAAAAGGGGGACAAATTAGCAAAGGGTTTTTGTGAGTGAGAAATGGGGGGGGGGGGGGGGGCGGGGGCGGGGGGGGGGGGGGGGGGGGGGGGGGGGGGGGGGGGGGAGAGAAGGAAAATAAGCAGAGAGATATTGTGAATGAGAAAGAATGGGGGGGGGGGGGAATCAGCAAAGAGATCTAGTGAATGAGAAAAAGGGGAAACGGAATCAGCAAAGACATCTAGTGATTGAAAAAGAGGGAAAATAAAAGAATAAATGGAGGGAGGCGAGACAGTTTGTAATACATATTGTATTAGTTTCTGTGAGATGTGAAATAGTAGCAGACGTAGAGAGATCAATAATATTTGTGTACAGTTTCTGTTCTGGATCTTTGTTATTGTAGAACAAAGATAAACTTTGATGATGATCTTTGTCATTGTAGAACAAAGAGAAACTTTGATGTTGTTTTTGTTTAACCCATGTACAAGAAATATCACGCTTTTCTAGTGCATGAAATACCAGGTTCAGCCCCTTGTGAATTGTAATGTGAGAATATAGTGTTCTGTACTCTATATAGCATGTTCTGTTTGTTATTTTCTTTGTAGTTTTTTTGTGTGTCTAGGCAGCAAACCCCTCATTTATTATTGTAGCGTTTCATAATGAGGATGACGCGTATGGGAATAGCATGCTTTTGAATATATCTGACATTACACTTTATTCTTCAAGGGACTTGTAGACTTTAGTTACTTGCTTGAGTTTGGTTTACTGTCTCCTTCCTTGTTTGGTTTGGTTTTGTTTGGTTTGGTTTGGTTCTGAGGACCTTCATTGCACACGAACAACCCCATCAGTGCTCCGATCTCCTCCGTTAGATCACACGTGGAGGATCTCAGCACAGTGCACGAACTGCGTAGCACCGGAGAGGATCCCAGTGTGTTTGTACAGGAATCGCACATTATATAAATATTGTTTGTGGTGGGTAGGTTTCCTCAGTTTTAAATTTTGCCTATGCCGCGGCCGCATGGCCTACACTTTACGATTTATAACTGCCGAGGGATTTTTGACGTGCGCAGCTTACACAAGGGACCTCCTATTTTTTTCGCCCTTATCCGAGAAGGCTAGACATTCGATCTCACTACCCAAGAGACCAGGGGGAAGTATGACATCATTAGGAACCAGCTATAAATTAAATGACTGAAACACTGTTTCATCTATTGTAAGGTAAAGGTAAAGGATCCCGTTACACGCCCATTGAGGCATATTGGGAATGCTATTGTACTTAAAATTATTTTTAATTTGTCTCTTCGTGTTTATTGATTTTAAAAAAATGTTCACATTGTTATTCACTTCTTGCCCCCTTTTCTTGACTCTCTTCAGGGTTAACAGACTTTTAAAAATCTGTTTTGATGATTACTCTTTCTGTTTATTGATTTGGTGAAAACAGGAGCAGTTTGGGGAAAAAAGGCCATTACAAAAACGTGTATATATAATTTCTAACTCTTCGATGATAATATAGGTTTAGTTCTGAGGACAATATAAATGAAATCAGAGCGTAAACATGATAGTAACTCATAGAAACAGCAGCAATATAAGGTAAAGGATCCCGTTACACGCCCATGTTAGGCCCATATTTTCTTGACCATCGGTACACTAGGGGTGATGTAGTCAGCATCACGCTGGCCACCTTAACCTTCCCAGAGTTGCTCTGTTACCCAATGCATGAGGCTGGGTCGACCCCGGAGCATTTGCGGTCTGAAAAATCCCACCTCAGCTGGGGATCGAACCATGGACCACCGAGCTAGGAAGCCAGTGCACTAATCACTGCACAACCGCTGCTCCTGTCAAGGTTGGTTTTAAGGATCATCTTCATTGGACACGGAGAACTCGATAAGTGCCCGATCTCTTACCGGTGCACGCACGGGCGAAATCCCAATGTGTGTATGTAGAAATCTCACATTCTATAAATATTGTTGTGGTGGGTAGGTTTTGCTAATTAAAAAACATTTTTATCTTCGCCTTGTCTTTACGATTTCCAACTGCCGAAGGATTTTTAACGTGCTCAACTTGCACACGGGACCTGTTTTTTCGCCCTGACCCGAGAAGGCTATGCATCCAATCTTACTACCCAGGAGATCAGGGGGAGAAGGATATCATTAAGAACCACTGGCTTTAAAAAATTCCATCAATTATATTCCCTGTACTAGGAGCGAACCCGCCACCTTTAGAATTAGAGGCGGACGCATTAAATCTTAGCCACCCTGACCTCCATATAGGACCGTTATGTAATATAGAAATAATATTCCTAAAATTTGTAAAAACTATTGCTTAGTTCAGGAAATCGATCGTGGAGAACTCTCTGGCGTATCTATATTTATGCGCACTAACTATCCATTAACACCAATATTACCCAGTGTTGCTCTCTCGGGGGGCTGTGAGGAGACAAATGAATAAGAGAGCTATTACTCCCTCAGGGACATTGCCAGAGGCGGCTGTGTAATGTTGCGCGTGGGGATAGCTACCTCATTATGTAAATCAAGCTGCTATAGAAGCCACCACCGTAAGACCCCGTGAAATGTTTTGGTGAAGGCTTCGAGCTAGGCAGGCAGCTGTAGAGATTACTCCATGCTCCTTAAGGATCGAACGAAGGGAAAGTAGAAGAATACCATTACTGGCCTTGACTGCGGAATAAACAAGGAAGAAAACAGATTACATAGCCCAGTGTAGCCAGGACGCAGCAGTGATAGGAAACTCTGTAGATAGCAGTAGATAATGTGATTGTCAGAAGAAACTACAGACTTTCGTAAATTGATGCTTGTGTAGATTAGAAGGATTGGAGTGATAGGACAAGATCACTAATGTGTGTGACAGGGGTATTTGTGTCTGTGGTCTACCGTGGAATCCTACGTCACAGCAACCATTCTAACCTGTGAAATTTTCAGTACCACACTTGTGGGATGTAATTAGGATGACATCTCGTCATTGCGGAGGCCGGTGAACAGTGGTGGTCCAACACTAATTTTTCTTTACATCCCTAAGGGAAGGGGTCAGTTTATTTCAAACCAGTAACCAAGATGGCAGACCCTGTCGTAATACATTTGTTTCCTAACGTGATTTCATTTAATCTGAGTTTCATTTTTATGTTTATCTTCTCATGCAGAAAAAAAACTGACAAACATCCAACTTTAACTTTAAAGGAAAAAGATTTCGCAATTAGCGCACTCGATAAAAGTTAATGTAGAGCTTTATTTCTGAATTCAGATGATATAACAGGCCTGCATGTCGTATTTAAATATATGCTGTCTAAGCATGTCCATCTCGGGTCAAAATCTGGAATAGGTTCATTGGTGTAGACTGTCCTAATTTTTTTCTGAGAGAGTTCTGATGGATATTGGTCCTTTTAGAGTGTAGAATGATAGTGAAGGCTCAGTGAGAATAAGGATTTAGGAAAGTGAGGTAGTAGATTCACAAGGGCTGGGGAAGAGTAAGGACAGTCTCTTATTACGACAATATTTGTCTCTCAAAACTATTCCTACCACTCTTCTGAACAAACAGTTGTTTGTCAGTTCCAGTCGCTCATGCGCACACCCCGATTTGGTGATTCAGACGCACAACGTACATGAATACACACTACGATAACAAAATATGGGAAATGTTTGGGTTTTGGGCCAGCCGACACCAAATGCTAATAAAGTTTTTAATACTTTTATTATCATAAAATCAAGTCACAAGTAATATCAATTTACAGTCAGAAATCATGGGTTACAAAATACCAAATGACAGGGGGGGGGTGGGGGGGTGGTGGGGGGGGTTGAGGAGAAGTATCCAACGCACCTTTTCCCGCTTGTATTTACTAACAGAAAAGACCCGGTCCCAAGGGAGAGAGGGGGGTTTGATGATCAGAGATAGGCAATTTAACCCAATGGTAAATTTATTACTCTGAGTCAAGGGGGTTACAGTAATAGGGGGTAAAGGAAAAGCTAGGGGTCATCAAATGTTTTCCTTTAATCAACCAATTTTCCCGGGAGGGGGGAATGCTCACAGTTAAATAATCCCGCTAGGAGAAATCCCGTACAATTAATACAGTACACCTTAATACTAGGTTGAACTAATTATAAGGGTAAAAAGATTAAATCTCCTTTTTCATTAAAAAAAAACACGCTTGGCTGGCCAGCACACAGTCACACACACACAGACTTACCAAATGGTGAATTCTGGCACTTCATAGGAAATACATAAAAAACAGCACTAAACCTTGGCTTAGGTAAAAGTATTTTCTTCCGTGTACAGCCCCAGATTAGCGGGTTGTTGAAGTTAACAAAGTGTCCCGAAATCGCTGGACGTTGAAGTTTAACGGTACTGTTTGTTTATTAGATAAAGTTCCTAAAGAATGGCACAGGCACTTGGCTAGGTGTGAGGAATGGTGTGGTGTCTAAGATTGGCACAGCTGGTGGAGATAACTTTCTTTTGCAGTAATGTCACAAACTACAAAACACTGAGGAAAGTTCTTCAGGGGGTGGTAAAATCCAATGGTTATGCTTGACAGACAGTGTCAGGGAAATCTATGTTCTTCTTCACGAATAGAGCAGTGAGTAAGATATTGCTACTGTTGACTGTTCTTATTCCAGTTTGATAACTATAAAAAACGACTTTATGAATTGGGATTTTAAAATAGTCTTTGGGTTTGCTTTGTTTCTGTATACTTCAGATAGCTGAATCCCCACAGGATCGCCACAAAGATTAAATTACAAATATGTTCATAAGTCACTGGAGTAATCGAACTGAGTCGGCAAGACTCTAGATATATATTATTGCTGCGTAATGGCTGAATGAAAAAAATTGCCTAGAAAAATCACAAACAGCCAATAAAAGCTGGGGTTGATTGCCACGTCCTGTAAAGGATAAGCAACTAACAATGGCTGCTTAAATGATGTTTCATTGCTGCTAAATTGCTGGGATGCGAGGTTCAAAAGATCATTCTGGATGCAATAGAAAAAACATGAAATACAATAAAATCATATTAAAATCTAACGCGCGATACATTTACAGTTTAACTTTTTTCTGCACTCGCGTCTTCAATTAATAAAGCAAGAAAAAAAACTCCCCTTGAGGTTAATAGTTGAAAGCACATCTATTTATACAGAACTAAACTGTATTAAAGTTATAATTCCCTTAAGCGGCTATTGTATTAGGAAATAAACTTATAGATGTAACATTTAGTTGGCACTAGAACTTTGAAGATGGGCTTATTTAATAAGGTTAAATTTATACCACAATCCCGTGAACTAAATATGAAATAACTAGACCACTGATCACTCGAAGCTAAAGTATTAATTACCGTCTGCACAGAAAAAGAATTTCACTCCAATAGCCAACAATTTAGATGAAATCTAACAGGAATTTAGCTATATGCTAGTGAATCTTAGAATTCTGTCAGAACGAATGATAACGCTGCCCTTTTCAGATTCTGTATTTATCTATTAGAAAGGCAAGATAAATGGTACGTGAAAAATTTCGCGCCTCTTCAGTTCCCAGGGGAAGTCGAAGTTATTTAGCCGCCATGCTAACCACGATGGCCCGACTGGCTTCCGATCTACGTTCGTTTCAGGCTGCTCGCACGAGGATGTGAAATTCCGGCGAGACTAGCCTCGTTCGCGGTGAGTTTCCTGATTCCTCAGATCGTATCCGCTACGCTGAGCGTTCCGTCTTTCGGGCAAGTCTGCCGGTGGCCACAGAAGTGCGAAGTCTGCAAGAAGCTTTCTTCTGACCGCTCGTGTCCGTCTTGCGAACGATTCAATGTTCGTACGGAGATGCTAAACTTCTGCTTCTCTGTTCTGGGGATCTTCTTTGACTGCTTTGATCATAGCCGCTACTCTTCGTTGATGAAAAGTTACAACAATACTGATGTTCAGGGATTCTAATGTTATGAAAAGCTAAAGTCCCTTTAATCATCCATCAAATCAGGGAAAATTCACTTGACAAACTAGACGTACGTCACAATCGTCCCCACTTTTAGACATGAAACCATTTTTTCATGTTTCCTTCTTGACAATGGAGGTGACCTGATTGGTGACTTTAGGATGAGTGGTATCTTCAGTTTGCTCTTCTTCCTCTGTAGACCAGTTTCTACTCAAGAAGTCAGCTCCGACATTCTGTTTTCCTGGAATATATTCCACTTTGAAGGTATAAATGCTCAATAATAATGCCCAGCGCATAATCCTTGCGTTGAATTCCTTATTGACACCAAGGAAAGCTAATGGAGCGTGGTCGGTTTGTACTGTGAAAGAAGTACCATACAGAAACTCATGATGGCGTCTGATGCCATGAATCAGAGCGAGACATTCTCTTTCAACGACACTGTAGTTGCGTTCAGCTTTGTTCAGTTTCCGACTGCCGTAAGCTACTGGGAATAGCATATTCGGGTCACTGTCCTCGGCTTGCAACAATGTTGACCCGATGCCCTGACCTGACGCGTCAACTCTCAGTACGAAAGGCTTCTTAAGGTCAGGTAACCTTAGGATGGGGTATGCAGACTACTGTCCTTTCAAAGTGCTGTATGCATGTTCGCACTTTTGATCCCACATGACCTTATCAGGACAACCTTTCTTGGTGAGGTCAGTCAGAGGTGCCGTAAGTCCATTGAAGTTCTCGATGTATTTCTGATAATATGCACATAATGATAGGAAGGAACGCACGTCTTTCTTCGTTCTGGGCCTTTTGGCTGCAGCTATTTTCTCCACGTTCTTCTGAACAGGCCAACTACAGCCGTGGGAAATAGTATGCCCCAAGAAGTCTAGCTTTTCAAACCCGATGAGACATTTGCTAGGTCTGGCTGTGAGACCAGTTTCCTGTAGTCTCCTGAGGAGCATAGCAACCGTAGCAGTATGTTCGTCGTAGGTTTCCGATGCAATTAATATGTCATCCATGAAATTATGGATGTGTGGACTTTGCAAAGGTTCTAACAGCTTCCTCATCATTCTGGTGAACACACCTGGTGCGTTATGCAATCCGAACGGCATCACATTAAATGTGTAATGTCCTTCACTAGTGCTGAAAGCTAGCAAAGGTTTAACTTCCTCCTTGACTGGTATTTGATAATAACCTTTACTGAGGTCAATCTTGGAGAAAATCTTTGCCTTGCTAAGCTTGGTGAACAACTCAGAAACAGTTTGGAGAGGTTCGGGCTGGAATTCTGTAACAGCGTTTAGTAGCCGGTAATCTATACACAGCCGAACTTCCTTATTGGGCTTCTGCAACAGCACTACACTTGAACCGTAAGGAGATGTAGACTCACTGATAATTCCTGCCTGTCGCAGCTTGTCTATTTCTCCGCGAAGTGCATCAGCTTTAGCGTACGGGATGGGGTAAACTCTGGTTCGAACAGGGGTCTCGTTTGTTAATTTCATGTCAAATTCGATGAGATTTGTTCGACCAGGTACATCCGTTAAGACCACTGTACTGTTTTAGTAGCGCCCTGGTTTCTGTTTGTTGTTCTGGTGAGAGATTGTCGCCGAACTTGACATCTTTAAAGGATTCTGTGGGTTGCAGTGGATACTCCATGCAACCATCATCATCTTCCTCGTCTTCCGTTGCTATGGCGACAGCCAGGAGATGCTCGGAGGATGGCACCGGTCTTTCCAAATATTTCTTAAGCAGATTTATGTGGAAGACCTTCTCCTTTCCTTTGATGGAGATCTTGTAATTGGTACGTGAGATCTTTTTAAGGACGGTAAACGGCCCTTGCCATCCGATGCGAAGTTTATTGCTTCCGGTTGGAAGTAGCAACAAAACTTTTTCCCCTGGTTGTAGTTCTCTCTCTTTTGCAGCTTTGTTGTATCTTTTAGCATGTTTAGCGCGGGCTTTCTTAAGGTTGGTTGTAGCTAGATCCCATCCTAGCTTTAGCCTTTCCTTGAGCTCAGATACATACTTGCTTGCAGAGACGACTGTCTCGTCAGCCTTTTGGTCTGTCAGGGACCGAAGTAAGGCTTCTAGTGGCCCCTTAATAGGTCTGCCAAATAGAAGTGTAGCAGGCGGGAATCCCGTAGACGCTTGGGGTACCTCTCGGTAGGCGAATAAGGCAGCCGATATATATAGGTCCCAGTCTTCCGGTTTCTCCTGACCCAGCTTACGTAACATCATGGTGAGGGTACCGTTAAAACGTTCCACGAGCCCATTTCCGGCCGGATGGTAGGGACTTGTGTGGATATGTTTGGCCCTCAAGATCTTAAAGATCTCCTCCATTAACAGGCTACGGAATTGGGATCCATTGTCCGTCAAAACTTGTTGAGGGAATCCCAACTGTGTAAAGATTTGCACGAGGGCTTCTGCGACATGCTTGGAATCTGTGCATGTTAGCGGTACAGCTTCGGCCCACATTGTGCAAGTGTCGACTAATGTCAGGATGAACCTGTTCCTTCTTTTGGTCCTTTCCAGGGGTCCAATGATGTCGACAGCAACCCGTTCAAATGGAGTCACCACAATTGGCATTTGCCCCATGGGTACTGGGGGTGTCAAGTGCTTGGGTGCTACCCGTTGGCACTGGGTGCAGGATTTCACATACCTGATAATGTCAGAGTTCATTCCTGGCCACCAATAGTGGGTTTTTATTCGCTGAATAGTGGCGTTTTGTCCCATATGTCCGCTAAAGGGAAGAGAGTGCCCCATTTCTAAGATCTGGCTTCTGTACTGCGTCGGTACTAGGAGCTGGTTATTCCCCGTGTCCGGGTTGCCCGTTCTACGATACAATATGCCGTCCTTAGAAAAGATGTCTCCGTTGTGTCTGGGATCCTTAGCCATGGGCCGTTTTCTAAAGCAGGGCTCCAGAGTAGGGTCCTTTTGTTGCGCCTCCTTCAGTTCATTCGGCAACAAATTTGGCGCAGGCTCTCTCTCCTTCTTGTGGTTACCGCTGCCACAATCGGCTCCTTTGGTCTCCCAATAAACACATATCTACATCCCAGGATAACTGGGTAGATAGGATCATCCATAATGGCCGCTTTAATAACCCCTCTGACAAAGTCAGAATGTATTTCTACCAGTGCGATAGGAAGCGTCCTGGGTGCATCACTCCTGAAAACTCCACTAAGTTTGACGGTTTCCTCTGTCTCCTGACCTGGTTTGACTAGGTGCCTAGCGACAATACAACTAAAGCTTAGTCCAGTGTCAAAGAGACAAGTAGTTGAGGTACCATTCACAGTTACAGTTCCTCGAGTTGAGGGTCGGTCCCCCTCAGGTTGAGAATCACTGACATTGACTCTACCTTTCGAGGCTGTATGCAAACATCCGATGCGGTTCGGACCGGTTTGTCCCTGATCAGACGTTCCTGGTGTAGGGGTCTTCCCTTTTCCTTGACCTTGGTGGCCGTGCTGCCACGTAGGCTTGGTGGGTTGATCAGAAGTATTATTTGGGGGGTATCGGGTTTTGTAGAATTTCGATTTTTCCTGGGGAGGTCTCTGGTTATTATTATCTCGTTGGTTATAAGGTTGAGAAAGATTGGAAGAATAGGATGACTGTTCTAGATTTTGTTTTCGAGATGGCTCATCTGCGGGTTTACGTTTAGTGCTGGGAAGTTCGGCCATTGCATTGCTATAGCGTTCGGCCTTATTGAGGATGTCCTCAAGCCTGACTGCCCCCTGTTCAGCCAAAAATCTACGGGTGTCATTGGACAAAGTGGATTTTATCTGTTCAACAAGAACAATTTCTAGAAGTCCCTCATATGAAAGAGGTAATTCAGATAATTCTATGCACTTTGTCAAATAGCCCGTGAGACGTGAAGAGAACTGCGGAAAAGTTTCCGTGCCCTCTTTCCGGCTGTTTCTGAACATTTGCAGAAATTTTCGGGCGGTCATCTCAAACCGATCTAGCAAGGCCTTTTTCAGCATGTCGTAATCATGTTGGTTGGTTCCCAGCTTTGTATATACGTCATAAGCAGTGCTTTTTAATGACGTTGAGAGTTTAAGTGCCCAGCGGGAACTCTCTAACCCATACAGATTTGCGAGCCTCTCGAATTTTTCTAGATAGCTGTCAATTTTCTCATTGGGACTAGGAAAAGACTCTAAAGCAAAAGACATCGCAGTTAATTGGGCAGATTGAGTGCTGGAGAGGTCCATTGGCTGAGACTGGGGCGAAGACGGCTCTCCGTTATTTGAAGTAGAGGCACCCCGACTCTCTAAAGCCTTAAGCGCCAGTTCAAGCTGTCTTTCCTTCTCTCTCTCCCTGCGAGCTTCCATCTCTGCCTCAATTTTCTTCTGCTCCAATTGACGATCGTCCGCTTCTTTCTTCCTAGCTTCTGCCCTCTCTTCTCTCTCTTTTTCTTCCTTCCTCTCAGCTTCTGCTCTTTGTTTCTCTTCCTTCCTCTCTGCTTCTGCTCTTTGTTGCTCCGCATCATATATTTCCAGTTCCTGGTTGATAAACAGGTTCGCCGCTTCTGCGTCTAAGCCTGCCTCTTTCGCTTCCAGCTTCAGGATGGATCTCATCTGTATCCTCTCTGCCATTGTCAAAGAATAAGATGTAGTATGACTAGAGAATAGTACGAAAGAACAAGAAGGGAAAAAACTCAAAGCCGCTACGAGAAAAAAAAAACACAAAGTATAAATTTACTTGTGTTACCTCCTATTTGCAATGTGCAAACTTATCGCTGCTATTATTGTCACTTAAGACTCTTAACGCAAGCGACTATGCCACTAAAATGGTAAGTTACACTAGAAAAGAATCTACTCTTACTAACGGTAGAGAAAAATTTATATTAAAACAATTTAAAAGGAAAAAAAAAAATTTTCCCTAAAATTTTAATTTTCTGACAACAAACTCCGTCCCTGAAGTCAATTATTGAGATGAGACGTTGTTAACTTAATTTAAAAAATCAGAACAATCCGTCTTTAGCGAAGCTCAACTCCTTTTAACTTCAAAAAACTTTAGTGACTGTAAAACCAATCACGCAATCCCAGCAATTATATAACAAAATTTCAATTTTCTCTGCCAGAGAATACAAAGGTGACAAATATTTTATTATCACTAACTTCCTGCTCCTGTGGAAAGAACAAACATGTAATACTTATTGTGTGGTCGGCCCAAAATACTAAAAGGCTTTGTCTAGGGGAAGTAATTACTTTTTTTTAAGATTATACCCTACTTCACAAAGACAATCAACCACACTCTATTTAAACTAGGCTCAGAATCCGGGACGAGCTAACCATTTATTGTCGTAATTTTTTTCGGAGAGAGTTCTGATGGATATTGGTCCTTTTAGAGTGTAGAATGATAGTGAAGGCTCTGTGAGAATAAGGATTTAGGAAAGTGAGGTAGTAGATTCACAAGGGCTGGGGAAGAGTAAGGACATCTCTTATTACGACAATATTTGTCTCTCAAAACTATTCCTACCACTCTTCTGAACAAACAGTTGTTTGTCAGTTCCAGTCGCTCATGCGCACACACCGATTTGGTGATTCAGACGCACAACGTACATGAATACACACTACGATAACAAAATATGGGAAATGTTTGGGTTTTGGGCCAGCCGACACCAAATGCTAATAAAGTTTTTAATACTTTTATTATCATAAAATCAAGTCACAAGTAATATCAATTTACAGTCAGAAATCATGGGTTACAAATTACCAAATGACAGGGGGGGGGGTTTGAGGAGAAGTATCCAACGCACCTTTTCCCGCTTGTATTTACTAACAGAAAAGACCCGGTCCCAAGGACGAGGGGGGGGGGGGGGTTGATGATCAGAGATAGGCAATTTAACCCAATGGTAAATTTATTACTCTGAGTCAAGGGGGTTACAGTAATAGGGGGTAAAGGAAAAGCTAGGGGTCATCAAATGTTTTCCTTTAATCAACCAATTTTCCCGGGAGGGGGGAATGCTCACAGTTAAATAATCCCGCTAGGAGAAATCCCGTACAATTAATACAGTACACCTTAATACTAGGTTGAACTAATTATAAGGGTAAAAAGATTAAATCTCCTTTTTCATTAAAAAAAACACGCTTGGCTGGCCAGCACACAGTCACACACACACAGACTTACCAAATGGTGAATTCTGGCACTTCATAGGAAATACATTAAAAAAAAAAACAGCACTAAACCTTGGCTTAGGTAAAAGTATTTTCTTCCGTGTACAGCCCCAGATTAGCGGGTTGTTGAAGTTAACAAAGTGTCCCGAAATCGCTGGACGTTGAAGTTTAACGGTACTGTTTGTTTATTAGATAAAGTTCCTAAAGAATGGCACAGGCACTTGGCTAGGTGTGAGGAATGGTGTGGTGTCTAAGATTGTCACAGCTGGTGGAGATAACTTTCTTTTGCAGTAATGTCACAAACTACAAAACACTGAGGTAAGTTCTTCAGGGGGTGGTAAAATCCAATGGTTATGCTTGACAGACAGTGTCAGGGAAATCTATGTTCTTCTTCACGAATAGAGCAGTGAGTAAGATATTGCTACTGTTGACTGTTCTTCTTCCAGTTTGATAACTATAAAAAACGACTTTATGAATTGGGATTTTAAAATAGTCTTTGGGTTTGCTTTGTTTCTGTATACTTCAGATAGCTGAATTCCCACAGGATCACCACAAAGATTAAATTTCATATATGTTCATAAGTCACTGGAGTAATCGAACTGAGTCGGCAAGACTCTAGATATATATTATTGCTGCGTAATGGCTGCTTAAATGATGTTTCATTGCTGCTAAATTGCTGGGATGCGAGGTTCAAAAGATCATTCTGGATGCAATAGAAAAAACATGAAATACAATAAAATCATATTAAAATCTAACGCGCGATACATTTACAGTTTAACTATTTTCTGCACTCGCGTCTTCAATTAATAAAGCAAGAAAAAAAACTCCCCTTGAGGTTAATAGTTGAAAGCACATCTATTTATACAGAACTAAACTATATTAAAGTTATAATTCCCTTAAGCGGCTATTGTATTAGGAAATAAACTTATAGATGTAACATTTAGTTGACACTAGAACTTTGAAGATGGGCTTATTTAATAAGGTTAAATTTACACCACAATCCCGTGAACTAAATATGAAATAACTAGACCACTGATCACTCGAAGCTAAAGTATTAATTACCGTCTGCACAGAAAAAGAATTTCACTCCAATAGCCAACAATTTAGATGAAATCTAACAGGAATTTAGCTATATGCTAGTGAATCTTAGAATTCTGTCAGAACGAATGATAAAGCTGCCCTTTTCAGATTCTGTATTTATCTATTAGAAAGGCAAGATAAATGGTACGTGAAAAATTTCGCGCCTCTTCAGTTCCCAGGGAAGTCGAAGTTATTTAGCCGCCATGCTAACCACGATGGCCCGACTGGCTTCCGATCTACGTTCGTTTCAGGCTGCTCGCACGAGGATGTGAAATTCCGGCGAGACTAGTCTCGTTCGCGGTGAGTTTCCTGATTCCTCAGATCGTATCCGCTACGCTGAGCGTTCCGTCTTTCGGGCAAGTCTGCCGGTGGCCACAGAAGTGCGAAGTCTGCAAGAAGCTTTCTTCTGACCGCTCGTGTCCGTCTTGCGAACGGTTCAGTGTTCGTACGGAGATGCTAAACTTCTGCTTCTCTGTTCTGGGGATCTTCTTTGACTGCTTTGATCATAGCCGCTACTCTTCGTTGATGAAAAGTTACAACAATACTGATGTTCAGGGATTCTAATGTTATGAAAAGCTAAAGTCCCTTTAATCATCCATCAAATCAGGGAAAATTCACTTGACAAACTAGACGTACGTCACATAGACCCTTTTTTTTTTTAAATGGCCGACTGGATTATTGTGCATTTTGACGGCCAGCTGCTCTTAATATGGTGGTTGCAAAGGTATGCCTAACGATTAACAAAAACGTCACTTTATCTCCGTTTTATCTATTTGTTTTCTGTCCCCTGGCAACGGTAGGCCATACTTTTCTACAACAATTTCCTTTCCGGTCCCCTTTTCATAGAGATTACTCCAATGACGTCATTAGGGGGGGGGGACCCTAACAAAGCTAAATGTACGTGTCACTACGGCTTGTGGAACTAATGGCAAGAACACATTGAGGAAATCTGTTGGTAGCACCATCAGGCAGTCCTTGTTACGGAATCCCTAGAGTAAGTGAGGTGGGGGAGATTAAAAAAACACACATGGGGTAAGAGAGCTATAGACAGACGTGATGGAGAATACATGGAAAGATCTTGATCTGATGGCACTAGACAGGAAGACTTGGCATGAGCTTATTGAAGGCCTGTCATCCTTGGGGAGTTGGAGGAGGATGATGATGATGTCAGCCTCATAATGTACAATAAATTGCCTCAGAAAAACCATTGCTGCAAGAACTTATTGTTATTGTTATTATTAATCAGAATCGACGTCATTGCACTCTGGGCAAACCCAAAGGTGCTCAGTCTCCCGCAGCAAATGTCAAAGGGTATGATTATGAATACTAATTATTCCCGTTGCACACTGGTTGTATACACGTCGGATGCATCCTCTCATACGTCCATCCCTGCTAGTCTTACGTTTGATGCCTAATTTCAGCAGTCTTAGCCTTGATGATTCATCGATTGCAATGTCATTTTCTAATAGACGAACATGAATCGCCCTCAGTATTTCTTCCTTATCCATGACCAATGCACCTTTTATGGGTGCTCTTGAAGCTAGTCTGTCAGCTCTTTCATTGCCACATATCCCGGCATGACCAGGACAGTAGATCCATATCAGTTCTTGAAGATCCGATGCTTTCATGGAGGTTTTCCATTCATGTCGAAGCCAACCATTTTGGATCTTTCGAAGCATGGAATGTTGCAACTTATAGTTGCTTTAATGCAGGCTTCCTGTAAGAGAACCAGCAGTAGTGGAAGCTCCATGGTCCACAAGGAGTGAAAAGGGAAATGATTGTAGCAACTGCTACTTTAAATAAAGTAATACATTACATTTTTTTAAAGGAATGAAGTATTGTTTGGTTTGCAGGTGTCAGTTCTTTAACATCTCATGTGTTTGTTTGTCCACAGGGCATATTTCCTGCAGCTTATGTCCAGCCCAAAGAATGTACAGTGGAAAATGCAGGGTAAAACAATTTCTTGTTATTAATTATTCTGTTTTGTGTGTACCCTGTTTGTCATCTTTGTTGTCCCAGTTTGTATTCGTTATCTTCATTCTTCTTTATCATCTTTCATCTTCACAAGGAGCAACAAACTTATGCTACGTCTGCCTGTCACGTGCCGTCTGCTCAAGGTTTTTCCATGTCTTCTTCATCCCTTTCATATGTTTCTCCAGTTCTCTTCTCTATGTGTTCTTTGGTCTTCCTCTACCTCTCTTAACATGAGGGTTCCAGAACAAGGACTGCCTGGTAATGCTGTCAACAGGTTTCCTCATTGTGTGTCCTATCCATCTCCAGCTGCTTCTTTTTATCTCTTGTTCCACTGTCACTTGTCTAGTTCTTGTCATCACTTCTGCATTTGTGATCTTGTCATACCACTTTAATCCTTCTATTCTATGCAGGCATCTATGAATGAATGTCTGTAACTTCTTGCTTATTTTTGTCATTGTTCTCTATGTTCCACATCTATGTAATAAGACTGACTTGACATTTTAATTGAAAATTCTGCTTTTGTGTTGGACCTGATTTCTTTCCATCTCCATACATGAGCAATGAAAACTCCTATAGCCTGTTGTGTTATTATTTTAATATCATTGTCTGCCCCTTCAACTGTGTCTGCTTTGTTGTCAAGGTATATGTATGATTGTACTTGTAGTGTTGCTTCTTCCAGGGCAATCTTGTTATTGTTTCCTGCATTTATTTTGTCTCATTATCATAGTTTGTTTACATACCACTGTGGTAAAGTGGAATATTATAAATATTTATAGGGGACTTAGTGTACTGACTGAGATCAGCTGTGAAGGTATCTGTATCTAATAAGTGTAGTGTATTACAGATGACCTTACTTGCTACCACATATTTATACCTCAGTCAGAATTATTCTGGAATATTGTGATGACTATGTTGAATGTCTAGGGTTTTGTAAATGATAAAGTGTAAGTCACAACAATAACAGACAGATAAACAATTTAATTTATTCCACCACACTTGACAGCAGTTTGACACTCACATACATATAACACTCTATGAGACTATCTTAAATGAGTCACTGGTAAATTTTCAAATATCAATATGTATTAAGTACTTTTCATTAATATATATGTGTCCTGATTCAAATACAAAGTGAACCAGGAATCACAATCAATTTTAATTACAAGTTATATGTACAGAATTTATCAATATGAATCTTGTAGTGACATATTTTATTAATATTATCTTATGTGTGTCAGTTGTGTAGTGGTACTATGAGGTAATACTGGTTTTGTTTTTTCAAGCTATGTTGTTATTTGTCATCATGACTTCAAGTGTTTGTTTCTGTTGGAACTAGTATTGGAGATGTTCTCAGTTCCGTTCATTAAAACAATTAATTTCCCCTCTATTTTTACACAATGTCAGTTTAAGATGGGGTTACATAATGTTGAGCTCCGCTGGCCACATAGGCTTATCTTTCGTGATGGCGGCAGGAAAAGACTCCTCTGCTCGAGTGCTCCCCTGTGTTCTGGAGACACCTCACTGTTTGCTATATGGACCAAGGAGTATGCTGTCCGCCTCTGGATTCAGCAAAGCTCTGACCAGGTGCTGCTCAATAACTTTAGGACCACAGTCCCTGAAACAAGAAGGTTGTACCTCCTACTTCAGAACTAATTTATACTCTATTTCTACTCTGAGCACAATACATAACAAACACTGAGTTCAGAGCGGTAGGCCAACTGCTTTCTTCATCTGAAACAATTTTCACCAGTATATTCCTCCCTAATGGTTATTACGCCTCTGCAATTCCAGCATTATTTCTTTCTAGTCAATAATATAGGTGTCAGTGTACTGTTTGGCAATTCCATGTAGTTTTACTTTCCTCCGACACCTTCTGTTCCGGCTGGAGCACTATAGAGGCTTTACCTCATGTTCGCTACTGAACCACTCATATATACAGACATAAATTATCAATTTACATTCAATTTTCATTAAAAGATATCAAATATTTCAAGCTTACCACAATTCATGGAAATAATACAGAATTACGTTGACTGGCACTGAATATAACACAATTTCGATCTGCCGATGTCCCAGGCTTTTATTTAGAAAAATATGCACTGGTGCTCAACGCACTGGTTCTGTAGTAAGTTTATTTGCAAATGTGGTGTTGACCTGACGCCTCTAATTGACTATATTGGCAGGTCTAACCAATCATGCCATGTTTACACAGCTTTTCAAAAAAGTACTCCTACTCACGTTTCCCCTAACAACAACGAAGTAGTATTTATAGTCCGACTAATCGTGTTTAGCCTTACATTTATTTTCCGCCAATCAAATAGGAGGTAACATGTCAGCATATTTCCGTACAATGGTGTGTTGAAAATCTGCCACTGAGCGATTCTGATTTGGGTGTTGTCTGACATCCCTCACTATTTCTTTTGGCTATAATTTGGTAATTCCTAGACTATTTGCGTAACGTTTAACATATTATTTGTCAGCAAGTCCTAAGGAACCCAAAATATATAAATTTAATGGGGCTAAGGGGCTGCGTTCAAAATATGTATTTTCCAGGATAGTCGTGTAGTTTTTTTTTTTTTTTTTTATGTTTAGAACCGCCACCTGTCCTGCTGTACTGTCCGACTAACGTCAGGGTTTTAGACATAAAACAGTAGAATGTCAGGTTTCCTAATAAGCGTTTTGTAAGTTTTTAAAACCTAACTCTCTTGTGTGTAGTGTTTTTTTATCACTGTCGATTTGAAAAAAAGCTAGTGCTTGTGGCCTTACACGCGTGATGGTAGTAATTGTGTAGCGAGACGCGTGTTTAGTGTTGCATGCTTTCAGCCCCTCCCTTCTTTCTATCTTTAGTCCATCTGTCTTTCGTTTTAGGTAACGTAGTGTATAAAAAGACATGAATGGAATCTCAAATCTAGGTCATCTTGCGTATCTCAAGGTTTTTCTTAGAAATGGAGTACATATTTTATCGTAGAAAGCGGGTATTGAAGCAGTAGGCTTTTACTATCAACGTGAAACGTTACAATTTGTAGACGAATGAGAAAACAAGGGGGATTTCGAGTACAGTCATTGTGACAGCACTGTTCTTTACCATTCTTCTTTCCTTTTATTGAATTTATGTGTTAGGCTTTACATTTACCTGATAATTTATATATGTGGATTAGAATATTTCACGACATCTCCCCTCTTAAAACAGACATCTTATGTCAGTCCTTTATTCTATATACACATAGATAAATGTAAGTCAACTTGACTTTACTCTGCTGTAGTGCTATCATGGTTTTATGTAGTTTGGTCCATTCAGAGTAGGCACTACTCATGAAATCTGCCTCAGACCTCTACAACCAATAATATTTGTCGGTTATGTTACTGAACAGCCGCAAGTGTGACTGCTTGTCTTAATGCTGCTTCACAACCCGTATTCACCATTTCTCTTCTCTGAGTCTGCGCAATGACATGTCCAGAGAACATTAGATTTTCCTCAAAATGTACGTTATGAGGAGATAACATATACTTGGTGATAGCAGAGTTTTCGTAGTGGATCCCATAATCTTCTTATTAGCCTGTATGAAACATTCGGAATATCCTCAAACAAAGAGGCAACTAAGGGATTCATTACGTTCCTCCGAATTGTTTACATCCAACAATTTTGTCTGATCTCAGGTTTTACTGGAATCTGATAGTAGCCTTTACTCAGATCCACTTTTGAGAAATATTTAGCTTTATTTAGTCTGGCAAACAGCTGATTTGTATCCGGCAATGGATCCACCTGTCCTTCTGTAATAGCATTCAGTCTCCTGTAATCTATACAGAGTCTATGTTCTACAGATGGCTTCCTTAAGAATACAACACCGGAACTATACGAAAATTCACTGTGTGAAATAATTCCTTCCTTCAACAAATAGTCTATCTCTTCCTTCAAAGCTTTCTCCTTAGCAAAAGGAATCGAATATGGTTTCCTACAGACAGGTGTGGGGTCTATCAGTTTCATATCATATTCCAATAAGTTTGTATGCCCTGGTCGGTCTGTTAACACCTCTGTATGAGTATCTAGAACCTGTTGCACTCTCTCTTTCTGAGTTTTCGTTAAATGTGTACCGATTTTCACCTGTGCCGCTGTCTCACAGGGGTGTAATGGATATTCAAATGATGAAAGTGGTTCCTTTTTCATCTCCATGGCAATGGACAAGGTCAACAAGTGTGTCTCTTCCTGATGTTCTCTTTCCAAATATTTCTTCAGGAGATTCACATGATAGATTTTTTCTTTCCCCTTCTTATCTATCTTATAATTGGTTCTAGACACCTTCTCTAGAACTGTATATGGACCTTGCCATCCAATTTGTAACTTATTCTGACTACCGGGGAGAAGAAGCAGTACCTTCTCTCCCACAGCCAAATCTCTGTCTTTCGCCTTCCTGTTATAATAGGCAGCATGTTTCTTCCTGGCTTGTTTCAAATTTTCATTGGCAAGTTTCCAGCCAGTTTTTAAACGAGTGGTCAGCTCATTCACATATTGGTATGAGGATGTAATATTTTCCTCTGCCTTTTCATCAGTCCACGTTCTTAACAGCGCTACATATGGACCTTTAGTTTTGTGGACCTATTTGTCCATGCACCGGTATGGTCTCTTCCACTTGAAGCACTATAGTGATGATTTTTCTTCCCAGAATTATCATGCATAAAACGACCGCTACCAATTTTCCTCTTGGGGCTTTCTCCCCACTTAAAATTCTTGATGAGAGATTTCCTCTCTACATCCTTTTCCTCCAGTTTGTTTAAGTCCGATTGAGGGATTTTCGGCTTATCCTGGGGTAAGACATCTTTTTGCACTCTCCGCATAGTGGCCATTGTAAAACAGTTAATTGAAGCTTGTCCGTGAAAAGGGGCTTCCCATTCCCTTTGGTCCACTTTATCAAATTTATTTTTCTTTTTATTATCAGGCCTAATTTTGCCCCCTGGCGTGTCCAGGTCCTGATCCATGTTCCCACTTGTGGGTGTTCCCTCATGTGCTATGCTACACCTTTCTACAAAATTCTCAATGTCCCATCTTGCCTTGGGCCAATAATAATTGTGAGCCACCTTTTGGATGATGGTACCTATTTTCTCATGGTCCCCATCTGGTTTCACATGTAGGCTCCTTATTAAGTCTGCCCTATATCTTTTAGGAAGTACCAGCTGTCCCTGACCTTTGGATCTAGCTCCAGTCTTCCTATACATCAACTTGTTTTTCATGTAAAAATCTCCCTTGCCTGGAGTTGTATGACAAGTTGACAATTTCCTGAAACAAGGCTTGAGGGTCTTATCCCCAGCCTGTGCCTTCCTCATCTCTTCTGGAGTGGTATCCAACATAATATCCTCCTCCTGTCTTGAGGTCGACCTGACCTGAAGGGTGGCCATATACACAGGTTTCCTTCTGCAACGGTCAGTGTCATGATTGTCCATCTGACAATTTTTACACCACCTTTTCCCTTGGTTGAAAGATTTTCTTTCATCATATTTCCTTTCATCGAATTGTGGGGTTTTATTTTTATTGTCATACCGTGGCCTATCAAATTGGTGCTTACCTTTGTTTTGATCTCTAGGATCAAATTTATTAAAGTCCTGTGGTGCCCTAAAATTTTCCAGCTGTTTCTTTTTGTTACCTGATACCTCTGCCTGAGCTGCTTGATACCTTTCAGCAACATTTAGCAACTCACCCAGCCTCTCTGCACCTTGTTCCATGAGAAACTTTCTCAGGTCTGGAGCCATGGACTCTCTTAGTTGTTCTATAAGGACCATTTCCTTAAGATCTTGGGTTTTCCCCAGAGAAGTCCATTTCTCCAAGTATGTCTCTATTCGTGCAGAGAAATGGTGGTAGGTTTCACCTGACAGTAGTTTAGCATTCCTAAATTTTTTCCTATAAAATTCTGCGTTCTTTTCATATCTTAACAAAAGAGCCTGCTTTAGCATGTCATAATTTTCCTGATCACCTCTGCTCATTTTGGCAAAAACTTCATAAGCTGCCCCACGAAGACCTTGAGATAACTTTAAGCTCCACCTTTCTCTCTCTAACCCATATGTGGTAGCTAATAGTTCATATCTATTTAGATAGCTCTCAATATCATCGTCTTTCTCAACGAAATGATCTAAATGAAAATTCATAGCTGAGGTTGAGGCTCCCTGGCTAACAGTGGCATCAGATGTAAAGGGACTGGCCCCAATTTCAGGAGCATGGCCTTGAAACTCAAACTCCCTTAGTCGTAACTCGTGTTCCCTTTGTAATCTTTTATCTTCTGCTTCCCTTTCTGCAGCTAATCGCTTGTCTTCCCTTTCTGCAGCTAATCTTTTGTCTTCTTTTTCTGCCTCCAATGCTTTAGCCTCTTTGTCAGCCTCAATCTGCAACCTCTTAGCCTCAGCCTCAATCTGCAACCTCTTAGCCTCAGCCTCAAACTGCAGCCTCTTAGTCTCAGCCTCTAACCTTCTTTCGGCCTCTTTTTCTAATCTTCTTTCTTCCCGTTCAATATATTTGTCACATTCAGCCGTGACATAAGCAATCATAATTTGTCTGTCCATTCCTAACTCTTTCGCAGTCTGTACAGCAGCAGATCGAAATTTTGCCAAGTCGGCCATTGTCTAACATGCAATTGTAACAATTCAATCTATCAATAATTACTTAAGGACACTACAGGCACTGAGAGCTCAACGTTATTTATTTCCACCCAAGGATACCTTTTAATTCTTTTTATTCCCAATATCTATAACAGGAGAAAGTTCAATATCCCTGGAGCGAGACCCCAATATATGTGGTAAAGTGGGATATTATAAATATTTATAGGGGACTTAGTGTACTGACTGAGATCAGCTGTGAAGGTATCTGTATCTAATAAGTGTAGTGTATTACAGATGACCTTACTTGCTACCACATATTTATACCTCAGTCAGAATTATTCTGGAATATTGTGATGACTATGTTGAATGTCTAGGGTATGTATATGATGAAGTGTAAGTCACAACAATAACAGACAGATAAACAATTTAATTTATTCCACCACACTTGACAACAGTTTGACACTCACATACATATAACACTCTATGAGACTATCTTAAATGAGTCACTGGTAAATTTTCAAATATCAATATGTATTAAGTACTTTTCATTAATATATATGTGTCCTGATTCAAATACAAAGTGAACCAGGAATCACAATCAATTTTAATTACAAGTTATATGTACAGAATTTATCAATATGAATCTTGTAGTGACATATTTTATTAATATTATCTTATGTGTGTCAGTTGTGTAGTGGTACTATGAGGTAATACTGGTTTTGTTTTTTCAAGCTATGTTGTTATTTGTCATCATGACTTCAAGTGTTTGTTTCTGTTGGAACTAGTATTGGAGATGTTCTCAGTTCCGTTCATTAAAACAATTAATTTCCCCTCTTATTTTTACACAATGTCAGTTTAAGATGGGGTTACATAATGTTGAGCTCCGCTGGCCACATAGGCTTATCTTTCGTGATGGCGGCAGGAAAAGACTCCCCTGCTCGAGTGCTCCCCTGTGTTCTGGAGACACCTCACTGTTTGCTATATGGACCAAGGAGTATGCTGTCCGCCTCTGGATTCAGCAAAGCTCTGACCAGGTGCTGCTCAATAACTTTAGGACCACAGTCCCTGAAACAAGAAGGTTGTACCTCCTACTTCAGAACTAATTTATACTCTATTTCTACTCTGAGCACAATACATAACAAACACTGAGTTCAGAGCGGTAGGCCAACTGCTATCTTCATCTGAAACAATTTTCACCAGTATATTCCTCCCTAATGGTTATTACGCCTCTGCAATTCCAGCATTATTTCTTTCTAGTCAATAATATAGGTGTCAGTGTACTGTTTGGCAATTCCATGTAGTTTTACTTTCCTCCGACACCTTCTGTTCCGGCTGGAGCACTATAGAGGCTTTACCTCATGTTCGCTACTGAACCACACATATATACAGACATAAATTATCAATTTACATTCAATTTTCATTAAAAGATATTGAATATTTCAAGCTTACCACAATTCATGGAAATAATACAGAATTACGTTGACTGGCACTGAATATAACACAATTTCGATCTGCCGATGTCCCAGGCTTTTATTTAGAAAAATATGCACTGGTGCTCAACGCATTGGTTCTGTAGTAAGTTTATTTGCAAATGTGGTGTTGACCTGACGCCTCTAATTGACTATATTGGCAGGTCTAACCAATCATGCCATGTTTACACAGCTTTTCAAAAAAGTACTCCTACTCACGTTTCCCCTAACAACAATGAAGTAGTATTTATAGTCCGACTAATCGTGTTTAGCCTTACATTTATTTTCCGCCAATCAAATAGGAGGTAACATGTCAGCATATTTCCGTACAATGGTGTGTTGAAAATCTGCCACTGAGCGATTCTGATTTGGGTGTTGTCTGACATCCCTCACTATTTCTTTTGGCTATAATTTGGTAATTCCTAGACTATTTGCGTAACGTTTAACATATTATTTGTCAGCAAGTCCTAAGGAACCCAAAATATATAAATTTAATGGGGCTAAGGGGCTGCGTTCAAAATATGTATTTTCCAGGATAGTCGTGTAGTTTTTTTTTTTTTTTTATGTTTAGAACCGCCACCTGTCCTGCTGTACTGTCAGACTAATGTCAGGATTTTAGACATAAAACAGTAGAATGTCAGGTTTCCTAATAAGCGTTTTGTAAGTTTTTAAAACCTAACTCTCTTGTGTGTAGTGTTTTTTATCACTGTCGATTTGAAAAAAAGCTAGTGCTTGTGGCCTTACACGCGTGATGGTAGTAATTGTGTAGCGAGACGCGTGTTTAGTGTTGCATGCTTTCAGCCCCTCCCTTCTTTCTATCTTTAGTCCATCTGTCTTTCGTTTTAGGTAACGTAGTGTATAAAAAGACATGAATGGAATCTCAAATCTAGGTCATCTTGCGTATCTCAAGGTTTTTCTTAGAAATGGAGTACATATTTTATCGTAGAAAGCGGGTATTGAAGCAGTAGGCTTTTACTATCAACGTGAAACGTTACAATTTGTAGACGAATGAGAAAACAAGGGGGATTTCGAGTACAGTCATTGTGACAGCACTGTTCTTTACCATTCTTCTTTCCTTTTATTGAATTTATGTGTTAGGCTTTACATTTACCTGATAATTTATATATGTGGATTAGAATATTTCACGACAACCACGTTTTAGTGTTATTCGTGGGTCTCCAAACAGAAGACAAAGAAATAATGGAATCATCCCTCCCTCATGCATATTATAAAAGAGGAATTAGGCAAGTGTATGCATGGGGCTAGTTATCTCATCACATAAAACTATTACAGAAGTCAGCAATGCAAGAGTACATGGCAGCATTGATGCAGACATTTGTCCATGATTCACTTGTTTGCATTCATATTGGTTTTTGTCACCATCTAGCAACTGATTCGTGGAGTGGTTAGAGCTCGTGTCTCGTGTAGCAAAGCTACTAAGCTCCAGGCTCAAGACTTGGAGGAGACACGTTCTAATCTACCCAGCTGTAATTGGGCACCCGACTCTGCTCTAGAGTTAGGGAAGTCAAACACGATAAAGAAGGGAATTGGTCATTCCACCTAAAAAATCTGGGCCTGTTATAGTCAAGTTGCTTCACTCCTCTACTGCAGTATCTGCTATGGTACTACCTTACCTTGTCACCATCATCATCATCATTATTATTATTATAATCTTCACCAGTACAACCATCTTCACATTCGAGTGGCTGGCCATTTTTGTTTCCACTTGAGTTTGTTAGAGCAACACCAGTTACTTCCATTTATGGGCTGTATCATGTTTATTTTTTTAAAAATATATTTAACTTAGTTCTCACTTTCTTTATCTTCTGTTTTTGTTTTGTTTATCCTTGATGAAGGCTTTGTAGCTGTAGCATATTCAGATGTTGTTGTCCAAGCCGTAGCATTTTCAGTTGTTGTTGTCCAGTCTGTAGTGTATTCAGATGTTGTCCAATCCGTAGCATATTCAGATGTTGTTGTCCAATCTGTAGCATATTCAGATGTTGTCCAATCCATAGCATATTCAGATTTTGTTGTCCAATCTGTAGTGTATTCAGATGTTGTTGTCTGGTCTGTAGTGTATTCAGATGTTGTTGTCCAAGCCGTAGTGTATTCAGATGTTGTCCAAGCCGTAGTGTATTCAGATGTTGTTGTCCAATCCGTAGCATATTCAGATGTTGTCCAAGCCGTAGCATATTCAGATGTTGTCCAATCCGTAGTGTGTTCAGATGTTGTTGCCCAAGCCGTAGCATATTCAGATGTTGTTGTCCAAGCCATAGTGTATTCAGTTGTTGTTGTCCAGTCTGTAGTGTATTCAGATGTTGTTGTCCAATCTGTAGCACATTCAGATGTTGTTGTCCAGTCTGTAGTGTATTCAGATGTTGTTGTCCAATCCGTAGCACATTCATATGTTGTTGTCCAGTCTGTAGTGTATTCAGATGTTGTTGTCCAATCCGTAGCACATTCAGATGTTGTTGTCCAGTCTGTAGTGTATTCAGATGTTGTTGTCCAATCCGTAGCACATTCATATGTTGTTGTCCAGTCTGTAGTGTATTCAGATGTTGTCCAATCCATAGCATATTCAGATTTTGTTGTCCAATCTGTAGTGTATTCAGATGTTGTTGTCCGGTCTGTAGTGTATTCAGATGTTGTTGTCCAAGCCGTAGTGTATTCAGATGTTGTCCAAGCCGTAGTGTATTCAGATGTTGTTGTCCAATCTTTAGCATATTCAGATGTTGTTATCCAGTCCAAAACATATTCAGATTTTGTCCAATCTGTAGCATATTCAGATGTTGTTGTCCAATCCGTAGCATATTCAGATGTTGTTTTCCCAGCTGTAGCTTATTCAGTTGTTGTTGTCCATTGTCCTAGTAAAACACACTACCTATTTTTGGGGACCCCCTGCTGCAACTGTTACAATAATTTTCATAATTAACAACATTATTATTGTAATGATAAACACCACCTCTGCTACAGTAAGCATCACCATTACCACCACAACCATCATTGTTATTTGTCATCTGCATTATGTCAGCTATCAACATTACAACTACCAATGACCTGTCACTGTCCATTGTCTTGTGTTCAATGCAATCTGCTAGCTTTGGAGGTTGTTTTTCTCATTCTTCTGCACTATTTTCTTAGTTTTTCATTAGTTCTTTTACTCTTTTTTACCTCATATGTGACCTGGTCTTCACGTTGTAAATGTTTAAATTGGTCTGCGCGTCTTTTACTTTTTTAAAATTCTGCTGCTCGTGCTGTAAAATGTAATTTCTTTCTAGACTACTTCATACAGCAAGATCATCATCATCATCAGCTGCCATCTCCACAACGAAGGTTGGCTGTAATGGATCTCCAACGTCTTCTGTCTCTTGTCTTGATGGTGCACTCTGATAGACTCTTTCCTGTCTATCTCTTGATGTTATCTTCCCACTTATAGCGCTGTCTTCCCCTTGCATGTTTGCCTTCAACTCTCCCTTCTATTATGGTCTTCTGCAAGGTGTTAGTCTTTTTGATGTGGCCATCTGCCGACTTTGGATCTCCAGCAAGATATGATGTGTTAACACCAATATGTTACGGGCTTTTCACTGATTTAAATGGTTTAGTCTAGTATTATGTTTCGTACAATTATTTGATCGTCTGTTCTGTATTCCACCTGGTATCGATATTGATTACAACCATGGATTCTTTTGATACTTCTTTCAAGTAATTGCATTTTAAATGTGCTTTCAATAAAAGTTCATATATATTTGAATGACCGTGTTATATCATTTTATTTCATATTACCTGTGTGACAGCGTGTGTATTCATTTGAAGGTCAATGGACATTCTTCATAAAAACAGTCATAACTGGAACCTTGAATATGTTACTGCATAAGACCAGTTTTTGACGACATAATAATTTAATAAGGATTCATTCTTCCATCATGAACCACAGACAATACTTAATATAGTTCACATCAAGAGCACCGGATACATTATAGCATAGAGTCTATATTTCACAGACATTGCATGTCCGATACATTATCGTTATAATTAATGTTCGATTATATTTCCACCAAAACTGTTTGGCATAATTCTTGTATTTATACAGAATTAAACATTCTGCTAGTTCTATTAGATACACTGTCTAATATATAAATTTACTTTGGCATTCAAAGCCAGGCTTAATCAGCACTACATATTCTAACTGTGTTTCATATTTTACGACTTACGTTAATCATAAATTATTGCGGCTAATATTGCCGTCTTATATTTTCAGACTCAAGGGTCCTTATACATTCTTTATTTCTGCTTTAAATATAACTTTCTAGTATGCACTATCACATTTGAGTGGTTACACCACATCTTTAAAACACTTTGGCTAAGTGGCCATGCCATGGGCAGCAGCGAGGATCCCAGTGTGTGTATACGGGATCACACATTCTACAAATATTTTTGTGCACACCATCATTTGTGCACTTTTCTTTGTTGAGTGTTACTATTTTCGGGAGAATACATAAAAGGGAAACAATACAATTAATGTCTAACTCTCAACCAAAGTTGCATCCCTTTGCGTTACTGACAGAAAAAGCTAGGATTTTATATATATGTATTTTCCTTTTTGCATCCATTTAGTATGGAGCCACCATTGCAGGTAATCCCATTTGCAAGAAGCCTGGATCAATGCAGTCATGTGCTCTTGAAGTAGTGGGTTCTGTAGCAGTTTCTTTTACATGATGAAGTTGCTAGCCGTATGCACAACAACATATTTGTCACCTCTTGCACCAAACCTCAGGATTCAGCAGTCTAATTCTTTATTTGTCATCTCAGAGACCCCTTGATGCTACATGAGGCTTATATACAGACCTGCTGGTTAAATTGGCTTCATCATCCCTTAATTTCTCGATTAATTATGTTCCACATTTTGGTGTCTTATATTGATGTTACAAAATTGTCCCAGGCATTAATACAACACATTAAGGGAACTTCTGTGATATGAAAATTGTGTGGTAACTTTAAATATATTATTAATATTAATATTATTTTATTTTATAATTTTCAGACCATATGAGGTGGTGACCCCATTAGAAGATGCCATTATCAAAGAGCTGACTTTTGTCCTGAGAGAATGGAATGAACGTTGGAAAACCTTGTTTGTGGTAAAGCTGAAGTTATCAACCTTTAGAGATCTTTCATACTTTATTATCATCATCTTGAATTACTTACTTACTTAGTCGTTCCCCTTCTACCGTGAGGTGTAGAGGTATCATCTTGAATTTTGGCTATGTATTTTTGGTTTAGAATTACAGTTGTAGGGCAGACATTTAAGATAACCGGATTTGAAGATTAAAACTGGAATGTGAGATTGTTTTGTTACGTTTAATATAGAACAGAAGGTTCACCTGAGAATCAACACTTATTTGTGCAATTTGAGATACCAAATACTGGAAGTTAACATTGAGAAAGAATGCTTGGTAGCAGAGATATGTGATTAACGTTGAGAATGAGCAGAAGGTAGTCCCATAGCAGATACTGCCGTAGGGGAGTAAAGTGTTAAGAGATTTCTTTATACTACGTCCAGCATCGAAAGGTGGGGTGACCAGCTCCCTTTCTCGCTGCTTTTTCCTTCCTTAACTCAGAAGCAAAGTCAGGTACCCATTTACAGCTGGGTAGACTGGAGCATGTCAATACCATGAATCGAACCCAGCACCTTTGTCACAAAAGATCAGTGCTTGAACCACTCTGTCAGTGAGCAGTAGTAATCATTAATTCATTCATGTTCCTTATCACTCCTCATGGAGCATGGAGTCACTGCTGCTTGTGGCCGTCTGCACCAAAGCATTCATGTGTTCTTGCAGCAGTGGTTTTGATGGTGATGTTTTTACATGATGAAGTTGCCAGTCACATTCACAACCTCATAATGTATAACAAAGATGAATGATAACTATTTGGAATGAAAATTTGGCTGAGGTATTTAATGTTACAAAGCATACATGCCACATGCTATGGTTTACCCATAATCTGTACAAGGTGTTTGCGTTTTCAGATGTGTACACCCTTGTTGCTGTCATTTTTGATGGAGTCATCTGTCAAGTTATTTGCTTATGTTTTTATCATAAGAATAATTGTGTCTTTACCTGCGATGTCAGGTTGATTAGGGGTTGTCTTCCCTTGTTTATTCATTCATTGTGTTTGACCTTTAGGGTCAAAGGTAGACAGTTCTGGCGTATGCCAGGGTCCCTTGTGTTTTTTGGGGAGAATCTTCGAAGTGGCTGCGATGGCAGTTTTCCCCAGTGAATCTCTGTGCGTTGGAATGACAGCAGAGTTCCTTATTATGTTCTGTGGATTCGGTTACAGGTAATACCGACTTTTTCCATTACTATGCTTTCGGTGGCAGAACATGTTAGAAGATTGCCTAGTCTGTGAACTGCAGCTCACCGATCCTCCATTTCAGAACTTATATTTTGTGCTCGAGGTAGCCATCCAAGACTATTAGTCTTTATATTGTCCAGAAATCCAGTGACGAAGATATATTGTGGGAACCGCAGATTGGCGGTATTTATGTCTACAATAAGCATTACTGCAGGGTTGATGGTAACCTGCTTATCAGAAGTACACAGCTGACGTCAGAACGAGGACTGTGTTTTCGGCTAATGTACTACAGCCTAATACAGTGCAATTGGCGGGGAATGCCAAGTTGCACCTATGTGTCAAAGTGATTAAGGTATCTGACGCGTTTAGTCAGTGATACCAGGGCGACGCCACGAACTGTCATTATTGAAGAACATTGTATTGACCATGCACGAATATTCAAATGTTTACCAGCTTGTTGAATGCCTAATGTATACCTATCGATTTCCGGTCAGCATGACCTTGTTACACTGACTGTTCCTGTTGATACCATGTGTGTTCTCGTCAATAAATGTTTTGAAACGTGCCTGCAGTGTCCAAGCATCCTTGACTACTGCATGTGAGTGTATGGGTTGCAGGGTCTACATATATATGAGCCTAAACACATTCGCGCCTTCATTCGCACCCACACTCAGTTCATCATACGCTCGCACTACACACCTAACAACATGTATACTGTCTTGGGCCAGTGATCACCTCAACAAGAGAAAAAGACAGTTACATTTCTGGTGGACCAGTTACGTGGGCTCTTCTGATACATTTCTGGTGGACCAGATCTGTGGGTTTAAAAAGAACAGAGCGAGCAATTAACATTATTGGTGACATTAATGGATCCAGAAATTTACATTTCTGGTTGACCAGCTGATGGGGCTATATAAATCATCCTATACAGCACTCCAGCCTTAAACAGACACCCCACCAGGCTATTTACAGTTGCTGTTACATGTATGATGTCTCCAGTGTTGTCCAGAAATTTACAAGAAGGACAAGTACACATTACATTTCTGATCTGTGGGTCTAAGCTACACACATCGCTAATTCTACACTTGCAAGTTTTGGCTACAACAGGACAGAAATAGGTCATCAACTGTTGACCCAGATAAACAGTGCTAGCATTTATGTTATAATGCTGCTTGAACAACAACAGGACAAATACTGAAGTTGGCATCGAGACGTTTGCTACGTGGACCATAGCTGCATAGAAGGCGAGTCCCTATTGTGAACAGTACTGCTGGTTGTTACACGTTGCAGTCAACAACAGACTTTTCTATGTCCGAGCATTCAAGTTACATCGTTCGAGGTCAAGTGTTTGTAAACAGTACGTGGAAATTGTAAACATTCAATGTGCAAGTCCTAAGTCGAGAAGGTCATAGTAACTTTTGTTCGTGAATACCACTTTATGCTACAGTGGATTTGACATTCAGTGCGCGCTTGACATTTTGTTTCTGTGTTCGCAAGGAGCAAGAAATTTACTTTAGTTTCAGCTGTGACTGAACTTGTTCTGCAACACATTGAAATACTGATTGCTATATATATGTTTATGTTACTTCTACTGTTTTTGTGTATTTTTCTTGTGTTTTTCTGCGGGTTTTCTGTTGGTGGGTCTTACAGTAAATATGCCACTTAATCGAGGGTTACTGTAAGCGTTCTGTAGGGATTGCAATTTTCTTAATTGAAATTTGCTAGCGACTTTTGTTGCTATTTTTTTTTTAGCTGTGACGACATGAGTTAGTGTTGTTTTCGTTATTTTTCCGTTCTTTGATTTTCGATTAGTTTTGTTTGTATCTGTTCTTCTCTCATTCCTACCGTTTATTTCTTTACACCTTTTCGTTTATAACAGTGTTGCCATTTGTCTTGTTTATTTTTCGCGGTCATCATTACACATTTGTGTAACATTTTCTTTACTTTTTGCTGTATTGTTTATTTGACTTCTGCGAATGTTTTCGGTCATTGTTCTGTATCTTTGTCTTTGTATTTTTGATTGTGCTACATTATTGTCATACACAGTATACATACATATACTTGGTCATGTATTATTATTATTATTGATAAGGTACACTCTTCATATAGAGATTGTTAATAAAATATTATTATATAAGATATTTATACAAGTTCTTTGATAAAAGACTTGTTATCCACAAAGATTGAGACAAGGTGAAATACATATTCAAGTTCTTTATAAAAAAGACTTGTGCCCATAGTGAGTGGGATATAAAGGAATTATTTTCCACAGGTACTCAAGTGATTTTTTGTTACATTATAAACAAGAGGACCATACAAGGTCTTTGTCTAAGACTAAGAGAGTGAAATAAAGTGAAGTGAGTATACAAGTCTAGCATTTCAGACTTGTCTCCCATTGAAGTGGGATAAGGTAATTGTTGAATTTTTTCAGGTTACTGATCTCTTTAGACAGAATGTCTAATTTGGATTTCTTCATCCAGCAAGGGTTGACCCTTGGTAAGTCTGGTAAAGAATTGGAAGAATATTCATCTGCTCAATTCGCCATTGCATTAAAGTCAGAAGAAAAGAAACAAAAAGAGGAAATTAAATTCAAAGCAGAAGCTGAACAAAGGAGAGCAGAAGCTGAACTAAAGAAGCTAGAAGCTGAGAATAGAAGATTAGAACTTGAAGAAAAAAAGTATCAAAGAGAAGCTGCTGCTGAGGAGAAAAAACTTCAAGCTGCTGCTGATGAAAGAAAATTCCAGATGGAAATGGAAGACAAAAAACTTCAAGCTGCTGCAGAGGAGAAAAAAATTCAAGCTCAAGCTGCTGCAGAGGAGAGAAAACTTCAAGCTGCTGCAGAGGAGAGAAAACTTCAAGCTGCTGCTGAGGCTGAAATTAGAAAAATGGAACATGAGGAAAGAAAACAGAAGATGGAACTTGATGAAAGACTCGCAACTTTGGAGTTAGAGAAATTGAAATTGGCGAGTACGGGTGCTCAGCAAACAACTTCGAGTACGACAAAGGAGTTTGTTAATAGGATTAAATTGCCTCATTTCAATCCTTTAAAGGATGACGTAGCAGATTATCTAGATAGATTCCAATTTTTATGCGATACGCATAACATAAAAAAGGAAAAATATGTTGAACAACTGATGGAATTTTTTACAGGTGACACAGTGACTACTCTTATGACAATAGACGAACATGACAGGACTAATTATGATGTTGTCAGAGCAGCATTGCTAAAAAAATACCAACTAAAAGAAGAAGACTATCGTCTTTGTTTTAGGACAATGTTGCCAGAAAATGGAGTAGATTTCTCTGATTTTGTTACAAAAATACGTCGTACATTTACACGATGGGTTGAGTTGTCTCAGACTGAGAAAACATATGAAGGTCTAATGGACTTATTATTGCGAGATAAGGTTTTGTCATCTGTTAATGATTCTTTTCTTGCATTCCTTCATGAGCGTAAGCCTAAAAACTTAAAAGATATGGAGGAATACTGTTGTCAGTATGCCACCGCGCATCCCCATGCTACAGTTAGCAATTCTAAAGTGAAAGAAGGGTTGCCAGCTGCTTCGGCAACACCATATGGCCCTAATTTCAAAAAAAAAAATTTCAGGGTGCTCAACAAAACTGGAATAGGGGAAGTAATCAGAATTACACTCAGAAGCAGAGTAATCCAACACATGATGGTTCTTCGTCTATGAATTGGAGACAAGATGGTAGTTCTCGTAATTTTAGTGGTAATAATTTGAGACACTTTCGCAAAGGCTATCCAAATAATAACTATTCGAACTTTCGAGGTAATCATTCTCGACGTCAAGATTATGACGATGGTGAATTTAGAAACCGGGATTCAAACCGGAATGATGATTACAATAGGCAATATGATAACAATTACAGGGGAAATGATAGTCGAAATAATTACAGGGGAAATGATAATCGAGGCAGACCTAGATTTAACAAAAAAAAGACCTTTCCAACAGGCAAACTCTGCACAACAAGAGTTTGATGGAGCCTGTAATACAGTAAATGATAGTGGTAACTCTAGGGCTATCACTGGTTGTGCTTTCGATTTTGGGAGAGCAACTGAATGCCCCCAATGCTTAACATTGTTCGACTCATCGACTGTATCTACTCTAAGTTGTGGTCACCCTCTTCCTGCTCTACCTGCTACAGTTGCGCATGATGGGAGAGGATCTCTCATCTTACATAAAGGTCTAATAAATGATAGGCTAGTCTCAGTACTTTTCGATTCGGGATGTACTACCGTCGGGGTTAGGGAGTCTCTGATAGATCCTTGCTGTGCCACTGGAAAAACAATCAAATGTGTTACATTTGGTGGTACTATGGAAAGTTATCCTACTGCTATTATTAGGATTGACACTCCCTTCTTCACAGGAGATGTCCATGCATGTCTTCTTCCTAATCCTATTGCGGATCTTATAATCGGTCGTATTCATGGGGTTAAGGAATGCACCCCGCAACAAATTTCTAGTTGGGAGGAAAAAAACATTCAAACGGTCAATGCAGTGGTGACAAGAGCTCAAGCTCTTAATCCCCCAACTTCATCGGATAATAGTAATGAAGTTGATAGCCAAGACGAGCACTTGGTGATTTCCCATGACTCGTTTGTTAAACGTCAAGAAGAGGATCCTTCTTTGAAGAAATTCTTCCTTCTTGCAAAGAAAGGGGATCCCAATCAAAATACTAATCACAAATCGTATATTACTATGAAGAATGGTATATTGGTACGGATGGTACAACACTCGGACAAGTCTATGCACTCGCAAATTCTTGTGCCTAAGTGTATGAGGGCCTTAGTTCTTCAGCATGCACACGATTCTCAGTGTGCTGGACATATGGGGTTTTCCAGAACTAAAACTAGAGTCCTTGCATCCTTCTTTTGGCCATTCGTGAATAAAGACATCCGAATTTATTGCCGATCTTGCAAAATTTGTCAAGAGGTCAAGTCTAGAGGTCCGAGACATGCTGCTCCTATTCAGGCTGCAGATATTCCGATTCGGCCGTTTCAGAAAATGGCTATAGACATCATTGGTCCGTTCAAGATTAAGTCAGCCAGAGGACACCAATTTATCCTCACTTGCGTGGACAAGTGCACGCATTGGCCAGAGGCTATTCCTCTGAAGAGCATATCAACTGTCGATATCGCTGATGCTCTTTGGCTCATATTTTCTCGTCTGGGATTCCCCGGAGAAATACTGTCAGACCACGGCACTCAGTTAATTTCGGACGTTATGTCTCAGGTAATGGCTATGCTAGACATTAAAAGGTCTCTCAGTAGTATTTATCATCCAATGTCCAATGGATTGGTAGAACGTCTTAACAGGACTTAAAGAACTTACTTGGCAAGATAACGGAGGATCATCCTGAAGATTGGGACAGGGTTTTACCTGCAGTCCTCTTTGCCTATAGAGAAGTTCCCAACGAGCATACAGGGTTTTCTCCTTTCGAACTTGTCTTTGGTGCGCAACCGCGCGGTCCGATGTCCTTGTTACACAATTTGATAACTTCTGATAATATTGACGATGATACACAATCGTCATATGAATATGTCATTGCTCTTAGAGAAAAGATTATCGAATAGTGCAGGTTAGCAACTTCATCTTCCGAATTTGCGAAAGAAAAAGCTAGGCGATTTGCTAACAAGAAAAGACGCCTACGTCAACTTTGTCCTGGAGACAAAGCATATGTCTTACTTCCCTCAAGAGAGAATAGACTTCTCATTTCATGGAAAGGTCCATACACTATAGTCTCCAAAATTTCCGATGTCGACTATATTGTCGATGTGGATGGAAGGCATAAAACCTTCCATATAAATATGCTAACAGAGTTTATTGAACGTCCAGACTATTTGCAGCCTATTTTCCAGGCGATGGACGACTCTCCAGTCCAACATGGTCACATCTCATCCCTGTCCGTTATACAGGATGAGGAAACTATTTTTTCTGACGTTAACTTACCTCTTCCTGCGATTCCACTGAATTCAACGGAATCGTGGAGGGACGTTACAATCTCTTCGAACTTGTCTTTTGAGGAGCAACATCAAGTATCCTCTACGCTACAATCATATCAGGATGTCCTTACCGACATTCCTGGACACACAGATGTCATAGAACATGACATCATACTTACTGATCGTAATCCGATCAGAGTAAGACCATACCCAATACCTATTCATTTTCAAGCACAAGTCGAGAAAGAATTGGATGAAATGATTCAACTGCAAATAATTGAACCATCCACTTCAGCTTATTCTTCGTCGATAGTTATTGTTCGAAAGAAAGACAATAACATACGTCTTTGCGTTGACTATCGCAAATTAAATCAAGTTACGAAGTTCGATGCTGAACCTATGCCATTATTAGATGATCTACTTATTAGACTTTCTAAAGCTAAATTCTTTACTAAACTAGACTTGTCGAAAGGTTATTGGCAAGTCCCACTGACGGAACACGCCAAACCTCTCACTGCTTTTTCGACACCTAGGGGTCTGTTTCAATGGAATTTTATGCCTTTCGGGCTTATGAACGCCCCAGCGACTTTCGTGCGCATGATGCGACGAATTCTATCAGATCGTGCAGATGTCATCGCATATTTAGACGACATCTGTCTTTTCAGCGATACTTGGGAAGAACACTATTTGGGTCTAAAGGAATTGCTATCTACTCTACGTGAGCATAGTTTGACTGCAAAACCCTCTAAAGCTTTTGTTGGGTTTAGTGAAATTTCCTTCCTAGGTCATCGAGTTGGTCATGGTCTGTTGAAGACAGAGGACCAAAACATTTCGAAGATATTAAATATCTCGGTTCCGAAGACAAAAAAGCAAGTGCGTAGTCTCTTGGTATTGATACAATTCTATGGAAGATTCATTGAGAATCTGTCCTCCATTATAGCACCACTTTCATCGTTATTGAAAAAAGGTTCTCCTAATATGGTGCGTTGGTCCCAGGAATGCCAATCTTCATTGGATCAGGTTAAGAATTTGTTCTCATCTCATCCTATCTTAAGACTACCAACGATTGATAAGACTTTTATTCTTCGTAGTGATGCCTCTTCCACTGGGATTGGAGCGGCACTAATGCAGGAATATTCAGGAACTCTGCATCCTGTAATGTATATTTCTAGGAAGCTAAATGCGGCAGAAAGGAATTACTTGGTTTTAGACCGTGAATTGTTGGCTATGGTTTGGTCCATTCTTAAGCTACAAAGGTTCCTTCTGGGCGCGCATTTCTTTATGGAAACCGACCAAAAAGCTCTTACGGCTATGCAAAGTAAGGATTTGAAGAGCTCGAGATCTACTCGTTATGCTATTGCTCTTCAGCCTTTCCATTTCACGGTGCGAGCTATCCGTGGTTCGGATAATGTGATGGCGGACATATTGTCCAGATGCCCACATGATTCCATTTAAATCTTGTGTCCTAGATCTCCTGATACACTTTCAGACTTTTGTCTGTTCTTAATATCCTAATGTATTGTAATACAAATGTATTTGAATAATGTATAAAGGATTTAACAAATTTGATTTTGTCCATCCATCAGTGATATGTTGCTAATATAGCATTGTAATTCATGACATTTGTATATTGCTATAATTATAGTATTTAGTAATGTTTGATATATGATTGGTATTGCCAGCAACTTAGGTTTCTTTAATGGTACCCCCTTAGTTTGTTTGGCTTAAAGGAAATATTTTCTCCTATGTTGGGAA
Source organism: Oreohelix idahoensis (assembly GCA_024509875.1). Classification (NCBI taxonomy): domain Eukaryota; kingdom Metazoa; phylum Mollusca; class Gastropoda; order Stylommatophora; family Oreohelicidae; genus Oreohelix; species Oreohelix idahoensis. The sequence continues at coordinate 174,830 of JAMPIV010014348.1, forward strand.
ATGATTTGTATCCTCTTCAGACGCTTTGTTTATGCGTCTATTGTACCTGATATTAGGTTCATTTTTTCATGAGCACATAAGTGATACTTGTGCAATCTTGCTCATGGACATATTTTAAAAAAAAAATTTCATTTTTTTTTTACAGGGGGGTTGTAGTAATATGTTGCTGTCATTTTTGACGGAGTCATCTGTCAAGTTATTTGCTTATGTTTTTATCATAAGAATAATTGTGTCTTTACCTGCAATGTCAGGTTGATTAGGGGTTGTCTTCCCTTGTTTATTCATTCACTGTGTTTGACCTTTAGGGTCAAAGGTAGACAGTTCTGGCGTATGCCCATAGGCAGGGTTTTTTTAAGCGGGAGTTGAGTTAGACTTCCGGCAAGCCGTGAAGTGTCCTGGGTTTTCTGAAGGGACCAAGGGTCCATTGTGTTTTTCGGGGAGAATCTTCGAAGTGACTGCGATGGCAGTTTTCCCCAGTGAATCTCTGTGCGTTGGAATGACAGCAGAGTTCCTTATTATGTTCTGTGGATTCGGTTACAGGTAATACCGACTTTTTCCATTACTATGCTTTCGGTGGCAGAACATGTTAGAAGATTGCCTAGTCTGTGAACTGCAGCTCACCGATCCTCCATTTCAGAACTTATATTTTGTGCTCGAGGTAGCCATCCAAGACTATTAGTCTTTATATTGTCCAGAAATCCAGTGACGAAGATATATTGTGGGAACCGCAGATTGGCGGTATTTATGTCTACAATAAGCATTACTGCAGGGTTGATGGTAACCTGCTTATCAGAAGTACACAGCTGACGTCAGAACGAGGACTGTGTTTTCGGCTAATGTACTACAGCCTAATACAGTGCAATTGGCGGGGAATGCCAAGTTGCACCTATGTGTCAAAGTGATTAAGGTATCTGACGCGTTTAGTCAGTGATACCAGGGCGACGCCACGAACTGTCATTATTGAAGAACATTGTATTGACCATGCACGAATATTCAAATGTTTACCAGCTTGTTGAATGCCTAATGTATACCTATCGATTTCCGGTCAGCATGACCTTGTTACACTGACTGTTCCTGTTGATACCATGTGTGTTCTCGTCAATAAATGTTTTGAAACGTGCCTGCAGTGTCCAAGCATCCTTGACTACTGCATGTGAGTGTATGGCAGGGTCTACATATATACGAGCCTAAACACATTCGCGCCTTCATTCGCACCCACACTCAGTTCATCATACGCTCGCACTACACACCTAACAACATGTATACTGTCTTGGGCCAGTGATCACCTCAACAAGAGAAAAAGACAGTTACAACCCTGTACATAATTTCTGTACAGGTTTTCTAACTCATTCCCCTTATTACTGTGTCTCAGAGTTCTTTCATAAGGTCCTATTGAACACAGGATTTCCCAGTCTGTTAGGGATAAATAAGCACAGAAATAGATTAAATGATGACACCATCACATTATTTTTACAGTGTAAAATAAACTCAGACATTTATTGTTTGGGTTTTAAATTAAGTGAAGACCTGCTTTAAAAGGCAAAGTCCCCGTGCCTCATTTATAATGCAGCCCACTATAATTGAAAATATTTTTACACAAATTAACTCTTTTGATATTTTTTTTCAGTCTTTGTACAGGTTTTGCGGGTCTTTGTACAGGGTTTTGGATTTTTTTGTACAGGTTTTTCATCTCCGAGGTGTGGCATCTATGCAAAGACTTAAATGAACTTTGAAAATAAACAGCTGTTTTGTGATGTTTAAGATAACAAGATTTACATATATTACAGGTTAGCTTTGAATGGTAAAACATTTTATTATGCAGGTGTGACGACTTGGGGTATGAAAAATAGTGTTTTGTTTGGAAAATGTGAAACTGTCTGAAAATTCACTGAATAACTTCATAATCATCATCTCTTTATTGTTTATGTGAAAACTTGTCATAAGCAATGTGCACTTCATTTGTCAATTTCACTGTATTAAGTATTTTCTTCCTGTCTGTCAAATTGATCTTAGCAACGCAAATCCTTATTTCAAACAATCCTACTGGTCATGGGGGAGCTGGCCAAATTTCGCAGCACACTTGTGTCGGACACTTTAACTAAAGAGCATGCAGAGGAGCTGAAACATCAGGTGGTCACCATGATTGACTGGGGAAATGGGTAAGTTGGAAGGTCATCATAAGAGTTATGAGAGCTGTGGATTGGTTGATTGAGCAGTAGATAATATGAGAGAGCAGTGGATTGGTTGATTGAGCAGTAATTAATGTGAGAGAGCAGTGGATTGGTTGATTGAGCAGTAGATAATTTGAGAAAGCAGTGGATTGGTTGATTGAGCAGTAGTTAATATGAGAGAGCAATGGATTGGTTGATTGAGCAGTAGTTAATATGAGAGAGCAATGGATTGGTTGATTGAGCAGTAGATAATATGAGAGAGCAATGGATTGGTTGATTGAGCAGTAGTTAATATGAGAGAGCAATGGATTGGTTGATTGAGCTATAGATAATATGAGAGAGCAGTGAATTGGTTGATTGAGCAGTAGATAATTTGAAAAAGCAGTGGATTGGTTGATTGAGCAGTAGTTAATATGAGAGAGCAATGGATTGGTTGATTGAGCAGTAGATAATATGAGAAAGCAGTGGATTGGTTGATTGAGCAGAGATAATATGAGAAAGCAGTGGATTGGTTGATTGAGCAGTAGTTAATATGAGAGAGCAATGGATTGGTTGATTGAGCTATAGATAATATGAGAGATCAGTGGTGGATGTCATAGACCAGTGAATCATCATTTTCCTTTTTTCTCCCTATGGAGCATGTAGTCACCATTACATCTGTGACTGTACAAAAACATACATGTGCTGTTGCGGCAGTCCTTTCTGTATCAATGTGTTTGACATGATGAGGTTGCCATTATGTGCACAACCTCATATTAGTCACCTCTTACTACATCAGAGATGATGTAAACTAGAGGGGCAGGGTAGTCAATGAGTTGAGAGAATGAGGAGTGGTTTTAGGAAACAGCTAGAAGTATGAGGGCAGTGGATGAGTTATGAGAGCTGTGGATGAGACAGTATGGCAATGTTTGGGTTAGAAAGAAATATTAATATTTGGGGACATAGGACAGTGGTCGGCTACTAGGTTTGACCAGTACCCCCATTTCAAAAGCTTGGTACAATGCCATAACCCCGGTCTACAGGAACTACTTGTTTTACTGACGTGGAAAAAAGCTAACGAAAAAGCAGGTTGTTTTATTTATAAATAAGGTTTCTCTTTACCTCCTTTTTGTTTGTTCTGGCTACATTGGCTAATCCTTTCAAGTTGACCTCTAGATCCAACAACACAAGATTGGAAGGACAAAGCCAAGGTCTTGGAGTAGACAATGCAAAAGAGTGATACTTCTTTCTTCTTCTTCCTTTCACTTTTCAGTCTTTGTAGAGCATAGAGCCATCGCTACATCTGGTCCCTCTTGCTGAAAACTTTCATTAAAAGTATTAGTGTACCCTTGCAGTGGTGGTTGTTTCTGTAGCAGTTGGTATTACATGATGAGGTTGCCAACCTCATACACAACCTTGTATGAGCTGCCTCTTAAACAAATACCTGAGGGAGCAGTGGTCTTATTCTTTCTTTCTCTCTGCAGAGACCCCCTTGGAACTACACAGGGCAAAGAGGGGTACTACTGGCCTGTTATGTTCTTTACCCCCAGAAAACTCAAAATTACCCCTGCCAGAGTAATTTACCCCTAGTTGCCAACCACTGACATAGGGTAATTATTGGTCTGATATAATAGCGTATTGATGAAACATTAAGAGGTTCAGGGCATTAATTGAGTTATTAAGACATTGAGATGCAAGAACACAAAGTCAGATGTGAATACGTGTTATTGTGTTGACAATTTCAATACCAGTATTATTTCTGCAGCCAACTGGGCATGGACCTTGTCCCAAGAGTACATTACCAGCAAGCTGATCCAGATAAAGTGAGTGTTGTGGAGATGTTCAGGATTCATGAGCGGAGTGTTCAAAATTGCCGAGGTGCTTGGGTAAGTTAATAAATGATTATTGATCCTGAGTTTTAGCATCCTAATTTGATGCATAAGGATAGCCATTAAAGGCTGTATGCTCACAATTATTGTCATGGAGATTTACATCTGTGGAATGGAGTCTAGGCCTCCAGGACGACCAAGAGTCCATTAGGGACAGACAATCTCAGAAGGACTGAGGACTAGATTGGAACCAGGCAAGGAGGAAAACCGTTGATAGGATAGTATAGCTCTCTCTCTGGCAAACCTCTACTCTGGGGTAGAAGAGGAACCACTAAGTACGAAAGGATTCTGGGAATTCCAAATCAAAAGCTCTTAAACAAAAATAAAATAAGTGTAATTAGATATGAATTATCTAACGTTCTTGATATAAAAATAAAAAAGAAACTGGTTGGAGTTAATTACTCAGCTGTAGATTTCTATCAGCAATCTTTTTTTATATCAAGAGGTGAAAAGAAAATTATAAAAAATTTCTGTAGGAAGTCATCTATTTACTCTGTAGTCATGATTTGAGATGTATAGAGGTGTTTAGTTAGTAACATTTTTTTCTTCTGTGTTTTTGTTTGTTAATATTATAGTTAGCTGGCTGATTCAGACCATTCTTCTTCTTCTTGTTTGAAGTGTGATTTGTATCTGCTGCCAAATACTGATAATCCCTCACAAGTTGACAGATATTTGTTATTACATGTGCCTTTATGAAACACTTAGTCTTCTTAGTGAAAACAGAAGAAAACAAATAAAGAGGTCCTAGAAAACCTAGGCATGAAAAGAGAATTAATGAAAGAGATCAAAATTAGACACCTGAAATATTTTGGCCCTGGAAAATAAAAAGGTAACCCCTTACTGAAGACCATAAGAGAAGGAAGAGTTGAAGGCAAATGTGCAAGAGGAAGACGGCGCTATAAGTGGGAAGATAACATCAATAGATGATCAGGAAAGAGCCCATCAGTGTGAACCATCAAGAAAAGGGCCTGTACTACATGGTGACCTGAGATGTGTTGGTGATTGATGACAATCGCTTAGTCAATTAAAACAAAATTCTTATCTCTAGGCTAAGATAGGCCCAATTCCTAGCCATGCTTGTTCCTTCTCTGTAAGGTCAGGAAAATGATGGTTTTGACAAAAGCTGAGTAGTGGAAGAAAATAAACACTGAATGTTAACTTCTTTGAGACAAAATTTGTTGCACGAAATACTTTTTTTCTCTCCTGAAATCATTGCCACAATAGGTAAAAGAAGAGGTAAGGCATCTTACATGTTTTAATCAAGCCTTTCATTTCTATTTCTTTTTCTTTTATTTCTTATATTTTAATTGAGCAAAATAAAAAGAAAACTGAAGAAAACTTTGCTTTTTTTTTTTTTTTTTTTTTAACACAAAACATGCATCAAAATTTGTGTGAGAATAAAATCTTTTTCTAGTTCTTTGCACCCTATACAAACATTTTTCAAAATAAAATACTGTGCAATTTTTTTCTTAATTTTATAAGGAAATCCTAAGCATGGCTTCGCATTTTATTTATGACTTATACTTAAGGTCCTGTGATTAAAAGAGCTACAAGTTTATGAAAGTGCTTTTAAGATTGATTCAGATGAAGTATTTATGAATCGGCATTAAAAAATTTGAATGAAGTATCTATGACTAGAGCAATTGCAGTAAGATTGTTCAGATGAGGTATCACAGAAAAGAGCATTACAAAAATTGCAGTAAGATTGTTCGGATGAAGAATCAGCAAAAAGAGCATTTAAAAAATTGCAGGAAGATTGTTCAAATGAGGTATTTATGAATCAGCATTAAAAAAAAAAAAAACTGCAGGGTGGTTAATAAATCAGTAGTGTGAGCAGTTTTGGAAAAAAGTAAGGGACATGAATCATTATCATGCAATTATTAAAATTAGTACATGTTACATAACTGAAACATGGTCATTAAAAAAACAATTTATATTCTTTTAAAATGAGTTAGATAGCAGTGATATATATACTCGTGCATACATTGCTGTTAGTTGCTCATCACTAATATATAATATAAAAAAATAAAAGCTTGGTAAAGAGTCAGCTTTACAAATGGACGATGCACTAGAAACATGGGATGTACTGATATAACCAACAGCTCCATGTATATCGTAGATAGTTGAAAAGGGCGTGCTACAAAGAAAAGTAGTAAACACCTTAATAAAAATATTAAAAAATGGGATGTTTCGGGATTCACCCTTGATCAGCCACAGTTACAAACAGTCGACAAAGATTATATTACTTCCCTTATTAGTTTTATAGCAGCCCCCTTTATTTATTTGCTTATCACCGTATACATTTGATCTTGTGCCAGTATTTGAATCTCCCCTGAGGTGTTTCCTGTCCATTCCTGAATATTTTGTGCTCAGCCTATCTTTGGTCTATGCGTTTTTCTTCAATTCCTAGGGTTTTTCCCTTTTAGTACAGAATTAGACAGTTTGTTTGATCTTGATATGGCCATACCATTGTGCTTTGCTTCCTTTTTTACAATTTTTTAACTAGATCTTTGTTTGGCCCCCACAGCCTGTCTTATGATGGTTACCTATTTCCATACTCAAATCATGTCATTTCATGGCTAATTGACCCACGCATGCTGTGATTATTGCCCATTAGCGCCCCAAGGAGCATAGGCCTTCAGCAAACTTATGCCAAGATAAGTGAGAGTGAAGGGCTGAATGTTGTGTGCCCTATTCTTAAACCTTTGAAAATAAAGTTTGTTCGTTCTCCAGTTCTCCTCTCCACATGTTCCTTTTCCCCACATGTTCCTGTGTCTCCCTCTGCCTCTCTTATATGATGCTCTGCACCCTGTCATTTGTGATATGATCCATATATAGTGTCATTGAAAAGTCACTCTTCATTTTTAAATGTTTGTTTCTTCACTCCTATCTACCTAATTTATATGAAACAAACGTCAAGATAAGAGAATTAACTGTTATATTATAACATAAATGATATATAACATTAATATTACAGCTCGGCCTGAGATCTGACCCGTTGAACACACGACCTTGTAGCTGGCGGCAATTTTTGAACTTTTCTTGTGTAACTTCAGTTTATTGAACTATTTTAAATGTTATTATTTTATTTTGTTTCAGGAAATAAAAAAAGCTTACTTAGTCATTCCTCTTCTACCCTGGGGTGTAGAGGTGGAAATAAAAATTATGAAATTTATGACTCAAATGTCAAATGGAGGTAATTCTCCTTGTTTGACATTTATTTTATGTATATCTAATATAAATACATGATAATAATAATAGCCCCTTCAGATAACTGACTATGGGAATGTGCCCCTGAGGTGACAGCCCTCAGCTGCTAATTTTCCTGGTGTTTTTTTTAACGTTTTCTCCTCTCTTCTGCTTGCCATGAGAGCTTCTTTTCGCCAGTCTGAGGTGGCGCCTTAGATAGCATCGCCACTTGGTGCGATCAGCAGCTTTATCCTTCCAGGTTGCTGCATTTATCTCCAGTGCCCTCATGTCTCTCTTGCACACATCTTTGAATCTCAGCTGCAGTTGCCCAACTGTTCTTTATAAATATACATGAGGACATAACAATAGGAAGTGACTTCCAGCTATCATATGTGACATCTTAAGAATTTCTCTGAGGCATCTTGTTTCCAATGCTTGTATTTTTCATTCTTAATCAGCATTTAATTTCTAAGCTTCACAAATATACTAAAGTGCAGAGATGACTAATTGATGTTACCTAATTTGTGTTTGTAAAGAGTTATCTTTTTATCTTTCCAGAATGTTTTAAGTTTTGTTATGGCTGTCCTTGCTCTAAGCTCTGCTTTTGTTCCTTCACTATTGATTATAGTTCTCAGATATTTGAACTGGGTCACTACTCTTTCTGTATCTTATCTATTAATTTTGATGGTCCATGTGATTCCTTCACTAGTGCTTGTCATTAGCTGGGTCATTAAATCAGTGGCAGAGACTCTGGAAGGTCACAAATGAACAGTAAATATTGGAGGACATAGCAGCAGAAATTTGCAAATGACATTGACGCATTGGCTGGAGAAGAATAAGAGCTGCAAGAACTAATAAGAAGGCTTAGCACAGACTCCAAACAATATGTCATGGAGATCAATGCAGAAGGCTTAACACAGACTCCAAACAATATGTCATGGAGATCAATGCAGAAGGCTTAACACAGACTCCAAACAATATGTCATGGAGATCAATGCAGAAGGCTTAGCACAGACTCCAAACAATATGTCATGGAGATCAATGCAGAAGGCTTAACACAGACTCCAAACAATATGTCATGGAGATCAATGCAGATCAATGCAGAAGGCTTAAGACAGACTCCAAACAATATGTCATGGAGATCAATGCAGAAGGCTTAAGACAGACTCCAAACAATATGTCATGGAGATCAATGCAGAAGGCTTAAGACAGACTCCAAACAATATGTCATGGAGATCAATGCAGAAGGCTTAACACAGACTCCAAACAATATGTCATGGAGATCAATGCAGAAGGCTTAAGACAGACTCCAAACAATATGTCATGGAGATCAGTGCAGAAGGCTTAACACAGACTCCAAACAATATGTCATGGAGATCAATGCAGAAGGCTTAAGACAGACTCCAAACAATATGTCATGGAGATCAATGCAGAAGGCTTAACACAGATGCCAAACAATATGTCATGGAGATCAATGCAGAAGGCTTAACACAGACTACAAACAATATGTCATGGAGATCAATGCAGAAGGCTTAAGACAGACTCTAAACAATATGTCATGGAGATCAATGCAGAAGGCTTAACACAGACTCCAAACAATATGTCATGGAGATCAGTGCAGAAGGCTTAACACAGACTCCAAACAATATGTCATGGAGATCAATGCAGAAGGCTTAACACAGACTACAAACAATATGTCATGGAGATCAATGCAGAAGGCTTAAGACAGACTCCAAACAATATGTCATGGAGATCAGTGCAGAAGGCTTAACACAGACTCCAAACAATATGTCATGGAGATCAATGCAGAAGGCTTAAGACAGACTCCAAACAATATGTCATGGAGATCAGTGCAGAAGGCTTAACACAGACTCCAAACAATATGTCATGGAGATCAATGCAGAAGGCTTAAGACAGACTCCAAACAATATGTCATGGAGATCAATGCAGAAGGCTTAACACAGACTCCAAACAATATGTCATGGAGATCAATGCAGAAGGCTTAACACAGACTACAAACAATATGTCATGGAGATCAATGCAGAAGGCTTAAGACAGACTCCAAACAATATGTCATGGAGATCAATGCAGAAGGCTTAACACAGACTCCAAACAATATGTCATGGAGATCAATGCAGAAGGCTTAACACAGACTCCAAACAATATGTCATGGAGATCAATGCAGAAGGCTTAACACAGACTCCAAACAATATGTCATGGAGATCAATGCAGAAGGCTTAGCACAGACTACAAACAATATGTCATGGAGATCAATGCAGAAGGCTTAACACAGACTCCAAACAATATGTCATTGAGATCAATGCAGAAGGCTTAGCACAGACTCCAAACAATATGTCATGGAGATCAATAAGAAGGCTTAGCACAGACTCCAAACAATATGTCATGGAGATCAATAAGAAGGCTTAGCACAGATTCCAAACAATATGTCATGGAGATCAGTGCAGAAAAGACACAGCAGTTTTGCTTTATTCTAAAATAGGCACAGTGTTGTCATCAGTGCTTTGCATAATGCATTCCATAAACACTGTAGTTATTGTTGATCATAATCAACGTCATTACAGTCTGGGCAAACCCATAGGTGCTCAGTCTCCCTCAGCAAATTTCGAAGGGTATGAATGCTAATTGTTCCTGTTGTGCGCTGGTTGTATACACGCCAGAAGCATCCTCTCAAAGTCCATCCCTGATGATCTTATGTTTGATGCCAAATTCCAGCAATTTTAGCTTTGATGGTTCATCGATTGCATTACATCTTGATAGTTCCTGCATAGCATCTTACACATGGTATATTACATTATTGGAAAGATTCAAAATTTATATTTTTCTAAATGTACTTTACCATTTTAAGTCCCTTTTCTGACTTCTAGGTTACCCAGGGGGCAAATTTATTTATTTAGTTCTCTTTTTAATTGAATTTCTGATTGGTACAATGTTTAGCCTACTTGCCTCTCACTTCAAAGTCACAAGGTTATGGATTGGAAACCTGGTAGCATCATGGTTCAATCTACCCAGCTGTAAATGAGCACCTAACTATTCTTGTAAGTTAGAAGAGGCATGGGCAGTGAGAAAAGGTATGGTCACTCCACCTTATAAAGCGTGACCTAGTGCAGTCTCTAACACTTCACTGACCTACAGCAGTTTTTGCTGCGGGGGCTACCTTTACCATGTTTTACCAGTTAGTGCCCTTTAAAGCAAATCTATAGTTCTAACACTGTTTTTTTATTGTGTTTTAAATGAAGACAACTAACACTGAGTCTTTCTAGTAGCAGAAGATTGAAATTTCTTATTGCAATTTGTGACTTTATTGTGACATTTCTTTTTGAGAAATGTTTTTTTAATTAATGAAGAAAAATACCCTGTTCAGCCTCTGATGGGTTATAATTAGAATATGTAGGGTCTCTAATTCCACATAATATTTTCAGTTGCCGATACGTGATCATGGTTCGAGAAAGTCTCCCAGAACATTTGCATGGTTTTGCATGATTTTAGAATGCATGAGTTGATATGCACCAAAATCTCAGCTTAAAAAGATCAGTTTAAAATTGATCGAAAATGATATGTTAAATATTGACACCGCCAAATATAGATACCCACTAACGCTGGTTTAAAGGGTATTCACAGTATGAAGGTTGGGTTCTTTAATGGTTATACAGTATTGTACATTTATGATCAGCTTTATGGAATTCATGTCCTGTACAGTTCCCGTACAGTTCCCGTACAGTTCCCGTACAGTTCCCGGCAGTTTCTAATGAGACAAACAAAGAAAAGGACTACTTCTCCCTCAGGCATGTCATACAAGGCAGCTAACATGAGGTTGTGAATGGGGTTGGCAGCCTCATCATGTGAAATCAGTTGTTACAGAGGCAACCACTGTAAGAGCATGTGATTGCTTGTGCAGGCTTCCTGTAAGGAGACCAGCTGCACTGGTGGCTCCAGGCTCCACACAGAGCTTACAGGAAAAATGATGAATGATAGGGAATTCATGAGTACTCATTCATGTATGCCTCTGTGGTGGAGAGGTAAATGCTGTCAGCTTTTAACCTAAAGGTTAGTGGGTTAAGGTTACCAAGGGACACTAATGTAAAAAAAAATAAAATAGTCTTTCAAATGATGAACAAACAAATAAATATAAAAACAAATAAACATCATGTAAAAACAAATAGCAGCAAATTTAATTAAATAAGTATCTAGAGCTTGACTGAAGCACAATAGGATTAATATACAGAGTGTTTCAAAATTGTGTATACACACTTTAAAAACTTATATTTCAACATACACCATTTCAATTTTCTTTATCACATTTTAAAGCTGAGATAGAAAATTTTAGTACAATAATATAAATTTAGTTTAAATATTCTTAATGCCCACCATCAGCATTTATACATCAGCGCCATCACTCACCAAATGATCTACAACTCTTTTAGAATTGTCTTTCTGTCTTCAAAACTTAATTGAGTATTCTTCGTCATTTTTCATGTCTCTGAAAAAGAAAACAAAATGACATCATTGTAAAAAAATTGTCTATCTCTTAGCTTTAAAATATGATAAAGAAAATGAAAATGGTGTATGTTGTTCATAAAATATAAATTTTAAAAGTGTGTATACATAATTTTGAAACACCCTGTATATCACTGGGTAAATTTTTGTCCCATATTAATTTGCCTGTTGTACGGTTTTTGGGTTTGGTTATATAAAAATGTGGCGATTTTTATGTTGAGACGTTGTGCTGTTGTAATTATCTCATCTCTATTTTATTTTATTGTTTAAGTTATATTTTGGACAAATATTGTGATATCCTTGTTCATTGTAATTGAAGTTGCTTGTGATGACACCATATTTTCTAGAAGAATGTTCTAAAAGAGACTAGGCACATACACTATTTTTCTCAGAGTTTCCTATAAGGATGCTGATATATTCTTAAAAAAAAAAACAACTTAGTCTGCTTACTCACATTAGAAGATTTAATGTTGTTCTCCATTCAAATGGCATGCCGATATTTTTCTTCTTCTTATGTTTTGAATGCATTTTAAAAATATTTCCTTTTTTTTTGCTTGCTTTCACAAAAATTAATGGATGATTTACAACAAATAGAAGACATTATATAATGTTATTGTCAGCCTGAGTACCTTAGGGGCTATACATTGACAGCTACCACAACTGTCAGGACTGCCAATGTAAACTCAGCCACCATCTCAAGTTTATTGTGTACATATTGTCTCTGTTCAAGAATCTTTGGAAGAAAAAAAAGCACTCCTACGATATGACATCCTCTGTATTCACCCAACCTCCCATGTATGATGTTTAGGTTTTCTTTTTGCAAAAATAAAAATGATGCTGAAAGGAAGATTTTATGACATTCCAAATGTTCTTAATAATGTGAACAAAGAACATAGTCACTCCTCAGCTAAAGACTTTCATCATTGCATCCAAATGTGGCAGAAACGTTGGGACTGATACTTATTATCTGGAGGAGATTAATTTGAAGGCAACCGCATACAAATTATATGTGTGCACTATTCTTTGAAATAAATAGTGCCAGAAGTTTTTTAATCACATCTCATAAACCATTGTATACATTACTTCAAATTACAGCCAGGAGGAGTGCTCATTACCTCAAAAGGTTGCTGGAACTTAGGGACAGATGCTTATTATCTGGGGGAGATTAGTTTGAAGAGAACCACATATACACGTGACATGTGTACATTTTTTTTAAATAAATAAAAAGTGGCAAGTTTTTAATTACACTTCATAAATTGCTGTACACATTTCTTCAACTTGCAGCCAGGAGGAGGGGTCAAGGTGAAGTCTAGGGACAGACAAGGTGAGGTTGTTCATCACTTGCTTGTCAGTTTGTGCTCCTTTCCATGCAGTGTAGGTGAAAGTGCTGAAGTGCTGCTGTCTTTGTATGATAATAGAGAAGGAAAGTTTCTAAGGTATGGTTATCATTTTATTGTTTTTTTTTCTTCTCCATCTGTAAAATTGACATAGCATTTTTTCTGTTGCTTTTATATTGGTTTTACTGCAGCACCTGTAATATTTTGGGTATACCCCGTAAAACAGTTGAAGGATTCATCATTGCAATGAGTAAGGACATCAGATTATGCTGGGAGAACGGGTCCTGGAGCAGGTTAACCACTATATACCTTGGAGCTGTCAAAGACAGGAAATGAGGCATCAAACAAGAGTTAGCGACTCGAGCAGCAGCTGGGAGACTTTTGCAGGCCATAAACCTAGGATTCCTCAGATAAAGAGAAATTGGCAAGAAGATGAAGATGGCTGTATACCGCTCTACCAATGTCCAAGTCTTGACTTATGGATGCTAGTCAATGGGCAATGACTACAACCCACAAAAGCAGGACATTATAGTTTGTTCAGATATACTCATGGATTTATCATGCCCTTCAGCAGCTGGTGTTGATCTGTTGTCCTGGTCGTGCAGGAGTACCCAGCAATTAGAGAGTTGACAGAGTAGCCTCTGGATCATCTGTAGTTGGGACAATGGATATGGATCAGGGAGAGATAGTAAGGATAATTAACGATCACTTGTAAGAGAATAACATTGCCATAGATGATTCAACTTAGACTGCTGGAATTTGGCATAAAACATAAAACTAGCAGTGTTGGATGTATGAGAGAATGGTCAGCCATGTTTACAAGCAGCATGCTATTGGAACAGTCAGCGTTCATACCCTTCAGCATTTGCTGAGAGAGAATGAGTACCTATGGGTTTGTCCGGAGTGCAGGGATGTCGATTCTGAATCACAATAACAATACACATAGGACTGGAAGTATGTGAGATCTTCATGCGATGATGGAACTAGTCAACAGTGAATATGAAGTATGAAGGATTCAAAGTAATAAAATTTGTGGTGTGCCCCCTTCTCTCCCCCTCCCCATCCTTCCTACAGCAGAGCTGTCACAGCAAGAGAACCCGTGCTTGTCTTGCAACATTTAGTGATTTTTTCCCAATATCTTTTTCATACATTATTGCTTACTCTTGTTTAATTGCTATGGTTGGAATGAATTTTTCTTTTTTAATTAATGTGTTTGCTACTTTTCTTTGTAGCACGCCCCTTTCAACCATCTACCATGTACATGGAGTTGTTGGTTATATCAGGACGTGTTTACTTTATTGTAATATGTTTTTGTTTGTATTTATTTTATACTATATTATCTCTTACACCCGTGTGTTACCGGGGCCCGAAAGGGGAGCAAAGAATAGTAACACTGCACCCTACCATGCATGTCGTAAAAAGCGACTAAGGAGGGTATGGGCATGGGGCTGTTTACCCCATCCCGTAAAAACTTCGCACAGTGGGCTGATCACCTGCTTGCCAACCAATCTGATTACGGAAACAATGATAGATTGTTTGGTCTGTTTTTGTTCCACAAAGACGCCACTAGGCGTGGTGGAAACAGCGATAGATTGATCAATTTGTTGTTGCCCTAAGACGCCACTAGGCGTACTGGCCACATACTGCTTTGCCGGTTGGTGGCTAAGGATGGAAGAAGAAGAAGAAGAATATTATCTCTAGTCGGTATTTTTCCTTTTGTAGTTATAGTTCAACATGGTTTTTAAAAGAAATTCCAAAATATGCTATTTTCTAAGTTAGTATGTTTTTAATTTTCACTGGATGGTTTCTTTGGTTAATCTGTATGTGTCTGGGGCGAGTCTTTCACACGAGTTTAGACTACTGACTCAAATCCTTATTTGTTTTTTATATGTTAGCTTTAGTTTTTGTAATATAGTGTTTTATTAACTTTTGCATTTCTGAAGGGGTCTTTGTGCCTATGAGATTTTCTACCCTCATTTCTACATTGTGGTTACTACAGTATGTCTTAATGTTTTGCCTCTGTTGGTCATATTTCTTGCAGTCCACCAGAAAGTGTCTAATTGTGTTTGGTTCTTGACACTCTTCACATGTGGGTTCCTCAATCATGAAATATCCAGTTCCAAGCTTGAGCCTCAGCAATTTTTTATTAATTGGTATTTTTAGTTCATCTTTTATTTGACATTTTTTGCTTGGTTTTTTAAGGATTTTATATGAGTGTCTTGCTTTTTTTACTTTGGTCCCATGCTGTTATCCACTCTTTAGTTATTGCTTGAGCAATTAAGCTCTTAATTTCAAACTTCCCTAAGCCTACTTCAATTTTGTTATGGCTAGCTCTCCCCCCTTTGGCTTCTTTGTCTGCAAGCTCATTTCCTGCTATCCCCACATGTGATGGTATCCATGTTAGTGTTGCACTGCATCCTATAGTTTGTAGATATGTATTAGCCTGTAGTATTTCCTCTATAATATCTGGCCTGCTACATTCATTTCTGTTTCTGATAGCTAATACTGATGATAGGGAATCTGTGAGAATGGTTACTTTTTTTGGTGGATTTTCTGCAGCTATTTCTAAAGCTTTTAGGATTGCACTAATTCTGCTGTAAAGATGGATGTATTACCTGTTACTTTGTATCTTTTATAAATTTTTAATTTTGGTATTGCTATTCCTGCTCCTAATTGTCCTTCTTCATCTTTTGACCCATCTGTATATATAGTTAGGCTATTATTTATATACCGTTCTATGTACTCTAGTGTTTTACTTTTTGCTGAGATTATGTCGTTAGATTTATTTATGATCTTTGTTAAGTGGGAGTCAGTTTCTGGCACTTTTAATTCCCATGGTGGGATCTTTGCTTTATACAGAGCACTACTGTTTATCGCATTAAATAGGTCTGGGTATTGATCCACTTCATCCATTGTTTTCCACCCTGACGGGTATCTATTATGGTTTAATGGAATGTGGCCTATGTACTGGTTACCCCTATCAAAGGTTTTATGTGCTGGGTGAGTTGGATCTTTTGCCACTCTTGCCCAGTAGGTTGGAATGAAGGATGGTGGGACATCTTCGACACCATCCAAATAAGTCACCCACGTTGTTAGGGTTAGGATTAAGGTTAGGGTTGGGCTTAGGATTCCTAACCCCTTTTTACTGCTGTCTCTGAAATATGTTTTAACACCATATTGAACAGATAGACCACTGTTTTTCATTTCAACCACTAGGTACATTTTATTGTTTGGTTTAATCAGTTCTGTTTATTTAATACTTTTTACTTATTTCTGCTTACTTCTTTGTTCAGTAAATAGTATTTACTTACTGTATATGGATGTCAGCGTCTGTGGCCTAATGGATATGAACGCAGTTTCATAATGCAGATATACCAGGTTCGAACCTGCTGCTGGCGGTTTGGTAGCAGATCGCTTTGTGTGGATTTTTAACAATGGTATAAGGGCTGTACCGTTCAGAAAGCAATGGCAAACTACTGAATGAAAAAATTGCCTAGAAAAATCACAAACAGCCAATAAAAGCTGGGGTTGATTGCCTTGTCCTGTAAAGGATAAGCAACTAACTTTTTATATGGATGCATGTTTATATTTTCAGTGAGAAGTTTGTCATGTACTTCACACGAGATGGACAAAGGGAAGGCACTGACAAAAACAACAGCACTATTTTTACAGTGAGTACTTTACCATTGTGTTTCTAGCTTTTGTCATTTTATATGTTCATTCATTAATAACCTTTCAGATCCATATAAGAACCTAGACCTTCAACTACGTCATGCTAAGCCTTTCTGTCCTGCTATCACTTCAAGGCCTTTCATGTCTTCTTAATCTCCTTAATGCCTGTCTTCAGTTTCTTTTATTCACTTCTCTGTCTTTGTGTTGTTGGGTTTCCATCTATCTCTCGTGCTTTGGGCATTCCAGGAAAAAGGTTTTCCCTGTGCTATCATCTGGCTTTTCTGACTGTGTGGCCAGCTTTTTTATTTCAAAACTGTTGTTCAACTGATATTTATCTGATTCTTTACATAAGTTCTATACTGGGGATCATGTTCTCTATGTTTCACATCTATGTAATAGAATAACTTTGGCATTTGAGTACCGTACTGAATTCTTGGGTTTTTATTGGGCATGATTTCTGTTGATTTCCTTATTTTGTTTTTCTAATACAGTGACAGCGTGTCTTGCTTTTTGATGTCTTATTTTGATATAACTGTCTGTTAGTCCAACTTTGTCTATATTTTGTCTGTATTGTTTCAGAGATATATATATATATATATGAGTCTGCATCATCATCATTGTCATCATCATCATTGTCATCTTCATCATCATCATTGTCATCATCATTGTCATCATCATCATTGTCATCATCATTGTCATCATCATTGTCATCATCATCATTGTCATTTCATTATCATCATCATCATTGTCATCATCATTGTCATCATCATCATTGTCATCATCATCATTGTCATTTCATTGTCATCATCATCATTGTCATCATCATTGTCATCATCATCATTGTCATCATCATTGTCATCATCATTGTCATCATCATCATTGTCATCATCATTGTCATCATCATCATTGTCATCATCAT
>JAMPIV010014348.1:197500-335000 GCA_024509875.1 Oreohelix idahoensis
AGTACAGTGTTATAAGATTAAAGTAAAAAATATACCTGTGTTATTCTTATTGAGTGTAGAGTACAGTGTTATAAGATTAAAATAAAAAATATACCTGTGTTATTCTTATTGAGTGTATAGTACAGTGTTATAAGATTAAAGTAAAAAATATACCTGTGTTATTCTTATTGAGTGTAGAGTACAGTGTTATAAGATTAAAATAAAAAATATACCTGTGTTATTCTTATTGAGTGTAGAGTACAGTGTTATAAGATTAAAGTAAAAAATATACCTGTTTTATTCTTATTGAGTGTAGAGTACAGTGTTATAAGATTAAAATAAAAAATATACCTGTGTTATTCTTATTGAGTGTATAGTACAGTGTTATAAGATTAAAGTAAAAAATATACCTGTGTTATTCTTATTGAGTGTAGAGTACAGTGTTATAAGATTAAAGTAAAAAATATACCTGTGTTATTCTTATTGAGTGTATAGTACAGTGTTATAAGATTAAAGTAAAAAATATACCTGTGTTATTCTTATTGAGTGTAGAGTACAGTGTTATAAGATTAAAATAAAAAATATACCTGTGTTATTCTTATTGAGTGTAGAGTACAGTGTTATAAGATTAAAGTAAAAAATATACCTGTGTTATTCTTATTGAGTGTAGAGTACAGTGTTATAAGATTAAAGTAAAAAATATACCTGTGTTATTCTTATTGAGTGTATAGTACAGTGTTATAAGATTAAAGTAAAAAATATACCTGTGTTATTGAGTGTAGAGTACAGTGTTATAAGATTAAAGTAAAAAATATACCTGTGTTATTGAGTGTATAGTACAGTGTTATAAGATTAAAATGTCGGTCCAGTCTTCTTAATTTGTTCTTGTTTTAGTGCATTGTTAACCAGCTTGTTATTTTGGTTCTTTTTTTAGCCTGTTTTTGTTGTTGTTGTTGCCAGGTGATTTCCTTATTCTTTGTCAGCATTCAGGCATTGCCATACTAAGTTACTTGATCTTTCATGGAATTAAAAGATTTGAACTTGCTGAGCCGGTTTGTGTGTTTATTATGCAGTTTCTGGAAAAGTTATGAAAGAAATTTTGTTTGAAAACCAAGCAAGGTCTTGTGATGAAGAATCAGTTGTATAGATAGTGCCATTAGAATATTACACTGGAGTTACAAGATCGGCTACCACGAATAGTATGGGAAACTAAGAGCCAGGAATCCAGACCTCCAGAATGACCTAGAGTCCACTGGGAGG
This sequence comes from Oreohelix idahoensis, assembly GCA_024509875.1. Taxonomy (NCBI): domain Eukaryota; kingdom Metazoa; phylum Mollusca; class Gastropoda; order Stylommatophora; family Oreohelicidae; genus Oreohelix; species Oreohelix idahoensis. Next base: position 198,740 of record JAMPIV010014348.1, read on the forward strand.
ACAACATTAGACAATCTCTGAAGGACCGAGGATGAATGGAACCAGGCCAGGAGGAAGACAGCCGATAGGTTAGTATGGCGTTCTCTTTTCCAAACCTCTACACCTCGCGGTAGAATGACTAAGTAAGTATGTGGAAGTTTATATTTATATATACGCTTTCGTTGTTTTTTTTGTTTTGTTTTGTTTTGTTTTTAAAGGCCAGTCCTGCTGTATGGCTGTGAAATATGGAGGAAAAAAAAAAACCAAGTAGCTAGAGCTTCCATTAATGGGTGCTTGTGTAGAATAGAAGGATTGAAGTGGTATGACAAGATCTAGTAATGTACAACTAATGACAAGAACCAGACAAGTGCCAGTGAAACAAGAAGTGAGAAGCAGACACTGGAGATGGATGGGCCACACATTTAGGAAAGCTGTAGATAGTATTACAAGGCAGTCCTTGTTCTGAAATGTTCAGGATAAGAGGTAGAGGGAGCCTGAAGAACACATAGAGAAGAGAACTGAAGACAGACATGAAAGGGATGAAGTAGACATGGAAAGAACTTGAGCAGATGGCACAGGACAGGAAGACTTGGCATATGTTTGTTGAAGGCCTATGCTCCTTGAGGAGCTGAAAGGTGATGAGGATGAAGATGATGATAATGATGATGATGAAGATGATGATGTAAGTTATTTTCTGTTTTATCTGTATCTTCTTTGCAGGAGTTACATTGTCACTTAAAATTCTTCATGGAGATTTGAAAACTGTCAAAGTTGAGAATCCAATTTTGTTCAGCAAAGGGGTTGTCCTCACTCAGAGGATGGGCTTTTCGGATTTCATCAATCCAGGTGAGGCAGGCTTATCACATGATCCGGCATTGTCATCTAGTCATCATCACCGTTGTCATCCTCACCATTGTCATCATCACCATTGTCATCCTCACCATTGTCATCATCACCGTTGTCATCCTCACTGTTGTCATCATCACCGTTGTCATCATCACCATTGTCATCCTCACCATTGTCATCCTCACCGTTGTCGTCATCACCGTTGGCATCATCACCATTGTCATCCTCACCGTTGTCATCCTCACTGTTGTCATCATCACAGTTGTCATCGTCACCGTTGTCGTCATCACCGTTGTCATCCTCACCGTTGTCATCATCACCGTTGTCATCCTCACCATTGTCGTCATCACCATCATAATTCTTTAGCTCCCCAAGAAGCACAGGCCTAGTCTTCCTGTCCTGTAGCACCAGTTCTTTCCATGTCTTCCTCATCCCCTTCATGTCTGTCTCCAGTTCTCTTCTCCATGTGTCCCTTGGTCTACCTTTCTCTTACCCTGGGGATTCCAGAACAAGGACTGCCAAGTAATTCTATCAGCAGGTTGCCTCAATATGTGTCCTACCCATTTTCAGCACTGTTGCCACTAAGCACTAAACATTGAAAACAAAGAAGTAATACAGCTGACTGAAATGATTGATAGTTTGCTCACAGCACACAACATCAAAGTCATCCTCTAATGCATTGATTTTCAACCTGTGGGTCGCAGGAAACATTTCAATGGTTCACACCCTTTACTCTTCCCTTACTCAAAGTTTTAAGCAGCATGCCTTGGCTGAATTCCTGTAATTAATTTTTATTTGTAAATTGTGTTACATGGGTTGTCAGCTTCACCAACTGTGAAATTAGTTCATGGAAGTAAAAAATGTTGAGAACTACTGTTGTAATTTATACCAGGACACATAGATATACCAGGAAATGAAAAAGCAGATAGACAGGCAAGACTAGGAGCAAGTATAGTTCAGACAAATGCTCCAGCCAACATTCAGACAGTTAAACTAAAGTTCCTTAAAAACTTTAAGGAGGAATGATTAAACCAACGGATGAAAGGTTTTACTGGATGTGCATGTATAAAGAAATGGCCCACCCAGACAAACTACAATACATTAAGCAGAGCACAGTCTTCCAGCTAAGAGTAGAGCGCATCAGGCTTTTATTTCATGAAAAAAAAATGGAATCATAATTTAACATTTTTGAAACCATTTGAGTAAAAAAAATTGCTGCCACTTGTGATGCTCCTTATGTGGTCAAAGGTCAAAACTAGCTCAAGCAAGTGTATCTGTTCTGGTTGTCATGCTGCTGTAGGCAAGGGAAAGTATTAAAGAAAAGGGCCCTGTAAGGCATTGAGTAACCATAAATCAGTCTAATAATAGGTATGGTGACGCCGTAATTACATTTAGGACTAATAGAGATGCTCCCATGGTTATCAAGCGGGACAATGGTGTGTATTTTCACCACCATTCTCTCAGGTTAAAATTGGTACCTGATTCTGCGTCACGCAAATATTAGCCTAGTGATATTGGATTTTGTCTTTGATGACTCAGCAAATGCAGTCATCGTTTCTTCCCTTTACTAGTCATCATTTCTTTTCTTCCAAGTTATATATCTCTTCATAACTTTGTTATTTTAGGCTGTTCCTATACATAATATTTTTCTAACATTTATATTTTATCCTACTGTTACATCATGCATGGAAAAATATAATATGTGATTTCATTCTTTGTCACGTTTATCACACGCGTCACATAATATTTTGAATGATACTCTGGCTCAGTTGCGATCTGACCGAGATCATACATCACTGAATCGCACTGTTTCGGTGCGCAACATTCCGTCTCATACCACTTGGTATGCACTGAAACATTTGTTTTCAGAAGATCGGTAATGTTAAATTTGTTCGCTGGTTCGAACATCAAAATTCTTTTAAACAGATTGCTTTTGTGCGCTTTAATAATTATCGTGACGCTCACAGAACTGTTAATTTAACACATGGTTCTCTTTTTGCGCACCATCTTTTGGACTTGCAATTAGTACAAAACTCTGCATCACGCACTTTATAGTTGTGTTTGTGGATGCGTTAATTTTCATTCTTCCGGATGTTTTGTACTTGTCTTTTCTTCTATTCCAGATCATACTTGGTACTTTATATCATTTATGTCTTGCCATATTAGCATTTCTTTATTTTCATATATCCTGGCTGTTCAGACTCTTCACTTGTTCTATTTATAGGTCGTTAATTTTTTTATTGGGCCGATTAGCTCAATATTTTCTTAGTCAACTACTTTTGTCACACTTCTGTACGTTTATACAGGCTATGACTTTATTTCAGCCTTTGAGATGTATGCATTTGTCAACGACATTTCTTTTTATCATTTGATATCACTACACCTTTCTCTTCTTTGTTAAAGAGGGGCGCAGCTAACGTGATTCGGTGGTCACAAGAACATCAAGTCGCGTTAGATATCATTAAATAACTTTTATCTGCTGCACCTTTTTACGGTTGCCTCATGCAGACATAACTTTTATGCTCCGCAGCAACGGGTCAAATTTTGGCATAGGCGGCGCAGTACTACAGAAGTATGCCGATACATTGCACCAAGTGGGGTGCGTTTCAAGCAGCCATACAGTTTTATGATCTGTGCCATACCAGTATCCAAAAATGTTTTCAGTTTTATGCGGTCATTCACATATGATGTCACACAATATTGCAATATTTAACCCCGTTGTCACATTTTGTCACTAAAACCCTGACCTCCTTTTATGTGACATCACAAATCTCTTACCCCCCTCTTGAGGGATGTCATATATCTTCAAGCCACCTTCCTCCTATCGTCACAAAATGTTGAATCCCTTCCTCTTCACTGTATGATGTCTTGTGGAAAAACCCTATGGTGCGTGCCATAGGGTATATATATATACATATATATATATCTGTGTGTTTCTCGTAGTCAAGTGTTGAACAGTAAGTATAAATATAAAATGAAGATTTAACTAGTGTCTAAATTTGTCTGTGTAGGTGAGGTGCGAAACGATCTCTACCTGACCCTGCATGGTGCTGAGTTTGACAGGGGATCAAAAACAGCATCCAAAAACGTGGAAGTCCAAGTTACAGTATACAATGACAAGTACAGCTTGATCAAGGTAACACACCAGTCTGTGAATGAATAAGAGATCATAACTCATCATTTTTGTGCATTGGGGCTGGCAGACTCAGCATGTCAAACAGATGTTACAGAAACCACCAAGCTAACACTTTGGTGCTGGCTTCTTGCAGAGGGACCAGCTGTGGTAGTAGTTCCATGCTTCATAGGGAGTGAAAGGGAAATGATGATGAATTCTTAAGGGGAGGAGCTACAGTAAAATGCTATTTTGATAATTACCTGCAGGATTTCAATACAAACGCACAGTGTTAACTTAAACAGTAGGAGCCACAGTAGGGCAGTGGTTAGTGCACTGCCTTCCTAGCTCGGTGGTCCATGATTCGATCCCCAGTTGAGGTGGGATTTTTTAGACCGCAAACGGCTCTGGGGTCTACCTAGCCTCAAATTGGATACCAGAGCAACTCTGGGAAGGTTAAGGTGGCCAGCATGATGCTGACCACATCACCCCTAGTGTGCAGACGGTCAAGAAAATATGGGCCTACCACCAAATTCCCAATATGCCTCAATGGGCGTGTAACGGGATCCTTTACCTTTACCTTTTTAACTTAAACAGTAATAGCTATGCATGCCAACATATCTGATGGTATAATGCTATTGGTTGCCATGGAAATGGCAGCCATATTTGATTTTGATCCTGTATGTCAATATACGAAGGCTTTTTTTATTTCTTGAGTAATGAGTTTTCAAAGTTAAAATGGAAGCTTACTTACTTACTTAGTCGTTCCTCTTCTACCCTGGAGTGTAGAGGTTTGGAAGAGAGAGCGCCATACTATCCTTTCAGCTGTCTTCCTCCTGGCCTGGTTTATTCTAGTCTTCGGTCCTTCAGAGATTGTCTAATGTTGTCCTCCCAGTGGACTCTGTGTCGTCCTGGAGGTCTGGATCCCTGGCTCTTAGCCTCCCATACCTGCTGTGGCAGCCGATCTTCTCCCATTCTGCAGACGTGGCCAAACCAGAAATGAAAGCTCATCATTTTATTAACTTTTGTGAGATTTGATATTTGATAACTTTAGTAGATTCTGAGATATAGAACTTTAAAGTTAGTATCTAAATATAGTAACACATTTTTCAAAACTGTGCAACTGTATTTGCAATAAATTACAATTTTGATAAGATATAAATCAGATCTGACAAATGTTTTATTATCTAATTGAAGGTGTAGGTGCCAGATCTCATTTTGATTGACTAAGAAAAAAGAAAGTTATAAGAGGTTCTGAGAATTTCACTTAAGAAAAAAAATTTCTTAACTGATTCCGTTATAAGCTCTGGAAAATTAAGCCCCAAAAATTTACACATACATAATTTACGTTTACTGACAATGTGTGTCTAATCATGAGTTACGTATAACATATTATTCAAATTAAAGTGCATTGGAGAACATATAAATCCAATTTCTAATTTTATGTTATGTTTATGTTATAACAGATATGTACACGGAAAAAAAACTTGAAATTTCGAACAAACATTTCGACTTACGTAAGGCTTGTAACATAAGAAAATACAATTTACAAATTCAAAATACACTTACTTAGAATGTTTTCTGAAAATGGGTTTGACATCTTTAGATTTAGGAGAATATAAATTATCATAACATAGCCTAATCCCAATTTTTAGTTTTGTCCTATTTTGGCTTACAATGCACTGGCTACCTGTAGGGGGACTAGCTACAATGGTGGCTCTATGCTTCATAAGGAGCCCTAACAAAAATGATGACTATGTGAACAGTACATAGCTGACATTGATAATTAACTTGTGTGAGAAAAGATAGTGCCAGGTCCCTCAGATCAGGCCTAGTAACAATGATTTAATGAGATAGTACCATTTTTCACATTTATTTTACAATTAATATTTAATAGTAAGGCTTTGTAAGGCTTCATAACCCTCCACTCCCAAAGGAGCATAGGCCTTCAACAAACACATGCCAAGTCCTCCTGTCACGTGCCATCATCTCAAGTTCTTTCCATGTTCTCATCATTTTCACCTCTGTTTCCAACTCTCTTCTCCATGTACTTCTTGGTCTTCCTCTGCCTCTCTTGCCCTGGGGGTTCCAGAACAAGGACTGTCTTGTAATGCTATCAACAGGTTTCCTCAGTGTGTGTCCTATCCATCGCCATCGTCTTCTTCTCATTTCTTGTTCCACTGGCACTTGTCTAGTTCTTGTCATCAGTTCCACGTTGGTAACCTTGTCATACCATTTTAATCCCTCTATTCTACGCAAGCACCCATTTATGAAAGTCTGTAGCTTTTTGGTTGTTGTCTTTGTTGTTCTCCATGTCTCTGAGCCATACAATAGGACTGACTTCACATTTGAGTTGAAGATTCTTATTTGTAAGGCTTACATGACAACAACCTCCATTATGAGAATGGAGGAAGAGGCCACTCACTACTGCAGTGCTGTTTGAAACTTCATTAACCAAGGCAGTTATTATGTGAGACTCTCAGTCCATGCTTTAGAAGGTTCAAAGTGGATGTCTATGGCATGAATTGAAAACCTCCATAGAAGCCTCAAATCTTCAGGAACTGGTGATGATCTACTGTCCTGGTCATGAAGGATATGTGGCAATGAGAGAGCTGACAGACAGTTTTAGAGCACCCACAGTCGGAGCATTGGATATGGATAAGAGAGATACTAAGGACAGTTTGTGATTGCCTATTAGATAATAACACTGCAATTTATGAATCAACAGTTGCTAGAATTTGACATCAAGTGTAAGACTAGCAAGGATGGATGTATTAAAGATGCATCTGGCGTGTACACAACCAGCACTCAACAGGAACTATTAGCATTCATTCTTCTTCTTCTTTGATCCTTAGCCGCCAACCGTCAAAGCAGTCAGTGGCCATCATGCCTGGTGGCGTCTTGTAGGGCAACAACAAATTGATTCCACTTTGCTCGGTCGGTGGCCATCCTTCGTACAGTGCCCCAACTCTGGTTCATTCTTTGCATCTCAGCCTCCACAGTCCTCCGCCAAGTGGTTTTTGGTTGGCCTCTCTTTCGTTTTCCTTCAGGGGTCCATAGCATAGCTGTTCTTGTGATGGCATCGGGGTCTCTTTTGAGGACATGGCCAACCCACCTCCTGCGTCTGCCAGCTATGATGGTGTGCATGTCCTCTTGCTTGCTCCGAGTAAGCAGATCTTGGTTGGTAATGGTATTCGGCCAAAAGATTAGGAGAATTTTTCTTAGGCATGTTGTGTGAAAAGATGACAATTTCGACATTTCCTTCTCTGTAACTCTCCAGCATTCTGCACCATAGAGAAGCACAGAAAGCACACAGCTCTGATATAATCTTAATTTTGTGCTTGTGCTGTACTGAGAGGACTTCCAGATGTTGTTTAGACTAAAAAAGGCTGTTCTTGCTTTGTTCATTCTGTTGTTGATGTCTTTGCTTGCTCCACTGTCAGGTGTTACTAAGCATCCTAGGTATGTGAAGGTGTCTGTTCCAGTTGCTGATTCCTTACTGATATGGGCTCAGGGTTGCTCACATTGAGCGTCATGACCTCTGTCTTCTTTAGATTGATGTTCAAGCCCATCTGCTGGCTATACTTAGCATTCTGTGGGAGGCTGAACACCTATGGGTTTGCCCAGAGTGCAGTGATGCCAATTCTGTGTATTATTTTTACACAGAATTAACTTTACTGTTATGTTTTTATTAGAATTTAATGCTGTAGTTCATTGCAATGAATGAAGTTTCATTTCTTGTATTATAAAGAAGGCAGTTAATTCCTTTCTTTTTACACGTAATAAGGTGTGGTTTCCTGTTTTGTACTGAAGGATGTTATATATATATACACTATATATATATATCTTATTATATATAATAGAAGTATATTTTCCGTCCATCTGTCCGCACGAAATTGTTTGACCACTTCTAGGCTACCTAGAAGTCTGAAATTTGGCATGCTGATATATCTTAAAATATGATGGCCTAGGTAAAACAGAAAAACTAAAAATTTAATTCTGCTACACCATAATTAAGCAAGCAAGGTTGTGCACCAAGGGAAATAATTTTAAAGTGATAGCAGCTTATTATAAAATTAAAGGTATGTGAATTATAATCTAAAACTTTATTACTTTTACAGTGCAGCTTTTCAAAATTAAGCAAATAATTTTGGAATATAAAAATTTAAAAACAATATTTAAGAATTTATCTTGCTAATATTAATATTGTTGTATAATTATAAGGTTTAGTCCCAACTAAGATGGTTTGGCCATGTCTGCAGAATGGGAGAAGATCGGCTACCACGACAAGCATGGGAAACAAAGAGCCAAGGATCCAGACCCCGAGGACGACCCAGAGTCCGCTGGGAGGACAACATTAGACAATCTTTGAAGGACCGAGGACTAGAATGGAACCAGGCCAGGAGGAAGACAGCCGATAGAATAGTCTGGCGCTCTCTCTTCCAAACCTCTACACCTCACGGTAGAAGGGGAACGACTAAGTAAGTAAGTATAATTATAAAATAGTTAACTTTAGAAAGCGGATTGTCATTGTGCATAATATAAGTATGCTCTGTAGTGTCTGTGCCTGAAACAAAAGGTATTAATTTAATAAATGTATGCAGGCCATGCACACATTTCAAATGCTCAGAAATGCAATCGGGTCGGTGTAAACATGAGTGTAAAAGGAACATTTTCCGAAATTGCAGATAATGTCAAGCATATCAGTGAAAAAGGAACTGCAAAGAAGAAATTGATGCCACTTGAAATTTGACAACTGATGGATGCAGAACTGAAAACTAAGCAAGACAGATAAGAATATGACAGACTAAATAAGGAAATAATAAACAAATGACAAAAGAAGCATAGCTAAACCACAAGTGCAAAGACTGGAAATGTAGCACAGAAAAGACACTACAACAATTAGTGAGGAACAATGCGATTTTGTAGAAGGTAAAAGTACAAACAACGGTAAATTTATTATAAGAAAATTAATAGAAGACCACAGAAGTAAAAATATATATTTTGAATTTTGTATACTACACTAATTCATTTGACAAAGTGAATCTGTATACTACACTAATTCATTTGACAAAGTGAATCTGAATACTACACTAATTCATTTGACAAAGTGAATCATGAGTAAATTATCAAAAATTATTAGCATAACCATCTATGGTAAGGGCTTGAGAATAATAAAGAACATCTGCTGGCAAAGAATAGCTGCTGTAAGAATTAGCAGCCAAATATGAACATTTCAGCAGGTTAAAAAAAGTGTTACACAAGGATGTGTGCTGATGAACATTTCTGCAGGTTAAAAAACAAAGTGTTTCGCAGGGATGTGTGCTGTCATCAGATGTGTTCAATGTGCACAATGAAAAAAAAAATGAAATCCATAGAGGACATGCCAGAAAGATCAGTGGGTGAACATAAATAAATTGAGGTATGCTGATGAGATAGTCTTAATGGCAAATAGTGAAAATGAGTTGTAGGAAATGATTGATACAGAAGTGACAAAGTTAAAATAAAGGCCTGTTACCGTATATTTACGGCCACCACAAATGTTAGCTGTTATTTTACGCTAACCACGAATGTTATGTCCTTTCTTATTTGACCACTACAAATGTTAAGGTGGGATTTACGTATGACATGTAGGAACGTAACACTCTCCTTGCTGTGTACTGTTGTAGTCCGTCCGACCTGGGCCAAGCAGCTTTGTTATGCATGAATAGCTCACCAGGCGTTGAGGCACTGAAAAGGGTGTCATGTTGACATTCGAACATCAGACATTTCTTGTATGTAAGGTACTCGAAGATTGTATGGTTAACAAGTGAGGTGGGTGTGTAGAGACACGAATGCGTATAGGATCTTTGAAATGTAAACAAGGCACCCACTCACTCACATGCAGTAGTCAGTAATTGTAGAAAACTGCTGGAACTTTCAACCATTTAATTACGTGACACAGTGACATCAACAGGTACAGTCAAATGGACGAGAATCAAGACACATCATGTATATTGGATATGACTGGCAAAACATCTGGTAAATAAGGCTTGAACCACTCATCTATAAGGACGTTATCGACAATGGTCTGTCCTTTAATAACTGTTCATAGGTGGTAATAATTAATAACATTGAACATCATCAGTTCTGTATAGCTCATAGGTATGATGCTAATAACGCTGGCTTGACAACACATTTGTTTCCTACTGTAACTCAGGGCCCCCCTGACTGAACGCGTCAGGTAGTCCTTAAATAAATGTAGTTGCTTAATATGGAAGTCTGAGAACTTGATAATAATGTCACGACTTCCTCTGGCTCCACCTTTCGGGTACTTCTTCTTCTGCTTCAAGTTATCGGCCGTACTGACGGGCCTTATAATGGTTGATAACCAACTGTACATTTTTCCATAGGCATGTATTATCTTTCATGCTGAAACGTACCGCCATCCTGCGGGTTTCATAACAATATATGGTTATTGTGCTTCTATAAAGTACTTCAACGAATAGACCTAACTGGCTACGTCAAGCACACATAATGGACTCTGGATCCCAAGAACTGTGAGTGCTACTCACAGGTTCATACTAAATGTTCTGCAAACTTTGCATAATAATAAAGTAATTTTACCTTGGACAGAATTCCAAACACTACACAATAACACCTGTCGTCATTCCAGACAAACAGAATAACTCTGGGGAATCACTAATATGACAAGACTATCTTTTCCCCAGATAATGCAGAGAAGACACAACGGACATCTTCGTCCGGCAGAAACCAGCTCATAACTCTCACAGACGGAAGTCTGCTCGGTTCGCGCTAATAACTAGCGCATGCTTAGACAGAACAGATTTGAGAACAGTTAACTATCCTGTCTTAAGAAAGAATAAACACAGGGAAGGTAACCCCTAATCAACCTGTGTCAGGGAGTTAACATAGAGTTCTGTACCTTCGACCATCAAAAATATAAAATAGATTTACATCTTCTGGAACCGACAAAAATGACGGTAACAGACTACCACCCCCTCCGGATAAAAAAAAATGATACTTTTTTTTTTTGGGAAATACATCAATGAGCGAGATGCAACAAGCTCATAACGCATGGATGATGCGCAGATGAAAGGATCAATAAATATAACGACATAATGTCAGACCCAATCAACGCACAATAGCGCGTCTAATGAAAACAAAAGTTCACCTCACAACATAAGAGAAAACATTTTCTCCAAGTAAAATATATCCGGGAGGTACCATCAAATAAACATCTGGCGATGCTAACAAAAATCACATACATATAAAAAAATTGCAATGTTATATTAATGCGAATGATAACATATCTTGCAAAGTCATACAAACATATCTATAAAAGTATCATGTTTTATAATGACTATCATCTAATGGATGGACATAATCAAAATTTGTAAAGTTAGAGGACATGCCAGAAAGATCAGTTCGTGAACATAAATAAATTGAGGTATGCTGATGAGATAGTCTTAATGGCAAATAGTGAAAATGAGTTGTAGGAAATGATTGATACAGAAGTGACAAAGTTAAAATAAAGGCCTTAGCCTTACTAGCAAAAAAGACAGAAGCTTTAGTCATCTCAAAGAAAACAAACTTCTCTAAAATGCTTTTTTAAAGTAAATGGAACAGTTTTAAAACAAGTCCATAGATTCAAATACCTAGGCACATTAATAAAATCAGATAGATGTATCTCAGAAGTGATGTGTAGAATATACCAAGTAAAAGCAGTATTCTGTTTAAAATGAAAAGCATTTTATGCAACAACTCTTTGTTAGGTGGAAGTAAGAAAGAGAGCTCTTCAGAATTATATAGGACAGTAGTGAGTTATGGGCAATTAGTAAACAATTAGGAGAAGCACCATATGTCACAGAGATGTGGTTTTACAGAAGAATGTTAAAAATAACAAGGGCAGCTAAAATGGAGATGTCTTGAAAGAAGCCAATGTGCAAAGGAAATTGATTCCTCAGGTTAGAAACAAGCAATTCTTTTTATTTTAGGCATGTTATGAGAAGGAAGCTGGAGTATATCGTGACATTAGGAAAAATAGAAGGAAAAAGAGATAGGGAACGACAAAGAGAGAAGGTTCTGGACAGTTTGAAAATCATGGCATGGAAAGAAGTCAACAACAGATTTGATCACTAGTACTGTAGATTTTATTTATTTTATTTTAAAGTTATTTTTAAGTTATTTACAAATTTCCCCTGCAAAGAACGGGCAAGGCCTCTTGTGTGTGTAAATATGTATATATATATTTTAATGTCATACCCTGGTCTCCTTGGTAGTGAGATCTGATACATAGCCTTCTCGGATAAGGCAAACAAATAGGAGGTCCCATGTGCAAGACTGTATTAATGCTACTTCCTAAGTTTCCAGAATATAACTATGTTCCTTCTTATGTTTCCAGAATGTAACTATGTTCCTTCCTAAGTTTCCATAATGTAACTATGTTCCTTCCTAAGTTTCCAGAATGTAACTATGTTCCTTCCTAAGTTTCCATAATGTAACTATGTTCCTTCTTAAGTTCCCAGAATGTAACTAAGTTCCTTCCTAAGTTTCCAGAATGTATCTATGTTCCTTCTTAAGTTTCCAGAATGTACTGTTCCTTCCTACTTTTCTATAATGTAACTATGTTCCTTCCAAAGTTTCCAAAATGTAACTATGTTCCTTCCTAAGTTTCTAAAATGTAACTATGTTCCTTCCTAAGTTTTCAGAATGTAACTATGTTCCTTCTTAAGTTCCCAGAATGTAACTAAGTTCCTTCCTAAGTTTCCAGAATGTATCTATGTTTCTTCTTAAGTTTCCAGAATGTAACTGTTCCTTCCTACTTTTCCATAATGTAACTATGTTCCTTCCAAAGTTTCCTAAATGTAACTATGTTCCTTCCTAAGTTTCCAGAATGTAACTATATTCCTTCCTAAGTTTCTAAAATGTAACTTTGTTCCTTCCTAAGTTTTCAGAATGTAACTATGTTCCTTATTAAGTTTCCAGACTATATTCATGCTGCTTCCTAAGTTTCCAGAACATAACTATGTTCCTTCCTAAGTTTCCAGAATGTAACTATGTTCATTACTAAGGTTCCAAAATGTAACTATGTTCCTTCCTAAGCTTCCAAAATGTAACTATGTTCCTTCCTAAGCTTCCAAAATGTAACTATGTTCCTTCCTAAGCTTCCAAAATGTAACTATGTTCCTTACTAAGCTTCCAAAATGTAACTATGTTCCTTCCTGAGTTTCCAGAATGTAACTATGTTCCTTCTTAAGCTTCCAAAATGTAACTATGTTCCTTCCTAAGTTTCCAGAATGTAACTATGTTCCTTCCTAAGTTTCCAGAATGTAACTATGTTTCTTCTAAGTTTCCAAAATGTAACTATGTTCCTTCCTAAGTTTCCAAAATGTAACTATGTTCCTACCTAAGTTTCCAAAATGTAACTATGTTCCTTCCTAAGTTTCCAAAATGTAACTATGTTCCTTCCTAAGTTTCCAAAATGTAACTATGTTCCTTCCTAAGTTTCCAAAATGTAACTATGTTCCTTCCTACGTTTCCAAAATGTAACTATGTTCCTTCCTAAGTTTCCAAAATGTAACTATGTTCCTTCCTAAGTTTCCAAAATGTAACTATGTTCCTTCCTAAGTTTCCAAAATGTAACTATGTTCCTTCCTAAGTTTCCAGAGTGTAACTATGTTCCTTCTTAAGTTCCCAGAATGTAACTAAGTTCCTTCCTAAGTTTCCAGAATGTGTCTATGTTCCTTCTTAAGTTTCCAGAATGTAACTGTTCCTTCCTACTTTTCCATAATGTATCTATGTTCCTTCTTAAGTTTCCAGAATGTAACTGTTCCTTCCTACTTTTCCATAATATAACTATGTTCCTTCCAAAGTTTCCAGAGTGTAACTATGTTTCTTCCTAAGTTTCCAGAATGTAACTGTTCCTTCCTCAGGATTGTATACTTCCTGCCAGTGGAGTCACGATGAAACCCAGATTTCTTTCATACGTACTTTATCACAATAATAGCCCAAAGTGGAACGAAATGATACGAGTAAGTACAACATAAAAGTTTTAAGTAGAGAACATGTGGGCATTAAGATGAAAGTGAGAAACATCAGCAGTCTCAAATAGAATATATTTGATCAAATCTGATAATGTCCCCTGTAGTTCCCCAGGGGGTCTTTCAGGAGATGAAGAAAGAATAGGTTTACTGCTCCGCCAGGCATGTTGTACTAATATGAGGTTGTGGGTGGGACTAGCAACCTTACTTACTTAATTACTTACTTACTCGTTCCCCTTCCACCGTGAGGTGTAGAGGTTTGGAAGAGAGAGCGCCAGACTATCCTATCGGCTGTCTTCCTCCTGGCCTGGTTCCATTCTAGTCCTCGGTCCTTCAAAGATTGTCTAATGTTGTCCTCCCAGCGGACTCTGGGTCGTCCTGGGGGTCTGGTTCCTTGGCTCTTTGTTTCCCATGCTTGTCGTGGTAGCCGATCTTCTCCCATTTTGCAGACATGGACAAACCATCTTAGTTGGGACTGTTCAACTTGGGTCTGCAGGGGGTGGGATTTTAGGCCTTGATGTATCGTCTGGTTGCGGGCTATGTCTCTTCTTGTTACTTCAACCACCTTCCTCAGATACCTCATTTCTGAGGTTTGGATCTGGCTTTTGTGGGTTGTAGTCATTGCCCATGACTCGCATCCATATGTCAAGACTGGGACATAGGTGGAGCGGTATACAGCCATCTTCGTTTTCTTACCAACCTCTCTCTTGCTGAGGAATCCTCGATTTATGGCCTGAAAAAGTCTCCCAGCTGCTGCTTTTCAAGTGGCCAACTCTTCTTTGATGCCTCCCTTTCGGTCTATAATAGCTCCGAGGTATTTAAAGTGGTCGACCTGCTCCAAGACCTGTTCTCCCAGCTTAATCTGATGTCTTCTTTCTTCTCGTGATATCACCATGGATTTTGTTTTAGAACTGCTTATGACCATCCCTCTCTTCTCCAGCTCTTTCTTCCAGACTTGCAGGTTGGATTTGAGATGTGCCTCTGATTTAGCAATCAGGTCAACATCATCAGCAAATGCCAGCTCTGAAATACAGACCTATCTCATCTTCCAGTACCCCACTGAATACTTTCTTGTTCTCTCCTTACATGCGTTGATGACATCGTCCATGAGGAGTATGAAAAGATAAGGTGACAGGATATCACCTTGTCTTACACCAGTGGTGGTCCTGAACTCTTCTGACTTATGGTTTGCTGTCCTCACATAATTTCTGCAAGACTTGTAGAAGCTCTGTATAGCATGAATCAGAGGTGCTGGAATGTTCTTCCTTGCCAAGCAGTCCCAAAGTTTGCTCCAGGGGACCCTGTCAAACGCCTTTTCCAGATCTATGAAACAAAGATGGATCTCACTCGTATACTCAAGGGCCTTTTCACTCAGCTGTCTGAGTGGGAAGATTAGGTGTTGAGTACTTTGGTTTGCTCGTAATCGGCACTAGACCTCATCCAATTGTGGCTCAGCTAGGCGTCGGAGTCTCTGCTCTAGGATTCTTGAGTAGATTTTACCAGGGACACTGAGAACTAGCAACCTCATGATGTAAAATAAATGACTACAGTGACCACTACTGGAAGAGCATGTGCTTTGATGAAGGCTTCCGCAGTAATGGATCCATGCTTCATAAGGAGCAACAACAAAAAAGATGATGATGATGAAACCAAAAAAAAAAAGAATGTTTCAAAAATTAGAAATACAAAATCTTTGAGCTAATGTGAAAATAAACAACATGTAAACATTTTGCCCATTTCTTTTTTTTATGAACAGTATTGGGAATCAAAGGAAAGAGAAACTTTTAATGCATCAATGTATTGAAGTAGCAGCTTTGACCACACACAAAAATAATAGAAGAAATGTTTCATAAGTCAAAGTTAAATCATGATAAAAGAAGAAATCCATATGCATCAATGTACATATCATACTTAAAAAAAAATACAAGAAAAAGAAAGAGAGAGAAAACTTTAAATAAGCTTTGGTGCCTTTCATTCATTCACCCATGTATACTTACAGATATACCTCACTTTATTGCGCTTCACTTTATTGCACTTCGCAAATATTGCACTTTTTTTCAAATTATTTATGTTTATTTATTAGAAGGTGCCTTCTTCTTCCGATAGATTTTGGCTCAGATGATGAAGATTAGCATTTTTTAGCAATAAAGTATTTTAAATTTTACAGTACATTTTTTGTTTAGAGCTAGCGCTTTTGCGCACTTAATAGATATAGTGTAAACATGATTTTAGGCTTTTATATGCACTGGGAAGCCACAAAAAATGGGTGTGACCCGCTTTATTGCGATATTCGCTTTATTGCGATGGTCTGGAACCGAACCCGCAATATCTTCGAGGTATACCTGTATTTATCTTTATCACAAGAAATAAAAAACGATAATTTAGAAATACAGCAAAAGCATCTGCTGTAATTAAGAAGAAACTTTTTCTGCAACAATTGAAGTTAACTATCATGAATGACCAAAGAAAACTTGTGTGGCTATTTGGGTTGATATTAATAATTTTTTGTTAACTTTCCTCAGCTGTCTATACCTATAGAGAAGTTCAACACCTCCCACATTAGACTAGAATTTTACCATTGTTCAAGTAAGTGCAGGTTTTCATGTTTTTTTTTTTAGAAATTGATCACATAACTGTCACTTCATTAGACTAGAATTTTACCATTGTTCAAGTAAGTACAGGTTTTCAGGGTTTTTTTTAGAAATTGATCACGTAACAGCCATTACCATTTATTACTGTTATATTTTCTACTTCTTCTTCAAGCATCAAGCCTGGTGGCATAGGCCCAGTAGTGGTTTTAGGCATAGGCAGCCTAGGCTTGTGCAGAGCACCTCACGCTTTTTGGGGTTGGCACACAAATATTTTTCATTTAATTGCATTGGGAAATGTATGGAGATCAAAAGAAATCTAGTCCAACACAAAAATCAGAATTTTCAACTCAAATGTCAAGTCATTCCTGTTGTATGGTTCAGAAATGTGGAGAAAAACAAAAAACAACAACCAAAAAGCTACAGACCCATAAATGGGTACTAGTGTAGGCTAGAAGGATTGAAATGTTATGGCAAGATGTGGAACTGATGACAAGGATCATACAAGTGCCAGTGGAACAAGAGATGAGAAGATGCTGGCAATGAATCGGACATACATTGAGGAAACCTGCTGAAAGCATTACAAGGCAGTTCTCATTCCTAAAATTGCAAGGGATCACAGTAATACCATTGTGCTACACCATGCATCATGACCTACCACACAAAATTTGACTTTTCGTTAGAATTTCAAGGTTTTTTTTCTTATGTCTGATTTGTTTTACTAGAGTGTAAAAGGACCTGGTTTATTTTAAAGGCCAATCAGTTAATTTTGTTCCTATTTTAAAAATAAATTATGTTATTTTATTTTTACATAATTTTATATCATTTAACACATTAACTACCGAATTGAAAAACACACTGTGGCCGAATAAAATTTTTTTCCCATTTTCATCCTGTAAGTGTTTGCACAAAGTAAGCTGAAGTTTTCTTAATTGTTTACAGATTTTTATGAATTACACGTTATTTTAAAGATAAATGAATATACTATTACAATAAGCACCATTTGTAACTCTAATAGAGGTTGTTGCTATTTAACGGCCCTTCGATGGCCGAGGACTTGCAATATTTTCACAATTATAACTGCTTGCGCCCCATCTCTATCAAAATCACTATTTCAATCAATGTGCACATCGTTTTCACTCTTGTTCTCGTCGCTAGATCTATCAGTCAATTGTTGAAACAAGTTTCTAGCCTATTCAGCTGTTAGACGAGATGTACAAGCATTTTTTGTGGTCCTATCACTAGTTGCCACAGTAAACAGTTTTACATGATTTGGTAACTAATCCAGAATGCTGAAAATATGAACATAATATCAATTTTCCAGTGTTCTACAACAACCATGCTTTGGGAATTTGTTTTCCGGTGGCAACTTAAAATCTCGAACCAGATCAGAAAGTGTTTCAGTATATTTTTCATTCATTTTATTACTAAAATTGGATCGACGCTCTGAGCGGCTTGCGGTCCAAATGATAAGATTTCAAAAGCCGGTCCCACCGGCTCACGGTAGTTAATGTGTTAACAAGTTAATGCAAGCAAATTTTCATATAAGATGTTGTTATAACTCCATTACTGTAATTAGTTTAGATGAAAGAAATATGTATATTGTGTGAGAAATTAGTGTAACTTAATTTCAGTTTTGGTACAACATGTTTACTAAATATTAAGTGATGTACGGAAAAGTTTTTGGAGATGTTAGGGATCTTGAGCTGACTACGACCTTTATTGGAGTCATTAATGTGGAAGTCAGAGGACGAACGAGGAAGAAGAAGTTGGTGAAGGCAAAGGCAGAGAGGAAGGGAACTGGTCACCTAATCTCATAATGCTGAGCCCTGGTATAGTGAAGTCTCAAACACTTCACTCCCCTTTGGCAGTATCTGCTATGGATGTACTTTTACCTTTGATTCTGTCACAAATAAACTAATTTTGCTTTTAATAACAACACCTCCACTGTAGTAAGACAAGGTAAAACGGTAGAATGGATGAAAAATAAAAATTGTAATACATTTCATAATATTTGTAGAACTGATTCAATACTGTTTTATTGGTTTATATACTTATATGACTAATACTCATCATCATCAAATATCATGCCTGGTGGCGTAGGAGGTTATGTCTCTCAACAACTTCCTGCCTCCAGTACAGTTTATCAATTCTGCTGTTGACTTCTTTCCATGCCACGATGTCAAACTGTCCAGTATTTGCTCTCTTTGTCTTCCCTTATCTCTTTTTCCTTCAATCTTACCTGTTGTTACGGTATATTCCAGCTTTCCTCTTCTCATAACATGCCCCCCAAAAAAAGTAGATTGCTTGTTTCTAACTTGTGAAATAAGTTTCCTTTACGCATTTGCCTCTTTCAGGACATCCTCATTACTCTTTTTGGCTTTCCATGGTATTTTTAACATTCTTCTGTAAAACCACATCTCTGTGGCCTCTAGTGCTTTCCCTACTTGTATACTAACTGTCCATTGACTCACTCCCATACCCCAAGATTGGTCCTGTATAACACTGAAGAACTCTCTCTTACTACCAATGACAAAGAACGGTTGCTAATGCTGCCACTGATATTATCTCTAATGACTACTACAAAATAATGACTACTAATATATCTGGAACTGCATAGTTCCAGACAGTTTTGTTAAAGAGCAGTTTTTGTAAATACATATCATTCATGATTATTCCTTGTGCTCCTTATGAAGCGCTGAGCCACCGTTACAACTGGTCCCCTTGCAGGAAGCCTGCACCAAGCAGCCACATGTTCTTGCTGGTGTAGTTTCTGTAGCAATTTATTTTAAACTAGTGTAAAAGCCTGTCATAAGATGGGAATTAAATTCAAAAGCACCAATACCTAACAGCAATTTTACTTTTTCAAAAGTATTTTAAAAAAAACCACTGTTCATCACCACAGTACCGAACAGTAACAGCAGTGAGGATTACAATGTGTGTATATGGGATCACACATTCTATAAATATATTTTTGTGCACACCATCATTAGCGCACTTTTCTTTGTCGAATGTTACTATTTTTGGGAGAGTACATGTAAGGGAAACAATACAATTAATGTCTAACTTTCAACCAAAGTTGCATCCCTTAGCGTTACGTACCGATAGAAAAAGCTTTGATTTTATATATATATAAGATGTTGAGGTTGGGAGCCCCAAGCACAACCTCATATTTAATCTTCTTGTTCAACATCTTGAGAGTGTAGTAGCTCTATTCTGTCTGTGCCTGTTCAGAGATCCCAGAAACTATAAGGGGCAGTAAATACAGATTGTCGATGTTATGTCGTGTAGAATTATGGTTTCTTATTTCATAATATTCTCCTTTTCAGATCGAGACAAAGCAGAAAAGAAGCTGTATGGGTTTGCATATCTGTCGGTGACCACCGAGGAAAGTGTTACTTGTCTGGACGGAAAATATTACCTGTGTATATATAAGGTAGATAATGATCCAACTACTTATGTATTAGTTGGTGCTTAAAAGCTGTGAGTGTTATAATGATCCAATTAAAAGCTGGGAATATTCTTTTTGCACAAGAGTTTTATTTTTTTACAGGTTGGTGTGACAAAATGTGTTTTGTTGTTGTTGTTGTTTATTTAAACTTGTAATATATTGACACAGATATAGTACTAAATTGTGTCCTATTAAAAAAATGTCAATTTAAAGAATTTTTAAAAATCTATTTTATTTTTGCTATTGAGATAGTCTGAGTCAAATCAGTTTACTTGCAAAATGTCATAAAGTTTACTATGACTAAAAAGTGGTTTAGGTTAGTACAGAAATAATTTGTCAAGTACTCTGTACTGCTTTTTGGTGGTTATAGAAAATGCCAGATGCATTGTCTGTTTGCTTTTCTTGACTTATTAAGCCACCTTCAGTTGTTCCCCTTGCAGGAAACCTGCATCTGTTGTTGTTGTTTGCGTCCGCTCAGCCATCTCTCTCTCTGGCCATTTTGAGCGGTAATTACGTTGTGTCGTAGTTTACAGCTATGCTGCGATATCTGCGCCTTTCGGCCCGACACATCTGATTTCAGCAAGCAATTTTTATGGGTTTGCTTCCCTGACACCTCATGCCTACATGTACGCTTAATCTCATGTCCATATAATAGTTCAGTAAAGTGGCTGCACTAGTGACGTAACTGTGCCTCAGATCTGGGAGACCCCATTCCGGGAACACCACACATAGCCAATTGAGGCAACAATCGCCGTTGGACATAAACATGCATCTAAGTGTCCATGTGCTTTTGTAGTAGTGATTTCCTTAGTAATTTATTTTACATGATGAGACTGCCAGGCCCATACACAACCCGTTAAGTTGCCTCTTTTGACATGCCAGAGGTGGGTTATGATATGAGGAGCACTGTAGTAAGACAAGGTAAAACGGTAGAATGGATGAAAAATAAAAATTGTAATACATCTTACTATGAGAAAGAACAGGAAAAAACCTACATCGCAGCCACAAGGCCTTCGCCAGGGACAGACAAACAAAAAAAACAGAAGGGAAAGACAGTGAGAATTAAGTGGAAAAGAAAAATAAGACTTTGATTTCAGTTAGATTTCTGCCATTCTTCTTTTTATATCTTCAACAGATTTAGAAGGTTTTGCTTTGAATGTTGTAGTGATTATTTCAGGTTTTTTTAGTTTAGCCGAGTTTTAAAAAAAATGTGAATATAGTGCTTTCTTAGTTTACACATAACTTAATTAACACATAGGTAAAAAAAAATTTGTTTCAAATGGGTTGTCTTTCTCCTTATGGCTTGAATGTCCAATATCATTTTGCTTAAATTCTGCTATATAGTGATTTTCCACTATTTCAGTACATTCTTTTCCCCACTTTTTCACCATCTTTTTTTGTTGTTGCATATATTTCATTTCATATTCTATTTACGAATGTTTGTGCTGCTATGTCACTTCATTCTTAGCAAGATTTCACCAGAGCTATTCTATGGATATCTTCAGCAGGATATTATTTGCCTTTGTTACTTTATTTTATATTTTCAATATTTGTTGAATTTTTTGAGTTGATACACTTTTTAAAAAATCTTTTTCCGTAGTTTTACATTTTTTTTCCTCATTTTTCTGTATCATTCATCATATCATTTTTTATTCATTTTTTCCATGTATTTATATAGTCCATTGCCTTTGTCTGTTGACGTGTCTTTATCTGATAATATGTTTCAGACCTAGGGGTCTTTTATATTTGGACAAGCGCCCTAATATAACCGACTAGGTTGAACGGGACTCGCCTCGCCAAAACGAGGCAAAACCTTCTTCTTCTTCCTTCTTCTTCCTCGTTCGCCCTGAAAAGGACGGTCGTTGCGTTGTGTCTGTTTACGCCGTAGCTGTGATATCTGCACCTTTCGGTCGACACATCCGACTTCAGCATGGCATTTTTTAGGGACTGGGGTTGCCTTCCCATTGCGATCCGTACTCGCTCAGCCAGACTGCACTGCTGCAGACTGTTTCCAGGACCACCACGTGGAGGTGGAGTACGGTCTTAGTCAGCTCTGGTTCGCTGACTCTGATGCAAGCAGTCAAGCTATGGGTCGCTGTGGTTTATTTGACAACCTTATTTTTAAAAAAAATTAAAATGTTGACCTGTCTATATTTATCTTTGTCGCCTGTTTGTGACTGGCTGACGAAGGGTGAATCCTGAAATGTCCCATATTTCCTGTATACGTTAACTTGCAAAACTGATTCTATACCATTTTATTTTTTAATTTATATATTAGTTGACACATACACAATTTCTTATCAATTTTGCATGAGCAAGCAGTACTCATTCACAGTTTAATTATGTACTACATCATCATCATCAGTTGCCATCTCCACAACGGAGGTTGGCTGTAATGGATCTCCAACGTCTTCTGTCTCTTGTCTTGGTGGTACACTCTGATAGACTCTTTCCCGTCCATCTCTTGATGTTATCTTCCCACTTATAGCGCTGTCTTCCCCTTGCACGTTTACCTTCAACTCTCCCTTCTGTTATGGTCTTCTGCAAGGTGTTATGCCTTTTTTATGTGGCCAAAGTATTTTAGCTGCCGAACTTTGACCTCTCTCATTAGTTCTCTTTTCATACCTAGATTTTCTAGGACCTCCTTATTTGTTTTCATCTCTTTCCATGAGATACGCCCCATTCTTCTATATATCCACATTTCAAGAGCCTCAATTCTTTCTTCCAAATGCTTATTCATCGTCCATGTTTCTGCACCATACAGAAATGCAGAATATATATAACACTTTATGATTCTCAGTTTTAATTTATGAGATAACTGTTTGGATGTCAGTATATGTTTCATGTTGTTGAATGTAGCTTTGGCCATTCCTATTCTCTTCTTGATTTCTGTTTCACATCTGCCATCTTCTGTTATTATATGACCAAGATATACGTAGCTCTTGACTTGTTCCAGGATTTTCCCATTTACGCTTATCTTTAATGTGGGTTTATCGTCTGTTTTGCTAATTATCATAGTTTTAGTTTTTTCAATATTAATGTCGAGTCCATATTCATGACTTATACTGTTCACTTGCTTCACTAGTTCTTGTAACTCCTGTTCGCTTTCAGCTAACAACACGGTATCATCTGCATATCTAAGGTTGTTTATTGATCTTCCACTGATGTTCAGTCCTGGTATTTCCTGTATCTGTTTGAAAATTTTTTCGGTGTATAAATTAAATAGGCAGGGGGACAGCACACAACCTTGTCTGACACCTCTTTTTATGTATGTACTACAAAGTGTATTAATTACAAATATTTTTACTGCTTCCTTTCTGCAGTGTGATGATGCTGCCAAAATACAAAATTACCTGACACTTCCGTCACTGAGAGATGAATTCAGTGATGCTGCTCTGACTTCAACCATCTCAAGCTGTTTGCCGTATCAGCACTCAGACAAAGAGTACGTCAAAGTAGAAACTTTACTCTGTTCTTCCAAGTTTGCACAGAAATGTAAGCAGTTTGATCAAGTACTTGAACATGCATGTGAATTATGAGAGACTTGAGCACGGTTGTGAATTTTTTATAAGCATTTTGATCAAGATCCAGCTTTCATGTTAATTATGAGAGACTTGAGTGCTGTCATGAATTTTTCTATAAGCAGTTTGATCAAGTACTTGAGCATGCATGTGAATTATGAGAGACTTGAGCACGGTAATGAAATTTTTATAAGCAGTTTGATCAAGTACTTGAGCGTGCATGTGAATTATGAGAGACTTGAGCATGGTAATGAATTTTTTATAAGCAGTTTGATCAAGTAGTCCAGCTTTCATGTTAATTATGAGAAACTTGAGTGCTGTCATGAATTATTCTATAAGCAGTTTGATCAAGTAGTCCAGCATTCAGGTTAATTATGAGAGACTTGAGTGCTGTCATGAATTTTTCTATAAGCAGTTTTAATCAAGTATCAGAGCATGCATGTAAATTATGAGAGACTTGAGTGCTGTCATGAATTTTTCAATAAGTATTTTGATCAAGTATTAGAGCATTCATGTGAATTATGAGAGACGAGCATGGTAATGAATTTTTTATAAGCAGTTTGATCAAGTAGTCCAGCATTCATGTTAATTATGAGAGACGAGTGCTGTCATGAATTATTCTATAAGCAGTTTGATCAACTAGTCCAGCATTCATGTTAATTATGAGAGACTTGAGTGCTGTCATGAATTTTTCTATAAGCAGTTTTAATCAAGTATTAGAGCATGCGTGCAAATTATGAGAGACTTGAGTGCTGTCATGAATTTTTCAATAAGTATTTTGATCAAGTATTAGAGCATTCATGTAAATTATGAAGGACTTGAGCACTGTCATGAAATTTTCTATAAGCTATTAAAATTTAAAGTTGTTTGTTTCAACACAAGCTACTTCTGCATTAGTTTTAAAACATTTATGGTCACTTTTGAACTATGTAGTTTTAAAACAGAGGATTAGATATTTTTTAACAGCAAAGATCTGAAAATTGATATTTGCAATTGAAATGTTTGTAGCAATTTTTTTACAGTTGACAAACCAGTACTTTGGAGATTGAGTCACAAATAATTGCAGTGTCAGAGTTATGCATATTGAGTTAGTGCATCTGATTCTTCCCTTTTTCTGTCTTCTCTTTTATTTTATTTCATTTTAAAATTTGCATTACTTCTCTCCCTATATTTTTATTAATGCAAACAAATATTGTTGTTATTTAAATAAAAATGTAACTAACCAAGCCTACCTTACACCGAATGTAACTTGTCAGCGACATTTGTTCGTGTTAAAAAATTTCCGTGATAAACTAGATTGATAGATTGAAGAACACATGGAGAAGAGAATAGGAGATGGAAATAAAAATGATGAGGAAAACATGGAAATACCTTGAGCGGATGGCACGGGACACAAGAACTTGACATGTATTTGTTGATGGCCTATGCTTCTTAGGGAACTTAAATGTGTTCATTGATTGAAACTTGATTAACCATGTGATCATAATCATTATCATTATTATTTCCCTTTTTGCTCTTTAACCTTTAGCACGCTGCATTCTTTTCCAGAAAATTTGCCCTGCAGCTGCATTCTTTTTTACACAACCCCCATTTTTATAGTGGATGACTTGTAAATTCTATATTTATTTTGTTTTTTGGCCAATTTCTCTAATTTTTGGACTGTTTAGAGATAAATGGATGACGTCACTGATGACGTCATTTTGTTGATTTGATCACAAAAAAATTGACTTAACTGAGCCCCACAGCCCTTGTGCTGAGATATGGACAGAGAGGTACCACACACCTACGGCACATGAATTGGGTCTGGTGGCGCTTCTTGCCCCTGATGGATGAACACACATCGCAGTCTTTCATTTAGCCTGACGTTCATTAACCAATTGGTGGTGCAGTGGCAGTGTCAGTACCCTTCCTCTGCGTTGTGTGACCCTAGACTGGTACCCTTCAATGGCCATGAGCAATCCGCAGACGGAATGTTTCCGCCTTGATGATGCTTGGCCCTCCACTGGACAAGCGAATTGACAAAGCAAACTTCCACAGATAGAAGAATATTTTCTTCCACCATTTGCTGCTCCTGTGTGAACCATAGTATGTCAACTGTTTATGATGTGACATATAGGTTTTGGATAGCGCATGCTTGTCCCGATCCGCACATTGCCAGCATGATGTTTGGATCTGACCTCCTTTGAAGGTCTGTGCATACGTGTGCAGTTGTCATAAGATTCACTGGCCTCTTGTCAAAACCATGACATATAGAGGATATTGCCATCTTTAAAAAAGGGTCACCAGCTTTGGGTTTTGCCCACTTGAACCCATCTTGCAGTTGGTCCGCAGTGTGCCGCAAAGCTCCTGTTTGATTATCCCCAAGCTCCTTGTAAAGGCGAAGAGAAAAAGTTGTCCATGTACACAACATGGCCATGCCCATACACAACAAAGGTGACAACGCGTGTGAGCAAATAAGGGTCCACTGTCTTCCTTCCCAAGATAAGCTGCAATTCCAGAAGCCTGTCTTGGGGTAGGCCCCAGGAGACTTGTTCATGTTGCATAGGCTGGTCCTACCTTTGAAAGTATCATACTTTCATCAACATGCTCTTTGGATTATGTAATGCCTTTGCCAAGTGTGTCAACAAACGATTTGATTTTGAATCAGGGTGCCCTCGTGGTGCTGCACATCCAGGTGTAGAAAAGATAAGATATAAAGAAACCTGTCCCTACTCATCACATTCCTACCCTGGCATCTGGTCATTTGACCAATACCCATTGACGATCTTTTCGTTAACACCCATCAACATAAGCAAAGCAAGAAACGCCCTCATCTGTGCTGTGACAGTCGGTCCACAACTTCACACGGGATGAGGCACACCTGGCTGGCATAACGTATTAGTTTCACTAATGTGTCACAACATCATCTGTGATAAACAAACGGAACACATCTACTTGAAACGTCATCGTCAACTAATAAGGCTTGATCAAAGTTGCGGAGCCAGTCGTGTTTGTAACCATCAGGTGCCCTAACAATATTCAATTCTTCAAAATCATTTCATCAACACTCGACACATCACTATTGTTCCCCATCACCTATCATCATCCATATTCTTGCACGAACCACATTTGCAGTACTAAGGGCCCAGCAATGTCGTCCTCATCGGAATCAGAATCCATGAAAAATTTCAGCTAAAATTGCAGCTTGATCCATGCCGATTGAGTTCGATTTGAAAATTGCACAGAAAAATGTCGCTAACACACCCGTTACAACTGAAAGTCAGAAAAGGTAGCTAAACTTCTTTCACAGAAGAGTCAATTTTGACATCCGGGGTTAAGATCAATTGCACACACACTATCAATTTTTTATCCGACGATATCCGCTTGTCGACATATGTCGACAACAGCTGGGAGAACATATCACATTTTGTTTCAGCATGCTTAAAGAGCATAGTCCATCACTGCAACTGAGCCCCCCTTGGCTGAGTCCTGCACCATAGCTTTCATGTGTTCTTATAGTGGTTGTTTCTGTAACAAATGGTTTTACATGATGAGGTGGCCAGCCCCAGGACCATGTGGTGGTAATATTTTATTGTTTTCATCTTGCTAGCTGAGCTGTTGAACATCTTGCAGTGGGGGTCAAACCCCAACCTTGCCAAAACGGTTCCACACAATTTGGAAAATCTGTTTAAACTGAAAGGGCAAGAGCTTGTTCGGGTGAGCATTACAACTCTTTCTTACAAGACTATATATTGTACATCAGGGGAGATAAAATAATAATGGGTGTCCCAAAAGTTCCTAACTCCATTACTACATACTGTAAATGTGTGTGTGTGTGCAAGCATGTGTGTGCGCACACGTGTGGGCACATGTGTGGGCACATGTGTGTATGTATGTATTCCTCTGCCTCTCTTACCCTGGGGATTCTAGAATAAAATTGTGTATCTTCTCCTTCTTCTTCTTCTTCGTACACTCTCAGACGTCCACTTGAATGTTTTCAAAGAAAGCAGTAGTCAGTTTGAGGCTATTTGAATCTCCGTAGAGCTTTTCCATGAATGGTACTGGTGTTGGCCATATGCACTTTTTCTGTTTCGCATATGTTGGGCAACTTTGAAGCAAATGTTTAGCAGTCATTTTATCAGTGCCACAGTTACACTGATCGGTAGTTCCTATCTTTAGCTTGTTGAATAGATGGTATCTCAGTCTATTGTGGCCATTGTGGAGTCTGTTGATTACCACTTGCTCTCTTCTGTATATAAATTGTGTATGATGGCATACATAATATTATGATCTGCAGAACTGGATTAGTTTGTATCGTGCTGTACTTGTTGGAGATGGATAGGACACTTATTGAGGCAGCATATTGATAGCATTACCAGGGAGTCCTTGCTCTGAAATCTCCAGGGTAAGAGAGGTAGAGAAAGAGAGAGACCAAAGAACACATAGAGAAGAGAACTGGAAACAGACATGAAGGGGATGAAGAAGATATAGAAAGACCTTGACCAGATGGCACAGGACAGGAAGACTTAGCATAAGTTTGTTGAAGGCCTATGCTCCTTGGGGAGCTGAATGGCATACATGCCACATGTTATGGTTTACCAATAATCTGTACAAGGTGTTTGCGTTTTAAGATGTGTACACCCTGTACGTAATTTATGTACAGGTTTTCTAACCCATTCCCCTTATTACTGTGTCTTAGAGTTCTTTTATTAGGTCCTATTGAACACAGGATTTCCCAGTCTGTTAGTGATAATTAAGAACAGAAATAGACTAAATGATGACACCATCACATTATGTTTACAGTGTAAAATAAACTCAGACATTTATTGTTTGAGTTTTAAAATAAGTGAAGACCTGTTTTAAAAGGCAAAGTCCCCGTGCCTCATTTATAATGCAGCCCACTGTAATTGAAAATATTTTTACACGAATTAACTCTTTTGATATGTTTTTTTCAGTCTTTGTACAGGGTTTTGCGGGTCTTTGTACAGGGTTTTGGATTTTTTGTACAGGTTTGTCATCTCCAAGGTGTGGCATGTATGGAATGGTGACAATTGAATGAAACGAATGTACTTGTTTCAGCCTGCTGTAGTTATCAGTTTGTATAGTGCCATGTCTTTTTGAATCAACAGTACCTACAGGACATTCTGGATGCCTTATTCAACATGCTGACCTCTGGTGAGGGTCGGCCGGTACCTTTTGCTGCAAACATATTTGATGCTTTGGTAAGCAGCTGGATTTCATATTCAGAACAATGATAATGTAGAATCATAATAATTTAGCTGTACACATTCTTACATTAACTACATTGGTCGTCTGCATAGGAAATTATTTATCTGTTCATGCACTGATGCATCTTCATTCATTCGTTTATTTATTGTTACATAATTGTCTTCCTTCCATCCCTTCATTCATTTATCCTTCCTTCAGATCATAGTTTTACTCAATTTTTTTAAAACCACTTTTATTTAACTTCAATGAGCTTTATATATTTGCCACATTTCACATCTTTGATACTTAAAATCTCTATGTTCCACTCATCACAGGGAGCTGAAACTTTGCATTTAAATTTTTTGTAAAAGATATGATCAATGACTGATTAATGCTAACTGGTCATCTATTGTACTTTTATTTTATGCTATAGAATGTATGTTCTGTCTTTAAAGTTTTTCTTTCAAATTGCAACAACAGTAAATGTAAATCCATAAACTTATTTTTTCCTTTACTCGTTCAATTTCATTTTAACATCTGAACTTTGAATGCATGTATGCTCTCTAAGGTTCATATCTTCAGCCTTCTTCATGAGGAAATGTTTGAGAAGTTCAGCATTGTTGTTGAAGACTATTTAGAGAAGTCATTCTCATCTCCACTTGCCCACAAGTAAGTCAATTTATTAGTAACCTAAAAACTATCAAGTTTGTTCTGTGGGACATTAGTGTTTGTAATGTACTTGTTCAGTTATATTCTTGGATATGAAAGAGGCAGCAAGAACTAGCTCAGAGTTGTCTGATTGAGATTCTAAATTCATTACAATATAATGATGATATCACATGCCTGCCAGGTAGCCCAAAGTAGCAAGGAAAAATTTAGAAGTAGCCCAAAAGTCGCACAATCGCACTGTGTTAAAATTTAGTAGCACAGGGCCAGTAAAAGTAGCCATTTTCATGAAAAGTAGCCCAGTCTGGCAACTTAGAACCAGCTTGTTCATTCATGGGTTTACCTTTCAGTTCCCCAGGGAGCATAAGCTTTCAACAAATGGATGCCAGCTCCTCTTGTCCTAGCTTGTTAGTTGAAATTACCACTATAGGAAAAGATCAGAAATAGTAACATACTTTGTCCTGGTAGAAGGCTATTGAAATATTGTTGTAAGTATTCCCCATTGTTGTATGTATCAGACACAGTAAAATCCATCATGCTGGTAGGAGGCTATAGAAATATTGTTAAATGTATTCCTCATTGTGTTATGTAGTATAAATAGTAAAATCCACTATGCTGGTAGGTTATAGAAATATTGTTGTATATATTCCTTATTGTTGTATATATTAAAAATAGAAAAATCCATTGTGCAGGTAGGAGGATGTAGGAATATTATTGTATGTATTTCCCATTGTTGTATTTATCAGAAATAGTAAAATCCATTATAACGAAGAAGGCTATTGAAATATTGTAGTATGTATTTCCCATTGTGGTATTTATCAGTTTATCACAAATAACAAAATCCATTACAATGAAGAAGGCTATAACAGTATTGTAGTATGTACCTGACTATGCTCTTGAGTTAGGGAAGGTAAAGGCAGCGAGGAAGGGAACTGGTCACATTCCTAACACTTTACTCCCCAACGGCATTATCTGCTATGGGACTGCCTTCACCATTACATTTTTATCATGCCCTTAAAAGCATTTTTATTATGTTTATTACGTTTATCACTGTTACTAAAAAGTTTTCAATATGTATTGACAATTGATCACTTTCTAAGGAAATAATTTATACTCAATTAAGATTGTTTACTTAATGTGTTACCTCCTTAGGGAATTAATGTGCTGCCTTCGACTTCAAGTAGAGAAAATTTGCACCAACACAAATTTTGAAGACAAGCCAAGCACAAGGGTTTTCAAGGTGAATCATTTTCTCCTGTTGTCATCCCAAGAAAATTATTAGGGTAACAGCAGTAAATCTGTGAAGTGATGAAAAAAATGAACCCAAAAAAAAATTGTAGATAGCAGTTTTACTAAATCAGATAAATAAATATATCGACATACTGGTAGATAGCAGTTTTACTAAATCAGATAAACAAATATATCAGCATACTGGTAGATTTGGACAAAATCAGAAACAGTTGATTAAAAAAAATTTGTTTCAATTAAATTTCCTAAATCATCTTGGTGAAATAATTGAAATGTAATGAACAATGACATTCCCACCAACTTTTTTGGGAAAAGCATATATTGCACTATGAAAATTAAATTGAACACCCATTGAAAAAACACTCTTTCCCCACCCTGGTTAATTTATACCACTCCTTCCACACGCAGGCTAACTTCTACCAGTCATGCTAAACCTGGCTAATTTATACCACTCTTTCCATACACTGACTAATTTCTACCACTCATTCTAAACCTAGCTAATTTATACAACTCATTCCACACCCTGACTAATTTCTACCACTCATTCTAAACCTAGCTAATTTATACAACTCATTCCCCACTCTGGCTAATTTTTACCTCTCATTCCACACCCTGACTAATTTCTACCACTCATTCTAAACCTAGCTAATTTATACAACTCATTCCTCACTCTGGCTAATTTTTACCTCTCATTCCACACCCTGACTAATTTCTACCACTCATTCCACACTCTGATTAATTTCTACCTCTCATTCCACACCCTGGCTACTTTCTACCACTCATTCAACACCCTGGCTAATTTCTACCACTCATTCCACACTCTGATTAATTTCTACCACTCATTCCACACTCTGATTAATTTCTACCACTCATTCCACACTCTGATTAATTTCTACCACTCATTCCACACCCTGGCTAATTTCCAGGAGGATTGAACAGTCTCAGAAAATAAATCACTTTCTCTTATTGTGGTGACAAGTTTGCACCCACAGCCTCTATCACTAGCTGTCATTAGTTATAACCAGAATAAAGCTCAGTGATACATTCTATTAAGGAGGCAGGAATGTAATCATTAATCTTTCTTGTATTTAACAGGTCCTTGATGATATTCTTAAGTTCTCTGTGAAGTCCTGCATCTTATCTCAGAGGTAAGTGTGTTCCCATTGTGTTTTCTTTTGTCTAACTAAGCAATCGCTTGAATTAACAGATGTGGGTAAAAGGTAAAGGATCCCGTTACACTCCCATTGAGGCAGAAGCATGTCGTACGAGGGGACTACAGTGATCTTTTGCATGGGGCTGGCAACTTCAACATATAAAACTAATTGCCACAGAAATCACAGCTGCAGAAGCATGTCAATGCTTGGTGCAAGCTCCCTCCCTGCAGGGGGACCGTCTATAGAGATGGCTCTATGCTGTGTATAGAGTGCTGGGGGAAATAAATGACAAGAATGCTTCCCTGATTTATAGTTGTGTGTTCTTGTATGGATATGTCTGATGTTTACGTGGGTGTATGGGTTTATGTGGGTGTTTGTGTGGATGTCTGTGTGTTTGTGGATCAGTGTGTTGTGTTGTGTGAATGTCTGTGTATTTATGTGGGTGTTTGTATGTTTGGGTGGTTGTCTATGTGTTTGTGTGGGTGTCTGTGGATTTCTGTGGCTGTTTGTGTGGGTGTTTGTGTGGTGTGTGTTTATGTGAGTGTTGTGTGTTTATATGGGTGTCTGTGTGTTTATGTGGATGTTTGTATAGGCGTTTGTGTGGGTGTCTGTGTGCTTATGTGGGTGTCTATGTGTTTGTGTGGGCGTGTGTTTGTGTGAGTGTCTATATGTGTGTATTTTACCAACAACAGAATGATCTTCTAGTAATCCATTCAAATGCTGCTAGGAAGTAACTGTTTGTAAAAAACCCAAAAAACTGTAAGTTTCATGAACTTGATGTTTTCTCTGTGAGGCTGCTGATAATTTTGTTTGGCATTTTTACTTCTCCTTGCTTATTTAATCTCACCACAACTCACTGCCTTGAGCTTCTGTTATTGATTCTGTGTTTTGCACTACATTTAAACAAGATTTATGATGGTTGCATAGGGGTTTCCCTGAGAGTAAGGTATCACAGTTATCTTTCCTGCAAAATGTTTGATCAGACAGAACTGACAATGTGCTGGAAAAATTAAATAGTAGCTGTAGCCCCCTTCAGTCATAATTGACTATGGGAATGCCCACCCCCCGAGGTGATAGCCCTGAGCAGTGTTTATGCTTGATGTTCCTTTCAGCGTGATCTTTTCTCTTCTGCATGTTGTGAGAGCTTCTTTTCACCCAGTCTGAGGTTGCGCCATAGGGAGCATCACCATTTTGTGCAATTGGCAGCTTCATCCTCCCAGGTTGCTGGATTTATGTCCAGTTCCTTCATGTCTCTCATGCATACATCTTTGAACCTCAGCTGCAGTCGCCTGACTGTTCTTTTACCATTTGCCAGTTGTACGTAGAAAATATCTTGAAGGATGTGAACATCTTCCATGCGGTGGACATGACCAAGTTAGCGTTGTCTCCTTTGTCTAAACAATGTATACATGCCTTGAAGGACAGCATGTGACAGCACCTCATCATTTGTCACTTTGTCCTGCCACAAAATGCCAAGGATGTGATGTAGACATTGTAGATGGAAGGTATTGAACCTTCTTTCTTGTTTATCATAGGTTGTCCATGTCTTGCTGCCATATAGAAGTGTACTGGTGACGCAGGTATTATATACTGCAGCTTTGGTCTTTATTGTGTGTTTGGAATTTCCCCAAATGCTCGTTGTGAGGTGAGAAAGATGGCTGCAGCTTTGCTAATGCGGCTGTCAATTTCTGTGTGCAAAGAGAGTTTGTCATTGATGGTAGACCCCAGGTATATGAAATGGTGCACCACTGCCAATTCATAGTTATCAGTCGTAATAACTGTCGCAACATCAACATCTGACCCAGCACATTTGTTTTCTTTAGACTTATTGTGAGGTCAAAGTCCTTGTATGCTTGAGAGAAGCAATTCTTCAAGCTCTGAAGCTCCTGTTGAGTGATGATTGCATCATGGTCAGCGTAACAACAGGTCTCTTATAGTGACCCTTCTGATGTTTGGAAAAATTGCATACACAGACAGTTTTCAACATAATCTTACATTTACTGAGGCATATGTCCCAGTAATTGGTAAGGCTATTGATAACAGCTGCTGTAGAAGAAATCTGTATCAAAACCCCATTATAAGGTTCATGTTGAACTTCCTTATCTGTCGTGAAATGCTGTCCTCAAAGATGCTTCTTGAGAGCTTGAATCAGTGATAGTGTGAAGAAGCAAAGTGTAGGCTAAAGGGAGTGTGTGGTAGATCTTCCTACAATGGTGAGGCAACTTGTGATGCGTAGATCAAGCACTTTGTGCATAAGTATTGATCAACAAAACCACACTTTGTTTCAGGAGTCCAGGATGTTTGTGATAAATGTTGGATTTCAATGTATCTGATATTGCACAACAATGACAGTGATTGTAATACCCCTGTGCTTAAGAACTCCACAGAAGAAACCCCTGATGATCTAAGATCAATGTAGACATGAATTTTTGAGCAGTGTCGACAATTTTGAATTTTCTATAAGCACAGACTGTAGATGTTTCCAGGGCACGGAGTTTTGTTTACTCTCTGTAACTACGTAGAAGATAAGAAGTGAGAAGAAGATGCTGGCTGTGGATAGGACACACATCAAGGAAACCTGTTGATATTATTACAAGACAATCTTTGTTTTGGAATCGCCACAGAAAGAGGAACCCATGTTTAATCACCAGCCAGAATCCATAGAATATCATTGCCATTTTCTCTGTAATGAATCAGAAATTCAAACTGCAACTCCATGTATGCTGCCTTTTGTTCCTCGGACAGTTTTTGGGGTACCCACCGGGAGCACACCTTTTGAAACCCAGTACATTATGAGCAATGTCATGTACTGACTGCATTTTGGGAATTTGGTCTCATAAGCAGTTTCGTGACATTTTACTTACCTTTACGCCAGAGCTGTTTCATTACTTCACAAGATGTTCTCAGCTGTCTTGCTTGTCCCCATGCTTAGAAATCAGTCCACAGTGAATGATATTTAGTGAAGCCCCTTTTGCTTAGCCCATTGCTAATAATTTCACAGAATATATCCAATATGGAGACCACTCTTTCACTATAGTCACCATATTGTAACAGCTGTGGAGTGACACTAGCACAGTTTGCTTGGATACTTCTCATGCCCTCAGAAATGAGGTATCTGAGGAAGGTGGTTGAAGTAGCAAGAGGAGACATGGTCCGCATCCAGATGATGCATCATGACCTCAAAACCCATCCCCTGCAAACCCACGCGGAACAGTCCCAGTTATGATGGTTTGGTCATGTATGCAGAATGAAAGAGGATCAGCTACCGTGACAAATATGGGAAAACAAGAGCCAGGGATCCAGACCTCCAGGACAACCAGGAATTTGATGGGAAGACAACATTAGACAATCACTAAAGGACCAAGGACTAGATTGGAACCAGGGCAGGAGGAAGACAACCGATAGGATAGTATGGCACTCTCTCTGGTAAACCTCTACACCCCAGGGTAGAAGAGAAATGATTAAGTAAGTAGGTCTCATGCACATTATGAATGGCCCTAACCTTCCATGAAATTTAATTTCATATATTCTATGTTCTTGAGACAAAAAAAAAAAGAAATGTGTAACCTTATTTTTTTTAAAACCCAGTGTATTATATCATTTTTTTTTTTCAGTGTAGAGTTTAATCTGTAAAATGCCATATTTCTGTCTTTTTTTATATGGCTATAACCTGGCTTACCACACTGCACTCTTCATTTCAATACAGCACTTAAGTGTATGGTCCACCATGATTGAGAGAGTACAGTGTAAAAGCTAAGACAAGAAAAGGGCAGAATGCTAAACAGGCATAAAGGGGGGGGGGGGGGGGGGGAGGAGCCCGTTACATGCCCATTAAGGCATATTAGGAATATGGTGTTTGGCCCATATTTTCTTGACCATCAGCACACTAGAGGTGATGTGGTTAGCATCTCGCCGGCTGCCTTAACCTTCCCAGAAGTTGCTCTGGTACCCAATTCATGAGGCTGGGTCAACCCCAGAGCCGTTGCGGTCTAAAAAATCCCACTTCAACTGGGGATCGAACCATGGACCACTGAGCTAGGAAGCCAGTGCACTAACCACTGAGCTACCATGGGTAACCAGGCATAAGCACCTTTTTTTTCCATGTTTTAAAAATTACTGTGTGCAAAAAAAATAGATGAGAAGAAGACGCTGGTGATGGATAGGACATACACCTGTTGATAGTATTACAGGGCAGTCCTTGTACTTGGAGCTCCAGGGTAAGAGAGATAGAGGGAGACCAAAGACCACATGGGGAAGAGAAAAGAAGACATGAAAGGAATGAGGGAAAATCCTGAGTTGATGGCACAGGACAGGAAAGCTTGGCAGAAGTTTGACATTTGCTCCTTGGGGACCTGAAGTGTGATGATAATATTGAAAATAAAGTTTGTTCCTTCATTTGTTTGTTTGTTTGTTTATTGTATCCCCATCCCTAAATAGAAACAAAAAATGTAATGTGCGATAACAATCCTTTTGCCACATTTCTTCTTCTCAATATTCTAGTACGATTTAACATGCCTTATTTGTTTCTTCTTGATTGATGGCACTGACTGTATACACAGCCCCCACCTGTTACACTAGTTGTGACTGTTTTTATATTCCTTGATCATGATTTCTTCATCTGTGAATACACCACTTTCTCAGAACCTTGTTTTGTGTGACTAATTTTCTTATAATTCACGTATTCATTTGTCAACTTGGTATCTTGCACAGAAAATTTGCACTACATTTTAAAACTTTTCTGGATGTTAACAGTTTCGATGTGTTGCAAGCAATGTTATAAAAAAATGACAAAAAGTTGTTGTTTAACTTTAGACACCACTTTAAAGTCACATAAGCTCAAGATATATAGCTTTGGAAAACTGAAAATATAAAAAAAAAAAATAGCTGCCTTGACAAAATTTTGAAATTGTATTTCCAAAAAAAAAAAAAAAAAAAGGTAAAGTTACAGGTAGTCCCAAAGCAGATAATGCCATAGGGGAGTGAAGTGTTAGAGACTTCACTATACTAGGTCCAGCATTAAGAGGTGGGGGGACCAGTTCCCTTCCTCACTGCCTTTTCCTTTCTTAATTCAAGAGAAAAGTCAGGCACCCATTTACAGCTGGGTAGACTGGCATGTGTTGACACCGTGAATTGAACCCAGCACCTATGCTATGAGAGACCAGTGCTCTAACCACTCTGTCAATCGGACGCTCAGATACTGTTGTAGGAGAGTGAAATAATATTAAAGACTTCACTATGCTAGGTCCAGCTTTATGAGGTGGGAGCGACCACTTCCCTTCCATGCTACATTTGTCTGCCAAAGTCAAGAGTAGTCAGTTACCTATTTACAGCTTGGTAGACTGGAGCATCATGCTACCACATTTAAAACCCTGTAAATTGACCTCAAAAAATAAGTGCTCTAGCCACGCTATTGCTTCATTCAGCAAAATTCATGTTAAAACAGTTGTATTTATTAGCTTCTTACTCAATTTTAGTGTTTGTAAAATTTGTAAAAAGTGTATTATTGAGTTTAAATATGGCCTAATTGAAATATGATACCAAAATCAAATATGGCTGCTGTTTCCATGGCAGTTAATAATACAATGGCATCAAACTTATTTGATGTTTAGCAATTATTGTTTTAGCTCAACTCTGTGCAGTTTAATTGAAATCTGCTAATATTTCTGGAAGTAGAATTTATTGCAACTAATTCCCATCAGATTTCTCATATCAAATTGTGTCTATGAAAGCTATCTGTAAGTAGTACATTTGAAATTTTAGGTGAAAATCTAGTGAGGTTGTTCTTTTCTGTATATATGACAAGCTGTGCATTAGGTTGTGCTGCTTTATTTATTTTCAGAATAATATAACCATCATAATTTCCGTTTTCACTTTTTCAATTGAGCATTAAGCCACCACTGTAGTTGGTGCCTTCACAAGAAGCCTGCACCAAAACATTCACATGCTGTTGTAGTTGTGGTTTCTGTAGCAGTTTGTTTTACATGGTGTGGTAGTCAGTTCATGCACAACCTTACATTACCCACCTGTCACAGCAGGTCTAAGGGAGCAGTGGCTCTATTCTTTGTTTGACTCCTCAGAGACCCCAGGGATCTACACCAGGCCCTGCTATATTTATTAGCATTATTTTCTGAGATAAAACATTTTCATCACTGCTACTAACACTGCCAAAACCATCTCCATCATCATCATAAATATCAAGATCATCCCCATAATCTATATCATCATCATCCCCATATTCAATATCATCATCATCCCCATAATCAATATCATCATCATCCCCATATTCAATATCATCATCATCCCCATAATCAATATCATCATCATCATCAATCATCAGTAATAAAATTCATCATCAGTGTCTGTTGTTTTTGCATCTGTTATATTTACTTGTGTCAAGGTTTGCGGAGGTCAGATTTATACATTACGTCTACACGTGTTTTCAGAATACATGGTGGGAAGTCAGTCATGGAGTTCAGAGATAACCTCAACAAAGTATTTGAGACTTTTGGAAAAGTTTTACAGTCCCAAGAGAAGGGTGTACAGAAAGCCCAGGTACGAGTTTCACTGTATGCTCAGTGTTGTAGATACATATGAACTATTTTTTAATTATTTTGTTTTTATGTTGCAGTTAGGCTTATAAGATTGATGTAATGCAGTGTTTTTTAAACTCTATGAAGCCCTAGATTGCATATAAGTTACGTCGTGGAACCTTGTGGGCTAATGCACCATATATTTAAGTTAGAAATTTATAGATTTGTATACACCGTCTCCACCATCCCTCACAAAAAAAGATAGATAGAAAATACAATAATGAAACAACCAAGATGTTCCCTCACTGTAGCTTGTGATCTATCCATCCATCCATCCATTCATCCATCAGTACAAATATTCACACATTGATTCAATAACAACACATTTTCTAAAACATAAAAGTCAACTGTATTGAAAATATACTCACTTGTAGTGCATATTTTCATATTATCTATAGTATTTCATCCTTATCATTCTTTTGTGCTCCTTACAGAGCATAGAGCCACCACTGAATCTGGTCTCCGTTTACAAACTCTTACAGCATCTTACAACATTGGTTTCTGTGGCATTTTGTTTTATATAATGAGGTTGCCCGCCCCATCCACAACCCCATACCTTGTATGACATGCCTGATGGTTCAGTAGTCATATTCTTTCTTTGTCTCCCCAGAGACCCCTGGGAACTACACAAAAACTATTTCTTCCTGAACCTCTATATTTTATGTACAGGAGCACCACACTTTAACAAAACCACAATAAATGAAGCACGAAAGTGAGACCGAAGGCTGAACTGGATGTTATTGTTGTTGTTTAACTAGGGCTGCTGGTAGTTAAGTTGAAGACTCTTTGGTATTATCTACACTGTAGATCTAGGCTTTTCCTGTGGCTCTTCTGCCATTCTGAAATGTGTTGAGTTGAAGTCATGAGCTCCAGTTTCTGCAGCTTGGCTTGCATTTAACTGATTGTCACATCTGGTCCCAAGCTAGGAGTAAGAAGTGCGTGGCATACTTTGCATTCCCCGCCATCCAAGGGGGCTCTCCAACTATGCATAGCTAAACTGGTTCTTGGCTCTCCATAGGAATTATCATGTCCTGCACAGAGCCACTTCTCAGCTTCCCCTGCCTATCACTGGGTTCATAGTGAGATCCTTCTGCATGCAGTCATCCAAGTTGAGGCCAAAGAATTTTGCCTGGGCTCAAGTGACTTCTCCAAGCTTAGGGTGCGATGCTGGGTTCTCAACAAGTTTCACCACAGGGGAAACCCCTGGAAGTGTGGATGATTTCAAGAGTTAATGAGGGTGTAATTAGCCTCACAGACATAGGTTCACTTCCACGTACATATATTATAGCATTGTGCATAGCTGGTGGTCATATAAGGATGACTCCAGATCTGCCTCCATACATCTGAACTGGATGTAAAGTTCTTTTCTTTGTCTTATGTGTCTTCAGGCATGTCAGAGATTAATGACTTATTCTTTATTATGCTATATTTTCTGTCCTTTTTCTTTCTCTTGTTTTGTACTTTTCTTTCATTTAATTTTGTTGTTTTTTTTCTCCTATATTTAGTCTTTCCTCTGTACTTCTAGTAACGGCAGCCATTTTAGTCTAGCCATGCTGGTTCATCATGTATCATCATCATCTCAGCCCGTAACCCGTCATGGGTCGTAGGGGTGCCATGGTGGAAGCATCAGCAGACAGGGTCCTCCACTGCTCTCTATCCTCAGCAATGCGTACAAGTGTGGAAAAACCGTGTCCTGCCCATTCTTTGATGTTATCAGCCCAGGATTTTCTCTGCCTTCCTCTTCTCCGTTTACCTTCGACTGTTCCCTGAAGGATCGTTTTCGAAAGGGAGTCATGACGAGTTACATGCCCAAACCAGGCAAGCTTTCGACGTTTCACTATTGACAAAAGTGGTTCTTGGTGTGCATAGGTGTTTATCTTCTCTCTAACATAGACATTTGTTTTGTGCTCTTTATAGCAAATGCGCAAAATTCTTCTATAACATTTATGCTCGAAAGCCTGAATCCTTCGCTCCGTATCTGCAGTGAGTGTCCAGCCCTCACACCCATACAAGAGAATAGATAATACATCATCATGTATAGTCACATTTATTTTTCATGTTTTTTTATACTAAATTCTCATTTCATTTCCTTTCTGTTTTTGATCATTTGTCCTTGATGAAGGCCTTGTAGCCGTAACCTAGGTGTTTTTCTTATCTTTTTGTCCTTGTAAGATGTATTCCCTTTTTTTTTCTATCCACCCCATCGTATATATTTTCTCAAAATACCAACAGTTTAGGGTTGAAATGGCTAAGAGGTATGGCATCCGCCTCGAATTATAAATGTACCAGGTTCAATTCCCAGTAGATGGAATATAATTTATGGAAATTTTTTTTTCAGAACTAGTGGTCCTAATGATATCATACTCCCCCTTAGTCTACTGGGTAGTGAGATTGGATGCCTAGCCTTCTTGGATAAGGGCAAAAAAATTTGATATCCTGTGTGCAAGTTGCTTACGTTAAAAATCCCTCGGCAGTTGGAAATCGTAAAGAGTAAGCCACATGGCCGCAGCCCTGGCAAAATTTAAAAGTTAGGAAACCTACCCACCACAAAAACATTTATAGAATGGGTGATTCCTATATATATATACACATTGGGATTCTCGCCGGTGCTACGGAGTTTGTGCAATATGCTGAGATCCTCCTTATGTAATCTAAAGGAGGAAATCGGAGCACTGATGGAGTTGTCCGTGTGCATTGAAGATAGTCCTTCAAACCAAACCAGTAGTTTCATTCCTTGTATTACTTTTATTTTTTTTAAAGACCATTCCTTCTATTTCTTTTTGTTTTTTGTTTGTTTAGACAAAGCTGCTGAAGAACCTGCACAAGTCGTACATTCCTCTGTTTTTTGTTGTCTCCAACATTGACCTGGCTCAGCTTGTTGTCTTCATCCTGAAAAAGATTAACCAGGACCCAAGTGGGTCTGTTATCAAAGCTAAAACCACTCTCATCAGAAACACAATCAAGTCACAGCTAGTTTTGGATCCTGGTAAGTACATGTCCTTACCACCAGTATAGAATGTTACATCATCTGGTTTTATGTTCCTCATGGAGCATGAAGCTACAACTACAGATGGCAACCTTGAGAAAGCCAATGCCAAATCACAACTCTTGCAGCAGGGCTTTTTGTGGCAGTTTGTTTGACATGATGAGGTTGCAAGGCTCCAGGCACAACCTCATATAAGTCACCTTTTATGACATGCCTAAGGCAGCTGTAGACCTATTCTTTGTCTGCTCAGAGACCCCCGTGAACTACACAGGGCTTAATATGTTATGTCGTGAAAGCTGAGCTTGTACTTTTGGTGGCTGTCATCTCTTGCCCATTTGCTATCAGTCTTCTGTTATATTTGTCAAGTCTCTTGCATTCTTTAAGGAGCTTGAAGTTACCATTATATTTGACCCCCGAAAGAAATCTGAGCCAGAGCACTTCATGTTTTTTTTAGCATAGGTAGGTTCTGTAGCACTTAGATTCACATGCTGAAGTTGCCAGCCCCATCTGTATCTTCACATTAGTCACCTTTTATGACATCCCTAATGGAGCAATGCTTATATTCTGTCTTCATCCCCTCAGAGCAGCCTGAGAAACCAAATGGAGTGTGATGTTGTATTCATACAAAATAATTTATTTGGCTAATCTTGACACATTTTATTATTTCCCATTTCATTTCTAATTTTTAACGACTTGTTTGCATTCTCTTTCCCTGAAATTTGCCAAATTATTGAATATATTCACATGTCAAGGGCCGTGGTTCTCTTTTTTTTTTCAATTGCTTTTTCATTGAACAAAGTTTCTGCACCATGGTTAACGCAGAAATAAGAGTATCTTCCTCCAGTCATAACTTACTATGGGGATGATGCCCCCTTTATGTGATAGCCCTTAGCTGCTTTTTTGTTGTTGCCTGTTGTTCCTTTTAGGGAGCACCACTTGGTATGATACGTAGTGTCATCCTGCCAGGTTGCTGGATTTGTGTCCAATGCCTTCAGGTCTCTCTTGCGTAATTCTATGGACCTCAGCTGCGGTTGCCTGGCTGTTCTTTTGCCATCTGCCAGTTGTCCATAGAAAATATCTGTGCAGAGTATTTAGCATTTATAACATTATTTATTTATGGATATTAATTTATTAATTAACATATATTGCATCCTGTTGCACATGTGGGGCTGATTGAATTATCCAGACAAACATGAACGTAACAGGAGTTGAGGAGAACATGATGATGGTGTTTGATAGGACACACATTAAGAAAGCCAGTAGATCCCATTACTAGGCATTCCCTGTTCTGGATGATTTAGCCGATGATGATGTTCTGGCATCACATGGTAAAAGAACTAGAGGAGACCAAAATGTACGCGGAGAAAAGAACTGGAGACATGTAAGAGATAAGATAGACATGGAAAGCACTTGGAATAGGAAAGCTTGGCATGAGGACCTGTGCTTGACAGGGAGCTGATAGGTACTGAGGATACTGATGATGATGATGGTATAACAT
Organism: Oreohelix idahoensis; assembly: GCA_024509875.1. Classification (NCBI taxonomy): domain Eukaryota; kingdom Metazoa; phylum Mollusca; class Gastropoda; order Stylommatophora; family Oreohelicidae; genus Oreohelix; species Oreohelix idahoensis. Next base: position 241,609 of record JAMPIV010014348.1, read on the forward strand.
TTTGTGACTGTCATTTTCAATTGTTTTGATATTCTTTGGATGATATTTTATCTGATGTTGTTGAGTGTAACTTTGACCATTCATATTCTCTTCCTAAATTCTGTTACATGTCTGCTATCTTGTGTTATTATGCATCCGAGATAAAATAAACCTTTAACTTAATCTGTGTTCTCTATTTATTCTTATTGTTTCATTAATGTTTTTTCATCTAGTTTGCTAATTTTCACAGTTTTAGGCTTTCACAGTATTAATTGATAAAGATAGGAAACTCTTTACAGAGCGATACAGCAGGAAGCAATCTGATCATCAGAAGAAGTCCCCCCATCCGACAAGTGTTTCGGCCCAATTACTCCTTTACACTCTAAGGGGGGCAGGCCCACTTGGGTCATGACTCCCAAGCGTCTCAGCTTCCTGTTGTCTTGTATCGAAAATGAACCCATTTCACCCATGGTAGCAACTTTCAAATCCACAACGCCAGCCGCGGAGGCAATTGCGAAAGTAACAAAGAGAAGACAAATTATTCCGTTCGTTCCGTCGCCCTTCACAACTAAGGACACACACTGAGACATTAGCGCGCAGCTGATGAGCTGCGCGCCGCAAGCCACTGAAATTTACCTGACACTCTCCCTATAGTATACATCGCCTGTTGCCCCAGAGTCGCACCTCTTTCACTCGTACACCAAAAAAAAACACAGCGTTGTGGACTTAGAAAAATTTTGGTGTTTTCTGTACCGCAGCGTTTATTGTTACGATGTCCATCATCCATTGCGGTTGTTCCACAGCCAGCCTGATGCCTTTTCGGCAGTTTCACTAAGCCTCTTCAGTGCCCTTGTTCTAGACTGTCCCTTCAGCCCCAACAGTTTCAATAAATCATACACTGATGCAGCCACAAGCCCTCTTGCGCCCACTTCAACCGCCATGACCCTTGCACTGAATCCATCGTGTCTCAGATCCGCGGCCAGATCGCTATACTTGGCCGCTTTGAATGAATGTTGCTCGTCTAATCTGGATTCAAATGGCACGGTCAGTTCAATCAGTATGACCTGAAGCGTTGCTGAAGAATGAAGCACTATATCCGGCCGTCTCCGCGATTTTCTGATACACTCTGGATATGCCCCCCGTCCAGGTAGGTCTACCGCCATCTCCCAGTCGTTTGCACAGTCAAGAAGAGATGGTAAACTGCTACCAGGTTTACTCAGTTTGGGGTGTGCTGACTTTCCTGCCCTCAGAAAGTATGCATGATAAATACTGTAACAGCATAAGTTCTTGTCAATTTCTCATCCAAAATTATGATATAAAATTAAAACTGATCATATCAGACACACCAGTTATGTTTGTATTTGTAATCACACAACATCATTTAGAGCTGACAGTCAATACTCTAGGTGACCTCCTGACCATGGTATACAAGTTGAAAGAGGTTTGGAAACAAGTTTTCTATTGATTTTTTTTTACTGTATAAACTATATAATTTTTATGTTGTTTTCACGTTTTACTGGTTCACATACCATATTTCATCATCATCCTTTAGTTTCCTAAGGAGTATAGGCCATTAACCAGCTTATGCCAAGTCTTCTTGTCCTGTGCCGTCTGCTCAAGGTCTTTCCATGTCTGTCTCCAGTTCTCTTCTCCCTGCATTACCAAATGTAGTTATCTCTTATAAGATGCATGAAGGAGCAATAGCCTTATTTTTTCTTTTATTTCCTTGTATGATCTGATTTTAGGCAGTGAATTATGTGATCTCAATTTTTAATATATTGAATTGTGTGATCTTCTTTGGTCATGTAATTATGTGATTTCTCTCTTGCAGACATGTGATATTGAAGAATAGGTGTGATTTTTTTTCATAGCTGTATCAAGTATATGATCTCTCTCTCTTTCAGACATGTGATATTAGGGAGGAGGTGACCAAGATTATCCAAGGCTTGTTTGATGTGGCAATCCAAACTCTTGGAACTCTCAGTGGAAATAAGAGAAAGACATCTGGGGTGAGTGAACTTGATGGTAACAGTTCATACATTTTATTCTTCTACTTTGTACCTATTTGCTCCATTAGGAGAATGGGAGCTGCCCCTGCAGGTGGGCCCCCCCCCCCCCCTGTACGAGGCATGTATGAAAACATTCATGTGCTCTAGTAGCTGTGGTTTCTGTAGCAATTTGTTTTATAAGATGAAGTTTCCAGCCCCCATCCTCGTATTTGTTACTTCTAATGACAACTCTGAAAAACCTATGGCAAGGCACAAGCAAAGAAACAAAGTTACAACTGATCAGAGCATGTATATTCCCAGTAGCAACATACGGCTGTGAGACTTGGACACTCAATAAAACAGTTGCAAAAAAGATTACATCATTCGAAATGAAATGCTACGCAAGGATGTTGAGAATACCCTGGACAGAAAAAAAGACCAACAGAGAAGTACTGCACTCACTAAACGTACAGGAACATTGGCTCATAAATACCATCGCAATAAGGAAGCTAAAATTTTTCGGTCATATAAAAAGACATAATAGTCTGGAAAAAACAGTGATGGAAGGCATGGTCCCTGGAAAAAGGGAAGGGGTCGACCTAGACGACGGTGGACCCAGGACATCACAGAGAGTCTGATCTTGTCTTTGGCTGATGCAGGTCGACTTGCCCAGAATCGTGATGCGTTCAGAGCAGCTGTAATGGAGACAACGTTCTGGAAATAATACGTCACATGATGAATGATGATGAATGACAGCTCTGATGGAGCAGGAGTCATTCATTTTTTTTTTTGCTCAGACTTTTGGAACCTCCATGGGTTATATTTTATTATTGGTTGCTTATTATTAATTAGAGTGTCTGATTGACAGCGGGGTTAGAGTGCTGGTCTCTCGCGGAAAAGATACCAGGCTCGATCCACGGTATCATCATGCGTCAGTCTACTCAGCTGTAAATGGGTACCTAACTTTGCTCTTGAGTTAGGGAAGGAAAAGGCACTGAGGAATCTGGTCACCCCCACCTCTTGATGCTGGACCTAGTATAGTGAATCCTCTAACACTTCACTCCCCTACAGCAGTATTTGCTATGGGATTACCTTGACCTCTATTATTATTTGTGTCATTTTTTCTTTATTTGTCATCTTCTTGTCTCTTTGTTTCTGGCTCTTTTTGGAGAACAAGACCACGAATGCAGTATTTTTCCTGTCAGGAAGAATAAAAGTTCATGGTGGTCTAAGGCTGTTTAAAGATGCAGTAACTTGTTTGATTTATATTTTCTTGTCTTTTTCCTTGCAGATTAAAAAAAATTGGCCCCAAAGTTCATGAAAAAAAAATTTTTTTTTACAATCACAATCTCTATTTCTTTTTTTTGTGTATACATTTATTTAAATTGATGGGAATGTTGTTTGGATGTTTCAAGTATTTTAGCCCTTGGTTCACTGTTGTTCAGATGACTAAGGTAGCTGAAATTTTGCACATGACCCTGTGTCGTGGTACATTTTAAGCTATCAAAATTTGAAGGAACCTCAAGTGACCTGTGTGGGTGGCCTGCCAATAAAAAATTAAAGCAACTTTTTAGTGCATTTTAAAACAAAAGTGTGTAGCCTAAAACTTGTCTTTTAATTTACTTATTGGTTCAAATGTTATAAACAAAACAAATCAGGTGATGACTTTTGGAACACACTGTATATATATACATCCATCTTCTTGTTGTCTGCAGTGCCTATAGTCATCACCTTGTTGTGCCTATAGTCATCACCTTGTCTGAAGTGAGCTGCACTTGTAGTCCCCATATAATACATGTAAAACTTTTTTAAAAACCCTATTCACAGAATCTGCTATTGTCCTGTCTGACAGAGATGCTCCGCCTCATGGATGTCAATCACTACCATAAACTGATGAGTGACTATGCAAAACCGAAACCTCTGAAGGTATTTCGCTTTTCTTATGATTCATTGTTGTACTCATTTTTGTCCATGATTTTCTCTTGTTTTTCTCTTCTTTTTAGTGATTTTATGTTGTTTTCATAATCTCTCACTTTTGTACAGTTTGTTTTCTGATGATGCTAACCTGTGTCACTGAAGCAAGTACCATACCAATGGTGAACTGATAACATGAACCAGACAGGTGCCAGTGGAACAGGAGATGAGAAGAATGTGCTAGATAGAGCACAAACTGAGGAAACCTGTTGATAGCATTATAAGGCAATCCTTGTTCTAGAATTCCCAGGGTCTGCTGAACGTCTTCTTCAAAGATGCCCAATATATGAAGAACAGAGAAAGCAGTTATGGCCATCACCAGTAGGATTCCTGGAGATAAAAATAGCCTGAAGCTGATTACTGCTTTCTTTTAAAATATTCAAGTAGACGTCTGAAGGTGTAAAGAGAAGAAGAAGAGTTACCCAGGGTAAGAGAACGAACGAACGAACGAACGAACGAACTTTATTTTCAAAGGGTTGAGAATTGGGCACGCAGGCCCGTCTGACATTCTGCCCTTCCTTTCTCCCGTCTTTTATACTGATTTCATTTATTCTCACATACAATTTACCCATCAATTCAAGGAATTCAACGTTGTACAGGTAAAATAATAGCATACTCACATTCACAGTATCTAATTATAAACATGAAATAAAATATGTTGAAAAGTACAAACTAAGTATTACCATGAAACAAAATATGTTGAAAAGCACTAACATCATCATTAAACCTACACTCGATATTATACCATTTGTTCGGAAAAATAATCATATTAGGGGGGCAGATAATCAGAACTCATAAAGTATTCGAAAAGTTTACGATTGTATGAATAGGGACTGAGGTTGTTATGTTTTAGATAATGTGGAAGATAGTTCAAAGATGAGCAGCAGAGTAAGCTAAGCTTTTCTTGAATAAGTCAAGCCTAGGCTTGGGCACTTGTATTTTGTTAAGGCGTTGACTGCGTCTTTCACTGTATTTGAACATTGGCCACAGATATGTTGGAGCATTCTGTGACAGGATTTTGTGAACAAATTTAGCTTTGTTGAACAGAAAGCGCTTTCTTAGAGGCAGTATTTTGAGATATTTATATAGATCTACACACTGTGTTTGGCAGTTGTCAGAAACTAGACGCACTGCACGCTTTTGTAGTGAATGGAGTCTTTTTGTGTTGGACATAGAACAACCATCCCAGATTGTGGAGCAATAGTCAAGGTTTGTTTGTATGTGAGATACATAGAACAATTTTCGTGCATCTTCATCTAGGAAATGTTTGATTTTAGCTAACTGGTAAACTTTCTGTGCCGTTTGCTTAGTCAGTGCATGAACATGTGAGTTCCAATTAAGATGCTGGTCAACGACTATTCCTAGAGTTTTATGTTCATTAACGTTTTCAATTGGTGAGGTACCAATATAGATCTGAAGTGTTGTTTTCTCAGAATTTTGTAATTTTTGTCTAGTTGATATTAACATGCACTTTGTTTTAATTATATTAATTAGCATGCGATTTCCGATGCTCCACTTAATCAGATTGTCTGTATCTTTTTGTAACGATAGTTCGAGTGTGTTGCAACTTGTATCACTCGTGTAGATAGTACAGTCATCAGCAAATAGGTCACAGGATGCGTGTTCAACGTGTAATGGAAGGTCATTAATGTATATGGCAAAAAGTAGAGGCCCAAGAATAGAGCCCTGAGGAACGCCGGTATTTATTATGGTTGGGTATGAGCAAGAGTTATTGTAAGAAACTACATGTTTTCTGTCTGACAGGAATGATTTAATTATCGTCACTAGTTGAAGGTTTACTTTTGATGTTTCTAGTTTTCTAATTAAAATAGTGTGATCTATCATATCAAATGCTTTTTTAAAGTCTACAAAATGACGAGACTGACAGATTTCGCTTGTTCGCTAAGGTATTGATTGCTTTCCATATATCTTTACTGTTTGTTTTGTTCTGAACCAAATTTTTAAAGTAATTCTTTTTTTCTCTACGAATTAAATATTGCACGTTGTTCCTCTGTTCTCTGTATATGTTAAAGTCCTTGTTTTTGTGAGCTTGATCTCTCTGCCTCATGGCGTCTAGCACTGCTTGTGTGATCCAAGGAGATTTGACCTGGTTTTCACACGAACTTCTTTAGTTGGTGCGTGGTTATCAAACACACAAAGAAAGATACGTGTCCAATGGGCAATGGCGTCGTCGGGATCAGAAAGCTGGTAAACACTGGCAAGAGGTGCAGTTCGCAAATCATGTAAAAATAGTTCACGGTTGAAATGTTTAAAACTTCTAAATTTAATACTGATATGTTTATTTCTTGGAGCTTTATATTTATTCTTTGACCACGTGCAACATATAGGGTAGTGGTCACTCATCGCGACAGTAGGAACAGAGCATTCTATAATATTGTCTGCACAGGTGACGTAGATGTGGTCAATTATTGTGGATGATGCATTTGTTACCCTGGTAGGCTGGTTGACTATTTGTTTTAGGTTGTAAGATAGGATGATGTTTTCCCATGTTTGGTTTATGTTGCGCATGTCGATGTTGAAATCGCCTAGAAGAATAATTTCTTTGGCAGTGGTAAATACTTTATCCATCATAGTGGTGAAATCTTCATACCAGATGGCTCCTGCACTGGGATTTCTATAAAGATACCCGACTAGAAATTGTCCCTGAGTCGGTAGTTTTATTTCTAACCATATGCACTCGGTCTCTGCTGTCTCTAAATCGCTTCTGCGGCGATAACTAATAGAAGTGGAAATATATACTACAATACCTGTTTCTAGCTTTCTACTTGAGTCTCGCCGAACTGTTTTAAAACTATTTAGGGCAATTTCACCATCTGATATTTTGTCGTTTAAGCGACTTTCGGAATCGAGCATCGAGAGTTGGGGTGACCAGTTTCCTTCCTCGCTGCCTTTTCCTTCCATAACTCAAGGGGCAATCAGGTACCCATTTACAGCTGGGTTGACTGAAGCATGTTCAAACCCGGCACCATAGATAGAGGGAGACCAAAAATGGAGAAGAGACATAGACAGAAATGAAAGGATTAAAAAAGTCATTGTGAAAACTTGAGCATATGGTATTGGACAGGAGGACTTGACATGAGTTTGCTGGAGGCTGTAGAGTAATGAAGATAGTTCAAGGTAGTCCCATAGCAGGTACTGCCTTGGGGGAGTGAAGTGTTAGAGACTTCATACTAGGTCCAGCATCGAGAGTTGGGGTGACCAGTTTCCTTCCTCGCTGCCTTTTCCTTCCATAACTCAAGGGGCAATCAGGTACCCATTTACAGCTGGGTTGACTGAAGCATGTTCAAACCCGGCACCATAGATAGAGGGAGACCAAAAATGGAGAAGAGACATAGACAGAAATGAAAGGATTAAAAAAGTCATTGTGAAAACTTGAGCATATGGTATTGGACAGGAGGACTTGACATGAGTTTGCTGGAGGCTGTAGAGTAATGAAGATAGTTTTAGTTTTAAAGACCATCTTCATCGTACATGGACAACTTCATCAGTGCTGCTCCGTTCTCCTCCCTTAGATCACACAAGGATGATCTCAGCACATTGCACACATTTTAACACTTGTTTTTCTCATGTAGATTTTAAGAAAGTTTTAGTCATAAAGTAGTGTGTAAATCAGTTTATGTATAATGGGGAATTTTATTCATTGCGGTTCGTCTTGATGTTCTTTTCTTTTCGCTTTTCAAGAGTGGTTTATGTCAATCAGGGCCAGTTTTAGGTAGATTCCACTGATATTTCCTAATAGAGCCCCACCTCTAGAAGGGTCCCACATTTGAGTGAAATGAGTGCATGAAAACAACGTTCAGCTGTAAAACTAGTTGACATAACTGGCTGTATGCTTTGTATAGAGCTGGAAGCATTACAGCCAATTCTTCCATCTGATTCTCAAAATGCTCAAAAAATGCTTCAGTTTCTAGCATTGAATAACCCATCAAAAGTATTTTCAAATTTATTTCCAGCGATTTGAATCTTCCAGATGATTTTGGTAACTGTAGCCTCAGGAGAGAAGAACTTCTTGAAGCTAAATCAAATTAAAACATATCTGTGACTATGATATGTTCGTTTTCCAACTGATATGTCGGCTTCTTCTTCTATGCTACCAGCTGATATGATGCTACACTGGCCATCGGCTGGTACGTCGTTTATATCTGTATGTACGCTGACCTCTAGTTGAAGCGACGGTTATTTCTTGTTGATATTCGTCATGTCTTCTAAAGATTGTCAATAGGGCTACTGACTTAAATGCTGTCAGTTTTCGGTCGGGCTTACAGGTGGCCGGCTAATATGGTGACACTAATGATGACAAGTCTATAGGCTGTGATGATGATGAACCAATGTCAATATATAAACCAACGTTCAGGTATAAGTGATGGACACTGAATTTCATGGCTTGAATGACAGTTTCTACAACGAATTTATTAGTCAAAACGTGGACGACAATATCATACGAAGACATACTTGATCATCAGACATGGCAATAAGAATCCAGCATGTAGATAAATTACAATGTCAAAACTTGACTGACCTCACTGTCCGTTGGACAACCCGTGGACAGCGAAAGTATTGAGATGAGTTTAACTTGCATCTTTTCAGATCCTATCCTTTTATAATGTATACATATATATCTGGCCGAATATCTTCCCTTGAGACTTCATTAAAACATAGATTCCAATCTTACTTCACATAGGATCTGGAAACACTAGCGGTAGGTCATGAATAGCCTTACCGAAGCCCTGCCAGAATCTTGTAAAGTACTTATACCAAGTATGACGTAGAGATACTGAAGAATATGAGCCAGAATTGGCTGTGGCAAACGCTTCACCCTGGAAGGTAGCAAAATATATAATAATAATCAACTCTTCCCACAATATGGGGCCAGAACAACGTCTGTCTTGTAAAGCCGGCATCTTGTCTCTCTCAGACGCGTAAGCGCTCTTTGGCAACCAACAAATATATCGCACCAAATTTGTGCGCTTTAGTGCATAATGCATATAAGTTATTATTATTTACTTAATGGATGGTAAGACGTGAAGAAAGCAAGGAATATCATTATGTAGGTGAAGTTTATAGTAAAGCTTCTCTTAACAGATACTTGACACTAATGATACATGTCACATTGTACGTAATATATCATTTTATTATTAATATAGTCATGTAAAATAAATAATGCATGGGACATTAGAGATAGAATGAGACCAAGGAACACCTGGAGAAAAGAACTGGTGGCAGACGTGAATGGGAATAAATAAGACATTGAACGACTTTGAACGGATGGCACAAGACATGAAAACTTTGGTATAAGTTTGCTGACATTTATGCTCCTTGGAGAGCTGAAAGCTGATGATATTGATGATTGGGCTGGCAACCTCATCATATAAAACAAAAGCCACAGACAGCACAATGTTCCATAAAGAGCACAAAGGAAATTGATGATGATGATGATGATTATGATGATTGCTGCTGCCTACATAGAAGATATTGTGTCACGTTAAAATTTCAGATGTCACTTCTGAACTTTATGTGTCTCATTACCCTCATCATTTGTCCACAAGGTTGATCAGTCAGTTGCTGCAGCAATAAAGGTGAACATCAGTGGAAGTGGGCTATGTTGAAGATACAACAATATATCTAAATTTTTATTTGAAGATGGCCAACTTTTATTAGTCTTGATTTGGGCACTTTGAGATTACACTAAAATTATATGTTCTCATAAGTTTGAGCTGCACTTTTTACAGAATTTTTACTCCCATAATTGTAATTATTTATAAAGAAATAAATAAAATTATAAAACTATAATACCTGCAATAGAAAAAAATTGATAGTCTTTCAGAAATTGAGAAAAACTATTTACAGAATTCATCTGATGTGTAACTTTCCATTGAAAGATAGGACTCTTGTGTTTTCTTTTGTGGCCGCAAGTAAAGATTTATCTTAAAAAAAAAAAAAGTTTTCTGTACAAAATGAAATTTGTAATCTCATAAAGGGCTTTTGTTTATCCCACTTGGCATGTTTATGATTATATAAATATTAGCATGTTAAATTACCAGCATGATAAATTACAAGGTGGAGTGGGTTCAGTTCTCAGCGCAGGCTGAAAATCAGCAAGAGTCTGACACTTAGGAATCATGGCCCCTCTCCAGAGTGTATTATTGATATTGTTGTTGATCAGAATCGACATCACTTTACTCCGGGCAAACCCACAGGTGCTCAGTCTCCCTCAGCAAATGTCAAAGGATATGAATGCTAATTGTTCCTGTTGCGCGTTGGTTGCACACACACCGGTTACATCCTCTTATTCATCCATCCCTGCTGGTCTTACATTTGATGCCAAATTCCAGCAATCTTAGCCTTGATGATTCATTGATTGCAGTGTCATTCTCTAACAGGCGATCATTAATTGCCCTCAGTATCTCTCCCTTATCCAATGCACCTTCTATGGGTGTCCTTGACGCTAGTCTGTCAGTTCTTTCATTTCCGTATACGCCTGCATGACCAGGGCATTAGATCCACACAAGTTCCTGAAGATTTGAGGCTTCTGTGGAGGTTTTCCATTCATGCCGGAGCCATTCACTTTGGACTTTCCGAGGCATGGATTATGAGTCTGATACAATAACCGCCGTTGATAAGGAAGTCTTGAACAGCCACCTTAAGGTTGCAGAAGCTGCCTCTACCTCCATTCTCATGCTGGAGGTTGTTATCATGTAAGCCCTGCTATGTTCAGCGACGATTCTGCCCTTTACTTTAGCACAGAAGCCCCACCCTAATTTCTCACCACGGATTACAGACCCATCAGTATACACAATGGCATCATCATCCCCAGCATGATCATTTATCAGTTGATAAATTTCCAGCTGTGCACTCCCATTGGCCCAAGTTCTGCACTCTCTACCAAGGCTGATGATGACTTGTTAGTAATTAGTCCAGTTCTCATCTGATTTACTCCACTCTTCCCCTTTGAATATATTTTCAACTGTGGACCTGCTTAATTGTTGCCTCTGCCTGTGCCATCCATGACATCCCCTACTTTATTCTCGCTCCCTTAATGTCAGTTATGATTTCATGTAGGGGGTGCCTTTTGTCTATGGTTACTCGCATATAGGCTTTTGACTGGGCCATTGCATATCTGGATGTAATTGACAGTAATCCAAGCATGTACCACATTGTGACAATGGGGGTATCTCACATACAGCCCAAGACAACGTGATGCTACTTCAATTACTCTGGCATTCCAAAACAAGGACTGCCTTGAATTGCCATCAGCTGGATTTCTCATGATATACCCTATCCTGTAGTAGTAGCCTCCTTCAGTTATAACTGACAGTGGAGATGATGCCCCCTTGAATTGCCATCAGCTGGATTTCTCATGATGTACCCTATCCTGTAGTAGTAGCCTCCTTCAGTTATAACTGACAGTGGAGATGATGCCCCCTTGAATTGCCATCAGCTGGATTTCTCATGATGTACCCTATCCTGTAGTAGTAGCCTCCTTCAGTTATAACTGACAGTGGAGATGATGCCCCCTTGAAGTGATAGCCTCAACTGCTTCTTTTCACTGATGTTCCTTTTGGCGTGTTCTTTTCCCTTCTGCTTGTTCTAAAAGCATCTCCACTTGGGGCGATCGGCAACTTTGCACTCCCTGGTTGCTGGATTTATATCCAGTGCCTCCCTGTCTTTCTTGCCCACATCTTTGAACCTCAGCTGCGGTCGCCCAGCTGTTTTTTTGCCATCTGCTTATCCAGTACCAGTGTCTTTTTCTTCCCTCTTGTTCCACTAGTATTTTTCTTTCCATCTGTTCTAACACCTTATTCCCAATATGCCTCAATGGGCTTGTAATGGGATCCTTTATCTTTTCCATCTGTTCTAACACCTTATTCCCAATATGCCTCAATGGGCATGTAATGGGATCCTTTACCTTTTCCATCTGTTCTAACACCTTATTCCCAATATGCCTCAATGGGCATGTAATGGGATCCTTTATATTTTCCATCTGTTCTAACACCTTATTCCCAATATGCCTCAATGGGCATGTAATGGGATCCTTTATCTTTCCCATCTGTTCTAACACCTTATTCCCAATATGCCTCAATGGGCATGTAATGGGATCCTTTATCTTTTCCATCTGTACTAACACCATATTCCCAATATGCCTCAATGGGCATGTAATGGGATCCTTTATCTTTTCCATCTGTTCTAACACCTTATTCCCAATATGCCTCAATGGGCATGTAATGGGATCCTTTATCTTTTCCATCTGTTCTAACACCTTATTCCCAATATGCCTCAATGGGCATGTAATGGGATCCTTTATCTTTTCCATCTGTTCTAACACCTTATTCCCAATATGCCTCAATGGGCATGTAATGGGATCCTTTATCTTTTCCATCTGTTCTAACACCTTATTCCCAATATGCCTCAATGGACATGTAATGGGATCCTTTATCTTTTCCATCTGTTCTAACACCTTATTCCCAATATGCCTCAATGGGCATGTAATGGGATCCTTTATCTTTTCCATCTGTTCTAACACCTTATTCCCAATATGCCTCGATGGGCATGTAATGGGATCCTTTATCTTTTCCATCTGTTCTAACACCTTATTCCCAATATGCCTTAATGGGCATGTAATGGGATCCTTTATCTTTTCCATCTGTTCTAACACCTTATTCTCAATATGCCTTAATGGGCATGTAATGGGATCCTTTATCTTTTCCATCTGTTCTAACACCTTATTCCCAATATGCCTTAATGGGCATGTAATGGGATCCTTTATCTTTTCCATCTGTTCTAACACCTTATTCTCAATATGCCTTAATGGGCATGTAATGGGATCCTTTATATTTTCCATCTGTTCTAACACCTTATTCTCAATATGCCTTAATGGGCATGTAATGGGATCCTTTATCTTTTCCATCTGTTCTAACACCTTATTCCCAATATGCCTTAATGGGCATGTAATGGGATCCTTTATCTTTTCCATCTGTTCTAACACCTTATTCCCAATATGCCTTAATGGGCATGTAATGGGATCCTTTATCTTTTCCATCTGTTCTAACACCTTATTCCCAATATGCCTTAATGGGCATGTAATGGGATCCTTTATCTTTTCCATCTGTTCTAACACCTTATTCTCAATATGCCTTAATGGGCATGTAATGGGATCCTTTATCTTTTCCATCTGTTCTAACACCTTATTCTCAATATGCCTTAATGGGCAGGTAATGGGATCCTTTATCTTTTCCATCTGTTCTAACACCTTATTCTCAATATGCCTTAATGGGCATGTAATGGGATCCTTTATCTTTCCCATCTGTTCTAACACCTTATTCCCAATATGCCTCAATGGGCATGTAATGGGATCCTTTATCTTTTCCATCTGTACTAACACCATATTCCCAATATGCCTCAATGGGCATGTAATGGGATCCTTTATCTTTTCCATCTGTTCTAACACCTTATTCCCAGTATGCCTCAATGGGCATGTAATGGGATCCTTTATCTTTTCCATCTGTTCTAACACCTTATTCCCAATATGCCTCAATGGGCATGTAATGGGATCCTTTATCTTTTCCATCTGTTCTAACACCTTATTCCCAATATGCCTCAATGGGCATGTAATGGGATCCTTTATCTTTTCCATCTGTTCTAACACCTTATTCCCAATATGCCTCAATGGACATGTAATGGGATCCTTTATCTTTTCCATCTGTTCTAACACCTTATTCCCAATATGCCTCAATGGGCATGTAATGGGATCCTTTATCTTTTCCATCTGTTCTAACACCTTATTCCCAATATGCCTCGATGGGCATGTAATGGGATCCTTTATCTTTTCCATCTGTTCTAACACCTTATTCCCAATATGCCTTAATGGGCATGTAATGGGATCCTTTATCTTTTCCATCTGTTCTAACACCTTATTCCCAATATGCCTTAATGGGCATGTAATGGGATCCTTTATCTTTTCCATCTGTTCTATCACCTTATTCTCAATATGCCTTAATGGGCATGTAATGGGATCCTTTATCTTTTCCATCTGTTCTACATTGGTGATCTTGTCATACAATTTAAATCATTTTGCTCTGCACTAGCACTCATTTATGAAAGACTTTAATGATAGCACAGTGATTAGTGCACTGGCTTCCTAGCTCGGTGGTCCATGGTTCGATTCTCAGTTGAGGTGGAATTTTTTAGTCTGCATATGGCTCCGGGGTTGACCCAGCCTATGAATTGGATACCAGAGCAACTCTGGGAAGGTTAAGACTGCCGGCGTGATGCTGACTACATCACCCCTACTGTGCCGATGGTCAAGAAAATATAGGTCTAACACCATATTCCCAATATGCCTCAATGGGCGTGTAACGGGATCCTTTACCTTTTTTTAACTTTTTGGTTGTCATTTTTGTTGTCCTTCATTTTTCATACTCACTATCATTTTTGCAAACATTAAAAAAAAATATGAAAGATACTTAAAAGACAAAAATTTTCACTAGCATGATTTATCTTGGCAACACAGCCTTGGATTTATCACATGACCACCAACTTTATAAATCTCTTTATCACCAGTTTGTTTTTATCCCATCGTCACCAGATTGATTTTTCACTCACCACATAAATCTGGATCCGGTACAGTGAAGTGTCTAACACTTCTCTCCTCTGTGGCAGTATCTGATATGGGACTACCTGTACCATTATCATGTTCTCAGTTTCCATATTGTTACCTGTGGTGTTCATGTCATCACCAGCTTGTTTTTTTATCACATTATCACGAGCTTGATTTTCACTTCATTATCAGTTTTTCAATTTTCATATTGCTACCTTTGTGGTTGTCATCTCATCATCAGCTAAGTTTTTATCTTTGTTGTGAATGTCTGTATGTGTATTGGCTCAAAAAGGTAAAAGCTTGATAGTGACTGCAACAATACATCTGAATGTAACAAACAATAGGTATTCATCAGCAAACAGATATGCAGGAAATAAAACAACAAAGAATGATCTGTTTTTTTCATAACCATTTTTTCTAATAACTTCTATCTGTTGAGTACCTGATTGGGCCGTTTCTAAGAATGTCTCTCTTTATTGTTATTGTTAATCAGAATCAACCTCATTGCACTCCAGGCAAACCCATAGGTGCTCAGTCTCCCTCAGCAAATGTTGAAGAGTATGAATGCTAATTGTTCCTGTAGCACGCTGGTTGTACATACTTTATTGTCATTGTTGATCAGAAAAAGAGATTATGATGATTGGCCACTTACTGTTCTTCTTGTTTCGGTAATAATCGCAAATTGCTTTGTGTATGACTGCATTAAAGTGTTCATGCGCATTTTATATACACAACTTAATAGCTTTCTTTGTGTGTAGAAATGTTACCAGAAGGAATGATTAGTTAATTAAAATATTTTGTTTTTACAAAAATGTAAAATATTTTTTGTTGAATATCTTGACTAACAAATCTCCAGTTTGTGAGTGGGATAACTCTTAGTATACGAGCGGCCTTCTAGAGAGGCAGATGATCGATCCCCGTCAATAGCGAAAATTTATAGCTGAATGCATGTTTAAAACCACTGAACAATTTAGTTACGTGCATGATATAAGGGTTTCATTTCTTCACATTTTGATATATAACACTTTATGTTATCTTTATAAATAAATTATTTAATGCAAAATCTGTAATGGTAGTCATGAAATTAGCTCGTATACTAAGAGTTAAACTGTTTAGACTGGTCAGAGCCAGATGAATCAGGTTCTTCTTCTTTATCTTCTTCATAGACTCTCAGACATCTGCTTGAATGTTTTCAAAGAAAGCAGTAGCCAGCTTGAGGTTATTTGCATCTCAGAGCTTTTCCATGAATGGTGCTGGTGTCGGCCATATGGGTTTTCTCTGTTCCACACATGTTGGGCATCTTTGAAGCAGATGTTCAGCAGTCATGTTATCAGTGCCACAGTTACACTCATCGGTAGTTCCTATCTTATGCTTGTTGAATAGATGGTATCCCAATCTGTTATGGCCTGTGCAGAGTCTGAAGATTACCACTTGTTCTCTTCTACTGAGCTGGTAGTATGCATCATTTTATGTGTGACCTGGATGCTCTGTATCCCATTTTTCTCTGTATATGATTCAGATAAAGCTATTTTCCTCCACGAAAGTTATACTTGCATCAGGCTGAGGTAGCTTTCCATCTTCCTTTGCCAGTCTGTCAGCATCTTCATTGCTGGTGATGTTACAGTGAGATGGGATCCATTGGATCATAACTCATTTGAATCGTTGACATAGTTTGTGGATAACTACTCTTAGGTCATCCAAATCTGCATTATTTTGACTTTTCAACGTTGCAATTACTGACAGTGCATTAGGTGAAGAAAGCAACTTGTCTCTGTGTGCTTTCCTCTGTCATTACAACCTCTGCTGCAGTTTTCAAGGCCTCTGCCTCTGCTCTGAAGTTACTTGAGAATTGTCCTGTTGCCACTGACAGCTTTTGTTTGTGCACCAGTACTCAAGCTCAGAAAGAAATTCATATAAATATGTTATCATACATGTTCCCAAGATGAGTTTGTTGTTTTGTATGAAGGACAAATGTACAGATGCCCTCGACTTACGACACATGCGTACAACCAGTCATATTTACGACAGCCATCCAATTAATCCTATTACATTATTTATTATAATTTTCTACTCCTGACGTTTGGTAGTACATTTTTTAAATTGATTTATTCATATTTTATAACAGAGCTGCCCTGCGCAGTAATAATTTGTACATTTTAGTTTTCAGGCATGTTAATTGTTAACATATCCTTATGGTTCATGTAATATAAAGTGACTTCTGACTTACGACCATTTCAACTTATAATGGGGTCGTCAGAAAGGAACCCCATCATGAGTCGAGGACAGTCTGTATCACATTTGTGTGCTGGTATTAATCCATGTTTACATGAGAGGTCAAGGTTTTTTTTTTTTTTTTTTTTTAATGAAAAAACATTTGGTGTACATTGCAAAAACTCAGTTAACTGATAAAAGTTTGGACACTGAACTGTCAGATAAAACAGGAAAAACAAAAAAGCCCACACATTTTATTCTACAGATTAAGTTTTAAACGGATTTGAGACCGCAAAGAGAAATATCTGACATCTTATCACAAGTTTCTTCGTACTAAAGACTCAGATGTAGTATAAAGTTACAGTAGTATAAAGTTACAGTAGTATAAAGTTACAGTAGTATAAAGTTACAGTAGTATAAAGTTACAGTAGTAATGAAACTTGCCCCATGCAGTTCCCAGTGGTCTCTAAAGAGGCAAAGAAAAAAATAGGACTACTGCATCCTGAGGCATGTCATACATAGTGGCTAAGATGGTGGCTAAGATGGGACTGGCAACCTTATTGTGTAAATCAGATTGTTACAGAAACCACTGCTGTGAGAGAAGTGTTTGTTTTGTCCAGGCTTCTTGCTCCATTCTCCATCAGGAGTGCAAAGTAAAGTAATAACGAAAGTTCTTGTATAAACTTCTTGCTCCATTCTCCATCAGGAGTGCAAAATAAAGTAATAATGAAAGTTCTTGTATAAACTTCTTGCTCCATTCTCCATCAGGAGTGCAAAGTAAAGTAATAATGAAAGTTCTTGTATAAACTTCTTGCTCTATTCTCCATCAGGAGTGCAAAGTAAAGTAATAATGAAAGTTCTTGTATAAACTTCTTGCTCCATTCTCCATCAGGAGTGCAAAGTAAAGTAATGATGAATAATGAAAGTTCTTGTATAAGCTTCTTGCTCCATTCTCCATCAGGAGTGCAAAGTAAAGTAATGATGAATAATGAAAGTTCTTGTATAAACTTCTTGCTCCATTCTCCATCAGGAATGCAAAGGAAAGTAATGATGAATAATGAAAGTTCTTGTATAAACTTCTTGCTCCATTCTCCATCAGGAGTGCAAAGTAAAGTAATGATGAATAATGAAAGTTCTTGTATAAATTTCTTGCTCCATTCTCCATCAGGAATGCAAAGTAAAGTAATGATGAATAATGAAAGTTCTTGTATAATATTCTGCAGGATTTTCTACACCACGTCTTGATGGTTTTTCGGAACTTTGTCACAGCGGATTATCTTCCATCTGATTGGATCACAATGAGGATGATCACTAACAAGTTAGTTTTACATGCTTGTCATTGTCGTGTCAGTCAGTCAATAATCGTAGCTGCCTGGCAGCTGCATAAGCCAGTGGTCAGATGCTTCCATTCATATTTTTTCTCTGCTGCACTTTCAGTCATTATCTAGATCAGTGGTTCCGATATTTTTTTATCATTATGTTCCCCTTAATAATATTTTAGGAAGTCCCAAGGTTGATGTTCATATTTGTTGACGCTTTTTCAGCTTAAATTTTCTTCAGGTTGAGGTAGCTGGCCATTACCCAACACTCCTAAGTTTCCTTTCACAGCATGTTTAATTTGTAGTTTGGTTAGATCCTTGGCTTCTCCTAGGAAATTTACCAAATTCCAGGTTCAAAATTTGGTAGAATCATACTGCAGTCTACCCAGCTGTAAATGGGTAACTGACTTTTCTCTTGAGTTAAAGAGGGCAAAGGCAGTAAGTAAGGGAACTGTCTCTTAAAGCTGTGAAGTCTCTAACACTTTACTACCCTATGACGGCATCTGTTTTGGAACTTCCTACTCTGTTAGGCTAAAGTTTAATTATTCTTTGCTTGTGACAATCTATATAAATAAAAGGCAGTGTATGTTTCTATGTTCAAATCTGCATGCCTTATTATTTCTTAATGAATTTTGGCAGATAGTCTCTTTAATTACTGCCGGGTATCGCCATGTAGTTATTTCGTAATTTAATATTGAAAATTTGATATATATTTAATTTAAAGTTTTCGTATAAAATTTAAACAAGCCATTTAATTCTCAGGAGCCATAATCAAATAAATAGATATCCGAGAGATATCAAGGGACATAACACAAATGTTAAAACTATTATTTTATGTTTGTAATTAATAACCATACGTTTTCATATTTTACAAGATAATTAAAAATGTTTAACTACACACTTTTAATTTAATGGGAAATAGAAAAAAAAAAAAAAACCCAGTTTTATGTAGCATTTCCTTTTTTTTAACTATGTAATTTAATGGCACTGATTTTGCCACGCGGTTTCAAATTGCATCAGAGCTGTATCGATACATATATTAAAAACAAATGAATATTCTGTGAGGATCAGCATCCACTGTGCTTGTTTAATCTGAATGAAAATCTAACATGATTTAAAGTATTACTTTGTTTTACAGCATTTTAAAATGCGTCGTCAAACGAATTTAAATTGTAGAACAACTGTATTAACATATGTAAAAACCAAACTCACTCAATAGTCTCTTTTTTTTCAGTGCAATCATTTTTATGTAATTTTATAGTAAAAACTTTAGTTGTTGCAGAAAACAAAATTATTAAATAGTTATAATCGTTGAAAGACCGTTTAAATGGAAGTAATTGTGTCGCATGTTGCCAGGTAACATAATTTGGTTTCTACCGCTTTGGTTAAAAAAATAAATAAAAATAAGATGGTGGTCAACTATGAACTCTATTTGCAATTATAATAACAACCTGCGGCCCCTCAGATCCAAACATTCTCTGTGAGAAATATAAATGCAGCTTGAGTGAAGATATTCTTAGACAAGCACGTAGAGATAGCCAGACTATGGATTTAAATTACTCTTCTGTAATTTTTAATCAAGCACTTATATTGCTAGAAGATAGGTGTATATCCATGAATGGCAGACCTCTTCAACAACTGGGTCTAGAAGCGCCTACATGAACTGCTTCTGCGATACTTGATAGAGACATTTTGCGGGAAACAAACTATGACATTGATCAGTTGGAAAGATTTGTTGAAACCAATGAACCGCTCATAGTTGATGATCAAACATTGGCATACAACGCTATTCTGGACCTGATCATAAATGGAAATGGAGGACTATTCTTTCTTGATGCATCTGGTGGGACAGGAAAAACATTTCTTATTAATTTGCTTCTTGCTAAAATTCGGAAGTTGCATCATCTGGAATAGCATCTACATTATTGGAAGGAGGTCGTACAGCTCATTCAGCTCTCAAACTACCCCTAAATCTAGCACATTTAGAGTCTCCGATTTGTAACATTAGCAAGGGCTCTGGACAAGCACAAGTGCTAAAAAATGCAAAGTCATTATATGAGATGAGTGCACTATGTCAAATAAGAGAGCTCTTGAAGCTCTTGATCTGACTTGATATTAGGGGAAACACACTTCCAATGGGAGGGGCTGTGAGAGTGCGTTCTGGTGATTTTCATCAAAACAGTTATTCCACGATCAACACCGGCGGATGAAGTAAATGCTTGCCTTAAAGCATCATACCTTTGGAGACACATTCAGAAAATGGAACTGACCACCAATATGCGCGTTCATTTACTTGGAGATACAACCGCATACAACTTTGCTCACCAACTGTTGTGCCTTGGTGATGGCAAATTTCCTACGAATCAAACAACTAATCTGATATCGTTTCCATCGGATTTTTGCAATTTAGTCATGTCAGTTCAAGAATTACAAAACAGCGTTTTTCCGAACATTCACAACAACTTTGGAAATCATAAATGGCTTTGTGAGCGAGCGATTCTGGCGCCTAAAAATGAGAGCGTTAGTAATATCAATCTTCAGATACAGAATTAGCTACTGGGCATAGCCACAACACACAAATCAATTGACACTGTCAAAGACAGCCAGCAGGCTGTATTTTATCCGACTGAGTTCCTGAACTCATTGGAACAAACTGGAATGCCACCGCATAACTTAATTTAAAAAATCGGTGCACCGATAATATTGCTGCAAAATCTTGTTCCGCCTAAATTGTGTAATGGAACCAGATTATGTGTTAAGAACCTCATGCGAAACGTGATAGAAGCAACAATATTAACAGGTTATACCAGGGGAGAAGAAGCATTCATTCTACGCATCTCTCTGATCCCAACTGACATGCCTTTTGATTTCTAACGACTGCAGTATCCTGTACGTCTTGCATTTGCAATGACAATAAACAAGGCCCAAGGGCAGTCACTTAAGGTAGCAGGCATTAACTTAGAAAATTTGTGCTTTTCACATGGACAGCTAGATGTTGCTTGCTCCAGCGTGGGCACACCAAGAAATTTATTCATTTATGCCCCAGGTGGCAACACCAAGAATATTGTTTATTGAAAAGCACTGGAATAATGTTGCAATAATAAATGTAGAAAATAACGTTAAGTAAATATGACACGATGTTGTCAAATATACTCGCATTAATTGTAACTTATGTAACTTCCATGTGTGTAACTTATGTATATAAGTTTCATTAACCATTAGTAGAAAATCCGGGCGACGCCGGGTACTTACAGCTAATTTAGTATAAAGAAAATTTGAAAGAACATTCTGTTTCATTTGGAAGATTCCAGCAAGGACTTTTGTTAATAAATAATTGCAACTCAAATATTTAATAATTGTGTAATTAATCTTTATTCATCATTTTTCATCATTCGCATTTGCACAAGAAGAAAACAAAAGATATATGTACATAATAAATGATTCAGTAATTGTAAACCTCTGACTTATCAATATTATATTGTTGCATTTTGAGTTTTACTGAACTGATGATTATCATAGGTAGTTACTAGCAAAGGTGGCATCTTAGGCTCTAACTTTTATCTGATTATTATCTGAAGTAGAGACCTTCACAGCCGTGACTATCCTGTGATATCAGTGCTCTTCTCGGACACTGGGGCTCGATTCTTTCAGACAGAATTCTTTTCTGTTCTCTCAGTAACTTCTACTGACAACTATACTCATAAAAACCTTTCGCTACAGTAGGTGTCTAATGTTTAAATTTTGCCAGGGCAGCGACACTATGGCCTACAATGAATTTGTTGAAGGCCCATTCTCCCTAGGAAGCTAAAGGGTAAGGAATGAAATAAATGGGATGAAGGATGGTCTTGCATTTTTGTCCTAACTTGAGAAGACGAAAGTGCAGAACACAGATAATTATTAACAGCTGATTGGTATCCTTTATTGTCAAAAAAGTTGAGTGTAATCAGACTTTCTCATCCTCCTTCCCCTTGTAATCACATGACAGGTGTGAGAGGCTGCCATTTTGGGACAGGGAAGGGCTCATACACACATGCACATTTACACAATTTGATGCTTTTTGGTTTACTCTATTTGGACTGTATTTAGGAGCCGCGGTAGAACAGTGGTTAGTGCACTGGCTTCTTAGCTTGGTGGTCCATGGTTCAATCCCCAGTTGAGGTGGGATTTTCTAGACCGCAAACGGCTCCGGGGTCGACCCAGCCTCACGATTTGGGTACCAGAGCAACTCTGGGAAGGTTAAGGTGGCCGGCGTTGATGCTGACCACATCACCCCTAGTGTGCCGATTGTCAAGAAAATATGGGCCTAACACCATATTTTCAATGGGCGTGTAATGGGATCCTCCTATTTGGACTGACTGGAGTTGTGAAATGATGCCATATTTAAATATCAGAAAACAGAATTATCTTGTATTAGCTATATTATATATCCTAATTTTGACCCATCACAGGTTGAAAGGTGAATTTTTTCATCATTAAAAAAAAAAAAAAAAAAAAAAAAAGTTAAATCTAGAGTATGATATGTATTTGTGGATTAACACATTTATTTGTGCTTATTAAATCATGGTACAGCCACTAGATATCATTTGCCTGTATTGAAATTATGAACATAGGCTCAAAATAGAACAAAATTTTAAAAAAGATATTCTGAACTTGTGACATAAAATGTTAAAGTATACATTTTTACCCATAATTTTTCTGCCTTTTATCCTCATGTCCGTACCTGTTTGGGAACCACTGATTTAGATGTATTTTCCATCCTTCATTCTGCCATTGTGTCTCCTTTTCATGTCATCCTTAATCACTTTTTCCTTCTCCTTTCGATCTTTCCCAGCACTTTATATATTTGTGTTATATTCTTCATGTCAGTTATATTTACATGTCCTCTCCATTATGTATGTTTTCTTATCTGTTGTTGTCTTTAGTCCTGTCTCAAAAGGTCATCATTTCTGACCATCTCTGCTGTCATTAAGTTTAGTAACCTTTTTATTGATGAAGCTTCATTTTCTGTCCCGAATAAATCAAATATTTGTGTACCAATTTATTAAACAAATATTTGTGTACCAATTTATTAAAAAAATATTTGCACAATTTTTAATTGAAACGCCAAAATAATTAGTCAAGAGAGTTTTATTTTTCCTCTACTTTGGCAGTGTGATGCTGACATCAATACAGTATATTGCTGAAGATCTAACAGTCAACTTTGTGCATGGAACTGACTTTGACAAAGAGGTAAATGAGAAAGTCAGAAAGAAGGGTGAGAGAAAGATGGAGTTGTGATAGGAAAAGAAAATGTGATGAAAGAAGATGTTTTTGCTGTTTTGTACACCTTTTATCCAGAAATGTACACTTCTACTTTTACAAGCTTTTTACTTCACTACTAGCGAGACCTGGACGACCTATGCTAAGCAAGAAAGAAGGCTCAATACCTTTCATTTGTGGTGTCTACGCCGCACCCTCGGCATCTCGTGGAAAGATAAAGTGACAAATGTCGAGGTGTTGTCACGTGCTGGCCTTCAAAGTATGTATACACTGCTTAGACAGCGCAGACTTCGTTGGCTTGGCCATGTTCGCCACATGGAAGATGGTCGCATCCCAAAAGATATCTTCTACGGACAATTAGCAGATGGCAAAAGAACAGTTGGGCGACCACAGCTGAGGTTCAAAGATGTGTGCAAAAGAGATATGAGGGCATTGGACATGGATGGAGCAACATGGGAGGATGAAGCTGCCGATCACACTAAGTGGCAATGCTATTTACGGCGCCACCTCAGATTGGGCGAAGAGAGGCTCACACAACAAGCAGAGGAGGGGAGAAAACGTCGAAAGGAGCACCATAGTCAGTTATGACTGAGGGGGCTATTATTGTTACTTCACTTTACGATCGTGACTTGCAATGTAGATTATGGGTCAGAGGTGAAATTGTTAATATCATTTTGACTCAAATTTTTTTTAACCTAAAATTTAATTAATATTGTTAGCATTCATTGTATTTTGTATTTTCAGTGAACAAGTTTACTATTATTAATTTTTAGCCATGCCTATGTAAGCAAGGTTAAAAACAGGCAGTATACAACGAAATTCATACGCAGATATTGTTCGAGTTACAGATGATAATTCAGAAGCTATTTACAAAGAGAACCAAAAGATTCAAGAAAATAAAGAAGCACCCCATTGTCGGAAAGGAACAACAAAGAACAGCATTTAAAGAAAAGAGGAAGCAGTCAACGTCTAAAGCCAGATAACTGCTGTGAAAACACAAATCTTGATTCAAATATAAAGGAAGTCAAGAGTCTTGATAAAGATAAACAAGAAAACATGCCGCATATTAATCAGGTAAGACAAGAGACCACTCATCTAATTGATACACTAAGGATGAGAGTGAAGATAATCCAAACATGTGGTGAAGTTGTCAGAAAGCATTACCTGATAGTAAGATCATAAATATGTTAGAAAAATTTATTGACAAAAGATCATTTGTACAAATAAAAAGAACACAATATGACAGAACAATTACATTGGTCAATACTGAAAAGGTAGCTCTACTAAAAGACCTTGAAAAACAACCTGTTTCTTTAGATTTGGCACATAGTGTTAAGGTCAAGCTAGAAATTATCAAAGAAACAAGGAAATGTGTCATCGAAGGTACAGACATGATACTGACTGAAGAGGAGTTTCTAAATAGGCTGAGAGCAGACAATGCTCAATATAAAATTGAACGAATATCAAGAAGATTTATAAATTCAACTGTAGTTATTACACAGGAAATCCCTACGCACTTGTACAATGGTAGTAGGAAAATTCGTACAGAAATTTACATTCCCCCAGTAATCCAGTGTTCTAGCTGTCAGAAATTTAGCCATACAAAAAGCTTGTGTAGAAATACTAGAAAATGCAGATATTGTGCAAGGGACCACAGCTATGACAAATGCAAACCAGCGAAGGAAGATAATGATTATTAGATTATTTATAGGCATGCAATTCATCCATAACTGTGGAACAGGTGTTGAGAATAGATAGACTTAGAGAATTGCACAATATAGTAAAACAGTATATAACAAGAACTAAAATTAATGTATAAGGATTAATGATGGTGTGAGGAAAAGGGGTAGTCTGATGGGGTGTTTGTATGGCTGATGACAGAGAATTGGTGGATTTGGTGTAATCTTGAACACCCTCAGGCTTTCTCACCCCTTTTCACCTTGTTAACAACAGGGCAGTTATGAGAGACTTCATTTTAGTTTTTTGTTTGTTTGTTTGTTTGTTTTATTTTTATTGTTTGTTTGTTTCTTGGAAAGGGGAGGTCACACACAAAAACATTCACATAAATTTAGTTTTTATTTACTCTATTTGGACTGAATGGAGGGGGGAAGAACGTACTATATTTGGGTATTGGAAATCTGACTTTATTTTCTTGAATTAGTACACCAAATGTCCTAATTATAACTCATCAAGGGTTGAACAGGACACTTTAAAAAAAAAAAAAAAAGCTTCTATCGTATTAATACAGTATACACATTCACTGTTATAACTTAATTGGTACTGTTTAGATGATCTCAGTGTAGACAAATAGTGTGGTGCATTATTTCTTACATCTTATTCCGCCTTAGCTTATACAATTACATGCAGTGTTGCTTATTCATTTTTACAACTTACACTTTGAGCGCACTATATAAAGATACATAGTTTTTTATTAACAGTTACATCATCTTAGTATATATAGACTTTGTTTTGAACAGAGCTTTACACATTATATTATCTTAATGTTGTATTGATATTGATGCGCTATATTGCCTTGATGTTGTGTTGATATTGATGCACTATATTGCCTTAATGTTGTATTGATATTGATACACTATATTGCCTTAATGCTGTATTGATATTGATACACTATATTGCCTTAATGTTGTATTGATATTGATACACTATATTGCCTTAATGTTGTATTGATATTGATACACTATATTGCCTTAATGTTGTATTGATATTGATACACTATATTGCCTTAATGTTGTATTGATATTGATACACTATATTGCCTTAATGTTGTATTGATATTGATGCACTATATTGCCTTAATGTTGTATTGATATTGGTGCACTATAGTGCCTTAATGTTGTGTTGATATTGATACACTATATTGCCTTAATGTTGTATTGATATTGATGCACTATATTGCCTTAATGTTGTATTGATATTGATGCAATAATTATAACCACTTATATGACCTTACAGTCGTTTAGATATTTAGTAGTGAGCATTAATTGTTATTTACAAATGTGTATTTATACACACATTTTCTGCCGCTACAATACATTTTTTACCTTTTCCTGTGGATTACAGAATGTTAAAATTTGTCAAGATTATTAACTTTTGGATGGTTCGGATTTCTAGATAACTGATTTATGATTTTATCCCAGTGAGTGTCACTGAGAAGTAGAAGATAACTTTTTCTCAGAATAAATTATCTTATAGCTGGTGATTGAAGATGCAAAATGTGCACAGAATAATGATAAATACAGAATTAAAGCACACAGTTTCAAATACTAAGGCATGAGGATGACATCAGATGAAAAATGCATCACTGAGATTAAGAACTGAATTTACCAAGTAAAAATAACATTCCATAAATTAAAGAACATCCTGTACAACAAAACATTGTAATAAAACTCAAGGAAAAAAGGTTTCTGAAGTGTTACATCAAACCAGTGTTACTGAACGGAAGTGAGTCTTGGAGATTGAACACACACACACACACAATGATTAGAAGCAATACAGACGTAGTTCCTCAGAAGAATGTTCAGAATTCCAATGACAGCATGGAATTAAAAGTGCCTGAGAAGATAGTCAACCTTTGTTGGACATGTGATGAGAAAACACTGGAAAACATAGTGATCACATTAAAAGTAGAGGGAAAGAGAAGTAAACCAAGAAAAAAAGAAAAGATAATGGATAGCTGTGACATAGGATGAGATCAGCTACAGAACTGAGGAGGACATACAAAATTTGAGATCTGTGGAGGGACATAATGATTATGCCTCAGGGCATGGGCCTTACTTGATATGATTTCAGAGATGCAACTGAAGGAATATGCCTTCACACTAGGTCAGATGGCCGTCTGTTTAATCTTTCAAGGCTGAAGGCAAAAACAAAAATCAGAAGGGTCACTATAAGAGACTTGTTGTTCGCTGATGATGCTGCAGTCGTCACTCAAAGCCAACAGGAGCTTCAGAGCTTGATGAATCGCTTCACTAAAGCATGCAAGGACTTTGGCCTCACAATAAGTCTAAAGAAAACGAATGTGCTGAGTCAGGATGTGGGTGCTGCACCAGTTATCACTATCGATAACTATGAATTGGCAGTGATGCACCACTTCACATACCTAGGGTCTACCATCAATGACAAACTCTCACTGGATACAGAAATCGACAGCCGCATTGGCAAAGCTGCAGCTACCTTTGCCCGCCTCACATCGTGTGTTTGGGGAAACTCTAAACTCACAATGAAGACCAAAGCTGCGGTATATAATGCCTGCGTCACCAGCACACTCCTATATGGCAGCGAGACCTGGACGACCTATGCTATGCAAGAAAGAAGGCTCAATACCTTCCATTTGCGGTGTCTACGCCGCATCCTCGGCATCTCGTGGAAAGATAAAGTGACAAATGTCGAGGTGTTGTCACGTGCTGGCCTTCAAAGTATGTATACGCTTCTTAGACAACGCAGACTTCGCTGGCTTGGCCATGTTCGCCGCATGGATGATGGTCGCATCCCAAAAGATATCTTCTACGGACAATTAGCAGATGGCAAGAGAACAGTTGGGCGACCACAGCTGAGGTTCAAAGATGTGTGCAAGAGAGATATGAGGGCACTGGACATGGATCCAGCAACATGGGAGGATGAAGCTGCCGATCGCACTAAGTGGCGATGCTATTTACGGCGCCACCTCAGATTGGGCGAAGAGAGGCTCACACAAGAAGCAGAGGTGAGGAGAAAACGTCGAAAGGAGCACCAGGAAAATAAGCAGCTGAGGGCTGTCACCTCAGGGGCGCATTCCCATAGTCAGTTATGACTGAAGGGGCTATTATTATTATAATTGGATTTGATATTTTTCTGCACAAACTTTTGCGGTTTGATTTTTAGAGTCAGATAATGAGCACCAGCACACAAAAAAAAAAAACGTTGGCCACTGAAGATAACATATTTGTTGATGCAGATCCATGAGCCCTATACTGGGTAGCAGAGAATAGGATTATTATATCTAACCCAGCATTTTGTGAAAGGGAACTAATGATTTGTGTGTGGAGGGAGGCTAGCAACCTCATCATGTACAACAAATTGCTATATAAATTATATGACTATAAGAGCACTTGAAATGTTTTGGCAGAGGTTCCTTGCAAGGGGACCAACAGTAGTTGCTGCCAACAGTAGTTGCTGCTACACGCTTCTTATGGAACAAACAAAAAAAAAGAGAAGAAGGGTAACATACTTTGGAATGAGGTATAAAGAATAACAACTTTTTTTTTTACATTCACTACAATTTTCAGTGGTTTATTTTTCTGTTTTCAGCTTTGGTACAACTTTTTCATGCTGGCAGTGGATTTTATAACTCAGCCTGCATTACAACTTGAGAATTACTCGGAGGCCAAGAGTAACCAGATAAAAAGCAAGTGAGTAAATTTAAGGTCACAGAAATCACACTGATTTAAGGAGATTGAAAAGAAAATTAAAAAAAAAAAAACTAAAGAGAAAAACAAGAAAAGTAATCACAGCACAAATATTATATGTCAGATATATGTTAGAAAAAGAGACCCCGATGCCATCACAAGAACAGCTATGCTATGGAATCCTGAAGGAAAATGAAAGAGAGGCCAACCAAAAACCACTTGGCGGAGGACTGTGGAGGCTGAGATGCAAAGAATGAACCAGAGTTGGGGCACTGTACGAAGGATGGCCACCGACCGAGCAAAGTGGAATCAATTTGTTGTTGCCCTACAAGACGCCACTAGGCGTGATGGCCACTGACTGCTTTGACGGTCGGCGGCTAAGGATCAAGAGAAGAAGAGAAAAGAATATGTTAGAAAGAAAAATGAACAAAGGAAAAGAGCTTCGGTAAGTCAGGAGCCACCAAGATGACATGCGCACCATCATAGCGGGTAGACACTGGAATTGGGTTGGCTACATCCTCAGAAGAGACCATGACACCATCACCAGAACTGCCATGCTATGGACTCCACAAGGAAAGTGAAAGCAAGGACGGCCAAAAGCCACTTGGTGGAGAACAGTGGAAGTGGAGATGTTAAACATGAACCAGAGCTGGGGCACCTCACGATGGATGGCTGTCGACTGAGCAAAGTGGAGACAGCTTGTTGCTGCCTTACAAGACGCCACTAGGTGTGATGGTCACTGATTGCTTTGTCAGTCAGCGACCAAGTACCAGTGAAAAAGTTTGTGATAAATTTTTTATGAAAGATAGAGGTTTCAATATAGATTATAATTTGTTCATACTAAGTTATGAATACCATGAATGATGGGCATCCCAGGATAAATAAGGACTATTATTTGACATGTAATAAATTTACTAAGCTCTATTTTTAATTGTAATCGTAAATACCATCACAATAAGGAAGCTGACATTTTTCGGTCATAAAAAAAGACATAATAGTCTGGAAAAAATAGTGATGGAAGGCATGGTCCCTGGAAAAAGGGGAAAGGGTCGACCTAGACGACGGTGGACCCAGGACATCACAGAGAGTCTGAACTTGTCTTTGGCTGATGCATATCGACTTGCCCAGAATTGTGATGCGTTCAGAGCAGCTGTAATGGAGACAACGTTCTGGAAAGAATACGTCCCATGATGATGATGAATCTGACATACCACCATATTAAGTGTCAAAACATCTTCTAGTGATTGAATCCTCGAATAAAAGTTTTCAAAATAAGCTGTCTAGTTTTACCCTTTATAGACTCATTACATATCCATCTCATACATGAAACAATGTCTAATGTTCCAACGCATGAAGTAAATAATTCTAAATTAAATAAGCAAAACTGTTAACTTACGTGCAGAAAGGTAATCCAGATCATGCAAAAATTACTCAGAACACAGAATAGAAAAATACAGACCTATTGGTACTTCAAAATAAATTTTAATTACAAAAATATTAGTTTATTATATTTTTTAATTATTGACATTGGACAGTCGATTTCGTTGTATGGCATCAATTAAGGGTTAATGTATCAGATATAAGCCATGGTCAAGCAGCTGATAACTATATTTCTTATTCTTGTTTAAATGTTTTTCCTTTGTTGTTCAGGACCCCTTTGTGTTGGTTCTACAGCTAGGGCAAACTCCACGATGTCTGATGACGTGGGTCCGAAACAAATTAAATGATGACTCAACACTTCACGGACGATCCAGTAGTTGTGTAATAACATGATTCATAAACAAACAATGTACTTCAACAATTGACTGTAGAATTCAGTAATATTTATGTCGTTTCTGAAAATGTAGATTATTCAGATATATTCATTGTTGGAACTCCATTTACTTAAACAATAACATGGCAATGTGTTGCGGGATTGTCTCCCCTACTCTGCGGTAGTGGTCCAGTAATGGAGAACACTCAGAGTATAATGATGAGGGTCTTCAAACGTATTAACCTTCACTCACGATTACTCTTGGCAGAGATATACATAGAAGAATGATACTTCTATTATTTAAGGCAGCCTCAAAGGATTCTAAAGAAAAGCAAGCATAACAACTGAGATCATCTAAGCTGTCATGAACTTATTATTCTCCCACCCATCTGTGAGGAAATATTGACTCGTATTTTCTGAGCCCCCAGATGAAGGTGATTCAGCAAAATATCAATCTAATAGCTCTATCTGCTTATGTATTTATAACAATATGAGTCATGTGAGTGCAGACATACACTTCACTCAATAGTGATTAATCCAACTATAGCTTTACAGTTACAGATAAACAGGTTTAACAATCACTTATAGTTTAACAATTCAAAATAAAAGAAAGTTGTTTATAAAAAAGAAGTGATTATATTTCTCATCATTGGATGATTTAAACTGAGGTAGAAATTATGGATAATTGTGAAATGTTCATTGGCTGCGCTGTTATAGTACTTAGCTTCTGGTGTGGGGTTGGTTGGCATCCACTTCAGCCGCTGTTGGTTTTCACAGCTACTTTGGATGGGTCCTTCTCTTCAATGGTCAAATATTGTAGCAGCATGTCCCTTGCAGCAAGGCCGGGTTAACTCTAGGTTTTCAAGCATCTTCAAGACCTGTCATGTTGGTGTCTAGTGTTGACTAGACGCAACTTGTACCACAAACTAAGAGGGAAGCAATACTTCTTTTGAGTATTGGGTCTCCTGATATGAACATCAGGCAACCTCCACTTCCATCTACCACTTTGTCTTCCTCAGAAATGTTACCCTCCCTGAATGTTTATTTGAACTCCAGTGAGTCGGCTGAAAGGGCTTTTGGGCAGCGGAAGACAACAATTGGAATATACATATATAACACATGTGCTCTTGCAAAAATGACCACCATCATAGTAATTATCATCAGTTTCATCATAAACACAGTGGATAGGTTACCACAGTATCATTATTGCTCCTGACAACATTATTTCAAAGCAGTAATGCCACTGTCACCAGATCTGGCTACATCATCATAATAGCCATCACAGATAACAAGAAACAACAACACGGCCATCATTGCCACTGCTAACAACATCACAGCCATCATCCACTCCCTGTTCTCTATGGAGCCTTGGGCCACCTCTGCTGATGGTTCCTTTTGAGGAAACCCACACGAAGCACTCAAGTTACTTGCAGTGATGAGGTTGCCAGCCTCATATGCCACTGTACATCCACAAGGAAATTATATGTGTCAGAATGCAAATATAAAATGTGCATATTACAACTTACCCCAAGTTTTATTTGGGTGAGCACAGGCTTTTTGCACAAGACATGTCTGAATATTGTCAGGCAACTGTTTAAGATGCTGTACCTTTCAGGTGTGTTAGGTGTCTTAACTGAGTGCACTTAAAGTTGGATCCTAGAACTTAAGGCACAAAGTGATGTCTCTGGGGTTACTCTCTTTTAATTTTAGAATTCACTTCAAGTCCTATGGCCTGTTCTATATTTGGGTCTGAATATTCCATGTTCTTGGATGTCTATGATTTCTTCTTGATGAAATCAGAAGTGAATGAAGTAATCTTACAATGCTGTAAAATATAAGTGAAAGTTTTGCCTACACACCCAGGTTGTTACTTGGAGGAGAAGTCCACTCAAGAACAGTCTATCTTAGCATCTTAAATGCCAGACTAATTACGAATAAGGGTCAGATTTTAGTAGGGGTCCCCCCCACTGCCCTCATGTAGAACATTACTACATGACAACATAAGATATTGCTCTTTACATTTGATTTTCAAACTCCATGACCATATAAGGTCTTGTCCATTCTGTTGTTACTTATCATGTTTACAAACTCACTACTACACAGATCTATCACTGATAATATCTTCCAAGATGTTAATTTCTTGAAGTTGATTATCACAACAAAGTCCATCTGCCAGAAGTATTACATCACTGTCCATGTGTTAATCTTTAACAAGATTGTCATCTTCCCACATCCCAGATTTGTGTTGATTGGTAAATGTATTGCCTATCCCTGCATATAATTATGACTACTGTAGTTTGCATTCTTCTTCTTCTTCAAGAATGATGCCTGGTGGCATAGGCAATCATGTCTATCCACAACTTCCTGTCTCCAGTACTATTTATCAATTCTATTGTTGACTTCTTTCCATGCCATGATGTCAGACTGTCCAGTATCTTCTCTCTTGGTTGTTCTCTGGCTCTTTTTCCTTCAGTTTACTCAATTTTCAATATACTCCTGCTTTCTTCTCATAACATGCCCAAATAAAGTGGATTGCTTCCTTCTAACATGAGAAATAAGCTTCTTTTGTGAACATGCATCTTTCAGGACATCCTCACTAGTTGCATAGACCTGTCAAAAATCTATATAATTTTCTGGGAAATGGAAACTGACAGTGTAAAGGGCATACATCTACAATTTGCTGGGAAGTGGGGCTAAATGGAAGCAGATTGGGCCAATTACCACATGTGAGAAAAAAAAACCAGATAAAAAAACTAATTACAGAATCTTCTAGAAATAACAAATGCACTGGAGCTGTTACAGAGTGTATATTCTGTGTCAGAAACAAACAGGGAATAAGTTGATAAGTCAGCTTAGACTTGTATGGAGGCCAGAGAACAAAAATAAATGACTTGTATTTGTTTTTTGTCCACAGATACGATGATATGAGAGTTCCTGTAGGTATTCATATGTACTCTTTATGGAACCAGTTAGGTAGGTTAATTTTCTTGTCAAAATAAAATTATTTCAAATAATTTTGTTCTCAAGCTATACACGGTAGCTTTGGTTACTAGAAAGTATGTTATGTCGAACATTTAATTTGACCCACATTCTCTTACACCCCGTGTAGTTCTCTGGGGTCTGTGATGAGTCAAAGAAAGAACAGGACTACTGGTCCCTCAGGCTTGTCATAACATGAGATTGTGCATGAGCCTGGCAACGTCATTATGTAACACAAATGGCTACAGAAACCACAACTACAGGAGCATGTGGATGCTTGGTACAGGCTTCCTGCTAGGGAACTGGCTGCAGTGGAGGGCACAGAAAAATGATGATGATGAATTTTAATCTCAAGCTAAAAACTATAGCTTTGGTTAGTAAAAACTCTGGTTTGGTTTGGTTTTAAGGACTATCTTCATTGCGCATGGACAACTCCATCAATGCTCAGATCTCCTTTCTTAGATCACACAAGGAGGATCTCAGCACAGTTAATGAACTCCATAGCACCATCGACAATTCCATTGTGTGTATATAGGAATCACACAGTTTATAAATATTTTTGTAGTGGATAGGTTTCATCATTTAAAAATTTTTGACAGGGCAGCAGCCGCGGCCTACTCTTTACAATTTCTAACTGCCGTGGGATTATTAACATGTGCAACTTGCACACAGGACCTTTTATTTTTTCGCTCTTATCTGAGAAGGCTAAGCATCCTATCTCACTACCCAGGAGACCAGGGTATGACATCATTAGGACCACTAGTTCTGAAAAAAAAAATGTCAAAAAGTCTGTAATGTCCAGCATCTAAATTTACCCACTTTCTTTTACATTAGTCTCTTTAGCTCAACACCTAATGTAATTTAACTATTTATAAGGATTTTATGGCATACCATTTGTCCATATTTGGAATAAACTCAAATTTAGTTTAATTATTCTCTACTACTTTGTCATCTTATGTGCTACAGGTTCAAACAAGGAGGCTCTTATGTTGGAGCTGATTGGTCCATTCTTAAAGGTCACCATGGTCCCACAGCTAGAACTGAGAAAAGCCACAATCCCAATATTCTTTGATATCATTCAGTGTGAATACCAGCTCAAGAGCCATCTGAGGAGGGTGAGTACAATTGTTTATTTGCTTGGTGTTTTGTTTATTATTCTTTTGTTTATTTGCATGTTATTTGTTATTATTATTCTTGTGTTTATGTGCTTTTTAATTTGTTATTATTATTCTATAGTTATACCAGTCTCTGTGTAGATCCCGTATGTCTCTGAGATGACAAAGAAATAATAAGACCACTGTTCTATCAGGCATGTCATACCAGGTGACTAATATGAGGTTGTATATGAGGCTGGCAGCCTCATTATGTAAAACTTATTGCTACACAAACCATCTGTACAAGAGCTTGTGACTGCTTGGTGTATAATTCCTGCGAGGGGACTAGTTGCAGTGATGGCTTGATAGGGAGTGAAAAGGAAAATGATAGTGATGATTATCCTTAAGTTATTTCCAATCTTCTTCTTCTTCGTACACTCTCAGACGTCCACTTGAATGTTCTCAAAGAAAGCAGTAGTCAGTTTTAGGCTATTTGAATCCCCGTAAAGCTTTTCCACGAAAGGAGCTGGCGTCGGCCATATGCACTTTCTCTGTACCACATATAAGGGGCAACTTTGAAGCAGATGTTCAGCAGTCATTTTATCAGTGCCACAGTTACACTGATCGGTAGTTCCTATCTTTAGCTTGTTGAATAGATGGTATCTCAATCTGTTGTGGCCAGTGCAGAGTCTGAAGATTACCACTTGTTATTTGAAATCTGATTATTGTTTATTTGCTTTTTTGTTTGTTGTTATTATCATTTAGTTTTATCTGTCTCTATGTTGTTTGTTTGCTTTAATTTGTTACTATTATCCTTTAATTATTTCAGTTTCACTGTTGTTAATTTGCATGTCATCTGTTATTATTATTATTATATCATTAGTCCAATCTCGCTATTGTTTATTTGCATTACCACATAAGCAAAGAATTAGGGAGACTGTTAGAAGCTTGCTTACTTACTTAGTAGTTCCTCTTCTACCCTGTGGTGTAGATGTTAACCAGAGAGAGCACCACTTACTTAGTAGTTCCTCTTCTACCCTGTGGTGTAGATGTTAACCAGAGAGAGCCCCATGCTATCCTTTCAACTGTCTTCCTTTTGGCCCGGTTCCAGTCCAGTCCTCGTTCCTTCGGTGTTTTTCTGATGTTGTTCTCCCAGTAAACTCTGGGATTGTCCTTGAGGTCTGGATCCCTGGCTCTTGGTTTCCCATGTTTGTCATGGTATGGGTTCTTCTCCCATTCTGCAGACATGGCCAACCATATCAACTGGGACTGTTCAACTCAGGTTTGCAGAAGCTGGGTTTTCAGGCCATGACCTATCATCTGATTGCATATCTTGTTCCTTCTTGTTACTTTGAACACCTTCCTCAAATACCTCATTTCTCTTGTGGGTTGTAGTCATTGTCCATGACTGACATCCATAAGTCAAGACTGGGACTTAAGTAGAGTGATATACAGTCATCTTCATTTACTTGCCAATTTCATGTATGCTGAGGAATCCTCAATTTTGAGGCTTGGAAAAGTCACCCAGCTGCTGCTTTTCGGGAAGCCAGCTCTTCTTTGATGCCTCCCTTTCAGTCCATTACAGCTTCAAGATATTTAAACTGGTTGACCTGTTTTCCCAGCATGATATCTCTCCTCCTCTCTTGCAATCACCGTGAATTTCATTTTGGAGCTGCTGATGACCATCCCTCTCTTCTCCAGCCCTTCCTTCCAGACTTGTAGGTTGGATTGAAGATGTGCCTCTAATTTAGCAATCAGGGCCATGCCATCAGCAAAAGCTAGCTCAGAAGTGCAAACTGGTCTCATCTTCCAGTATTCCGCTGAATACTTTTTTTGTCCTTTCCTTACATGCTTTGATGACATCGTTCATCAAAAATATGAAAAAAAAATTGGGTCGCAGAATATCACCCTGCTTGACACCAGTGGTGGTCCTAATTCTTCTGACTTTTGGTTTGGAAGCCAAATATGGGCCGCACCCATTTGTGAAGTAACTTTTACCTGGGATAATAAGAAGAAATATATCTCTGTGTTTTTCACAGCCTGTTAGAAGCACTAATGGAAACCAGCTATAAATCCAACAGAGTGAATGTACTGTATATTCCTGCCCATTACAAGAAAACAGATAGACAGAAAAAGCAAAATTCAAACAGATGACAGGGTAACATATGAAGAAATAAAAGCTGTATCTAAAAATAAAGTTCAGCGAAACAAGTCATAAAGAACACCAAGATTCAGATACAACAGTCACATATTACTCTTACCAAGAAGAGATCAAAGCGATAATATTCAGACTGAGAACCAGCTACTGTAAACTCAGATACCACACCTGTTCATCAAATTAAAAATTGGACAGACAGACAAGAGTAGTGTCTGTCAGGAAAACAAGCAAATATGTCTTCCAAGAATATCAGCTCAAAAAGAGGAACATTGACAGTATGGCTATCACTAACCCCTTTGAAGGAGAAACTGTGGTGGAGATGGGAGAAACTAAAGATAGACCACCAACTTTGAGAGAAATTGATGTGGTTATCTACACTGCACACAATCTTCCAGTTTGGAAACAACATCGTTTCCCTGAAATGATAGAAAACATTCCTGGAAATGAAAGAATAAAAAGCCAGACTGCAACAGAGAGAAAATCCATTGCGACAAAATACATAGAGAAACATTACCCAGGCAACACCTGGAATCATGCATACCCAGATGGATCAGCAACAAATGCAACAGAAAATGGAGGTGGAGGTGTCTTTCTGACCTTTATCATTGGTGTACAAAAAAAAGCTGTCAGTGGCAGCAGGACAATTCTCAAGTAACTTCAGAACAGAGGCAGAGGCCTTGAAAACTGCAGCAGAGGTTATAATGACAGAGGAAAGCACAGAGAAACAAGTTGCTTTCTTTACCGTTGCACAGTCAGTAATTGCAGCATTAAAAAGCCAAAATAATACAGACATTGATGACCTCAGAATAGTGCTCCACAAACTATGTCAACGATTCAAAAGTGTTGTGATCCAATGGATCCTGTCTCATTGTAACATCACCGGCAATGAAGAGGCTGACAGATTGGCAAAGGAAGGTGGAAATCTACCTCAGCCTGATGCAAGCGTAACTTTTGAGGAGGCAAAGAGTTTTATCAGAATCAGATACCGAAACAAATGGGATGTAGAGCATCCAGGTCACACACAAAATGATGCATACAACCAGCTCAACAGAAGAGAACAAGTGGTAATCTTCAGACTCCGCACTGGCCACAGCAGATTGAGATACCAACTGTTCAACAAGCTAAAGATAGGAACTACCGATCTGAGTAACTGTGGCACTGATAAAATGACTGCTGAACATTTTCTTCAAAGTTGCCCAACATATGCAGAACAGAGAAAGTGCATACGGCCAACACCAGTACCATTCGTGGAAAAGCTCTACGGAGATTCAAATAGCCTCAAACTGACTACTGCTTTCTTTGAAAACATTCAAATCTACGTCTGAGAGTGTACGAAGAAGAAGAATATGAGAGTGAATAATGAAGTAGAAGATCTTGTGATTGTTATAACTTAATATAACCTATATCGCCCGGAGTAGTTACTAGGAGTCTCTAGAGAAACAAAGACTACTGCTGCCTCATGGATGTTCTACAAAACGACTAAATTAAGGTTTGTGCATATGGCTAGCAACCTCATCACGTAAAACAAATAGCCACAGACACCACCACTACAACAGCATGTGAATGCTTGGTGCAGGCTTCCTACAAGAAAACCAGCTACAGTGCTGGCTCCATGCTCCATACGGGGCAAGCAAGGAACATGATGACGATATTAATAATCAGTTTTATTTTGTCAGGTTGAGAATCGAATGATCCAAGAACTAGACTGGCTTGTCTTAGATCATAATGGAGATGTGGTGTACAAGCAGCTGTTGCAGTCTATGTAAGTTCATCTTGATTTTTGGTGATGTTCACATCATAACACATGTGATTGCAATAATGATCTCCATCATTGTCATTATCATCAGTTTCATCATAAACACAGTGGATGGGTTACCACAGTATCATTATTGCTGCTGACAACATTACTTCAAAGCAGTAATGCCACTGTCACCAGCACTGGCTACACCATCAAAATAGCCATCACAGATAACAACACAACAGCTCAGACATCATTACCACTGACAACAACAACACAGACATCATTACCTCTACCAACAACAACACAGACATCATTACCACTGACAACAACAACACAGACATCATTACCACTACCAACAACAACACTGACATCATTACCAGTACCAACAACAACACTGACATCATCACCAACAACACTGACATCATTACCACTAACAACACAGACATCATTACCACTACAAACAACACAGACATCATTACCACTACCAACAACAACACAGACATCATTACCACTACCAACAACACTGACATCATTACCACTACCAACAACAACACAGACATCATTACCACTAACAACAACAACAACAACACAGACATCATTACCACTGACAACACAGACATCATTACCACTGACAACAACAACACAGACATGATTACCACTACCAACAACAACACTGACATCATTACCACTGACAACAATAACACTGACATCATTACCACTGACAACAACAACAACAGAGACATCATTACCACTGACAACAACAACACAGACATCATTACCACTACAAACAACACAGACATCATTACCACTACCAACAACAACACAGACATCATTACCACTACCAACAACACTGACAACATTACCACTACCAACAACAACACAGACATCATTACCACTGACAACAACAACACAGACATCATTACCACTACCAACAACAACACTGACATCATTACCACTGACAACAACAACACAGACATCATTACCACTGACAACACAGACATAATTACCACTTACAACAACAACACAGACATGATTACCACTACCAACAACAACACTGACA
Source organism: Oreohelix idahoensis (assembly GCA_024509875.1). Classification (NCBI taxonomy): domain Eukaryota; kingdom Metazoa; phylum Mollusca; class Gastropoda; order Stylommatophora; family Oreohelicidae; genus Oreohelix; species Oreohelix idahoensis. The sequence continues at coordinate 281,144 of JAMPIV010014348.1, forward strand.
TCATTACCACTGACAACAACAACACTGACATCATCACCACTGACAACAACAGAGACATCATTACCACTGACAACAACAACACTGACATCATTACCACTGACAACAACATAGACAGCATTACCACTTCCAACAATAACACTGACATCATTACCACTGACAACAACAACATTGACATCATTACCACTGACAACAACAACACTGACAACAACAACACATACATCATTACCACTACCAACAACAACACAGACATCATTACCACTGACAACAACAACACAGACATCATTACCACTGACAAGAACAACACAATCATCATTACCACTACCAAATACAATACAATCATCATTATCACTGCAAACAACAGCAACACTGACATCATTACCGCTGTCAACTACACAACCATGATTATCAATACCAAAAATGGCACAGTCATTATTACAAATGCCAACAAACTTCATCATGACAACCATAACAGATGCTGTCACAGCAGTACATCATCATTTGCACTGTCTACAGCAGAGTCATCATTTCGTCTAGCAGCAACAGCGTAGTCATGATTAACACTACCAAAAACAACTTGGACATCATTATCACTACCAGCAACAAATTCATCATTACATCTGCCAACAAGAAAAAAAGTGTATTTCTTACCAGTGCCAACAACAACACAGTCAACATTACCACCACCAACAAAAACAACAGTCATAATTACCTTTACCAACAACACAGTCACCATTACCAACAACAGTACAGCTACCATTACCAACAACTATACAGCTGTCATTACCATTACATCAACAGTACCACCATCATTAACAACAACAATAAAGCTACAGTTACCATAACAACACATTTGTCATTACTATTATGGATAACAACACAGCCACCATTACCAACAACAACAATGACAACACAGTCATCATTAGCAACAACACAACTATCATTACCACCATCACCAATAACAGTCATCATTACCCCAACCAACAACAACACAGTCACCATTACCACCATCACCAACAACAACACAGGCATCATTACCACTACCACCAACAACAACACAGTTATAATTAGCACCAACAACAACACAGCCATCATTACCATGAACACCAACAACAACAACAACACAGCCATCATTACCATGAACACATACAACAACACAGTCATCATTACCATGAACACCAACAACATCACTGCCATTATTATCACCACCAACAACAACACAGTCATCATTGCCACTACCACCAACAACAACACAATCATCCTTACCACTACTACCAACAACAACACAGTCATCATTACCACTACCACCAACAACATCACTGCCATTATTATCACCACCAACAACAACACAGTCATCATTACCACTGCCACCAACAACATCACTGCCATCATTATCACCATCATGACAACATTGGTCATCACATTTGTAAAAATGTGAGTGCATTAATTTGAATGTCAAGGTCACAAACATGGAAATAAATGCACGTGATCCAAAAAGTTGACTATTAAATCATATCCTATATTATAACAGATGATATAAACAACCACCTAATCCAGAAGACATCTATAACAAATAACAACAAAAATAATTTTAAACAACGATAATACGAGTAGTAACATATGTTGGCAGAATGGATAAACCAGGAAGGAATTTGGAAGGTGCAACCAAGCTGGAGTTGGTTCAATTCCCAGCAAAGCAGAAACATAATTGGAGGTTGACAGTTGGGAGTCGTGACCTAAGGATGAACCCCCCCCCCCCCCCATCTAATTCCATTTTGTATGTCGAGAGACTGATTCTGATGATCAGTTTACCTCCTGTTGTAACATTCTATTTGGAATTTCCTATCTTCAAAATTAATGATAATAATAGTGTGAAAAATAAGAAGGCAGCGATGAAGTAAAAGAAAATAAGTCATTACTAAATTTTTTCATTTTAAGATAGTTTTTTTTTTCTCAAAAAAAAAAAAAATCTACATTGTACACATTTTTCACCTAGAGAACCTAGCATTTTGGCATGCAGCCATATTTATGCAGCTGTTACATGTTGGAAGAAACACTGCCTAGCCTTGCTGTAAACAAAAAAGGAAAAAAAAAGAAGGAAAATAGGAGCAGAAATAGAAGAACAGGGCTAATAAGGAACAAAATGAAGAACTGGAAGACAGAGAGAGGAAAATACGATGGATGAGAAGGAGCAACACGTAAAATGGCAGGTAAGAGAGGACAAAAACCAAAAAGAATAAAAGAAAATAAAAATTACTCAATGAAGAAGAAAAGGTAGGGATTAATGAGGAGGCAGAAAGAGAGGAAGAAATAATTATACATTATCCAGAAACCAAACCTAATTTGGAAGAGAGGCAGGGAAGGGCCAGGTGATAAAACGCCATGTACTAAAAATAGTAAGCATATTTCGGAGGAAAGGTAGACCAGGTAATTAAGTTTTAATAGAACTTTAAGATCAGGGCGACTCGACACATTGTTTATATTTAAATTAGATGGCCGCATTCTGCCGATTCCTGTCTTAGAAACAAGTAGACTTAATATTGCCATGATTGCAGAAGTCCAGCAAATTTAATCATGAATGTAGTCATCAGCTCAGTGGCATACTAAAGGGAAAGGGGTAGTCCGCTCCGGGTTACAGCCAGGAGAGGGATGTAATGGACACTGTTCGTGCATGGAGGCATATCTGGAGTGATCCTTATATGACCACCAGCTATGCACAATTCTATAGTATGTAGATTTGGATGTGAACCTCTGTCTGTAAGGCTAATTACACCGTCGTTGCCTCTTGAAATTATCCACACACTTCCAGGGATACCCCTGTGATGAAACATGTTGAGAACCCAGCATTGCACACTAAGCTTGGAGTCACTTGAGCCCCAGACGTAACTCTGTCTTTTACCTGGTTTCCTGCATGCAGGAGGATATCACTATGGACCCTATGATAGGCAGGGGGAGCTGAGAAGGGGTTCTGTGTATTACGTGAGGATGCACAAATCTAATTGACTTTCTCCTGTCTCTTGTCTTGACGATGCACAACTCTGATTGACTTTCTCCTGTGTCTTGTCTTGACGATGCACTCTGATTGACTTTCTCTTGTCTTGACGATGCACTCTGATTGGCTTTCTCCTGTCTCTTGTCTTGATGATGCACTCTGATTGACTTTCTCCTGTCTCTTGTCTTGACGATGCACAACTCTGATTGACTTTCTCCTGTCTCTTGTCTTGACGATGCACTCTGATTGACTTTCTCCTGTCTCTTGTCTTGACAATGCACTCTGATTGACTTTCTCCTGTCTCTTGTCTTGATGATGCACTCTGATTGACTTTCTCCTGTCTCTTGTCTTGACGATGCACAACTCTGATTGACTTTCTCCTGTCTCTTGTCTTGACGATGCACAACTCTGATTGACTTTCTCCTGTCTCTTGTTGATGATGCACTCTGATTGACTTTCTCCTGTCTCTTGTCTTGACGATGCAAAACTCTGATTGACTTTCTCCTTTCTCTTGTCTTGATAATGCACAACTCTGATTGACTTTCTCCTGTCTCTTGTCTTGATGATGCACTCTGATTGACTTTCTCCTGTCTCTTGTCTTGATGATGCACTCTGATTGACTTTCTCCTGTCTCTTGTCTTGACGATGCACAACTCTGATTGACTTTCTCCTGTCTCTTGTCTTGATGATGCACTCTGATTGACTTTCTCCTGTCTCTTGTCTTGACGATGCACTCTGATTGACTTTCTCCTGTCTTTTGTCTTGATGATGCACTCTGATTGACTTTCTCCTGTCTCTTGTCTTGACAATGCACAACTCTGATTGACTTTCTCCTGTCTCTTGTCTTGATGCACTCTGATTGATTTTCTCCTGTCTCTTGTCTTGATGATGCACTCTGATTGACTTTCTCCTGTCTCTTGTCTTGATGATGCACAACTCTGATTGACTTTCTCCTGTCTCTTGTCTTGACGATGCACTCTGATTGACTTTCTCCTGTCTCTTGTCTTGACGATGCACTCTGATTGACTTTCTCCTGTCTCTTGTCTTGACAATGCACAACTCTGACTGACTTTCTCCTGTCTCTTGTCTTGACGATGCACTCTGATTGACTTTCTCCTGTCTCTTGTCTTGATGATGCACTCTGATTGACTTTCTCCTGTCTCTTGTCTTGATGATGCACTCTGATTGACTTTCTCCTTTCTCTTGTCTTGATAATGCACAACTCTGATTGACTTTCTCCTGTCTCTTGTCTTGATGATGCACTCTGATTGACTTTCTCCTGTCTCTTGTCTTGATGATGCACTCTGATTGACTTTCTCCTGTCTCTTGTCTTGACGATGCACTCTGATTGACTTTCTCCTGTCTCTTGTCTTGATGATGCACTCTGATTGACTTTCTCCTGTCTCTTGTCTTGATGATGCACAACTCTGATTGACTTTCTTCTGTCTCTTGTCTTGATGATGCACTCTGATTGACTTTCTCGTGTCTCTTGTCTTGACGATGCACTCTGATTGGCTTTCTCCTGTCTCTTGTCTTGACGATGCACTCTGATTGACTTTCTCCTGTCTCTTGTCTTGACGATGCACAACTCTGATTGACTTTTATTTGTCTCTTGTCTTGACGGCGCACTCTGATTGACTTTCTCCTGTCTCTTGTGTTGATGATGCACAACTCTGATTGACTTTTATCTGTCTCTTGTCTTGACGATGCACTCTGATTAACTTTTATCTGTCTCTTGTCTTGACGATGCACACTGATTGACTTTTATCTGTCTCTTGTCTTGACGATGCACTCTGATTGACTTTTATCTGTCTCTTGTCTTGACGATGCACTCTGATTGACTTTTATCTGTCTCTTGTCTTGACGATGCACACTGATTGACTTTTATCTGTCCGTCGCTTAATTTTATCTCCCCATGAATGTAGTAGTTATTCTTTTTACATAATAAGGACACACTAGACACGGGAAATTTGACACAGGAAACTATGTATAATGTACAGAAAGTAATGTATTACTTGATGCAGACAGATTAACAAATGACCCTGTGTAGTTCCACGAGGGTCTCTGAGGGGTCAGAGAAAGAATAGGACTACTATTCTCTGAGGCATGGCATAAGAGGCGACTAATGTCAGGTTGTGCTTGGGGCTGGCCATCTCATCATGTCAACAAATAGCTACAGGAACCACTACTGACAGATCACATTTGTGCAGGCTATCTGGAAGGGGGGACCATCTACAGTGGTGGTTCCATGCTTCATAAGGAGCACATAGGAAATGATGATGATTAACAAATAGAACGGGCATTCTTTACCAGAATGTAAGTCTGTAGTAATACTATATATATATACGAGATAATTATATAAAGTTTGCTTGTCGTTCCTTGTGGAGCTTAGTGTTATAACTATTTCTTGCTACCGATTTCTATTTTGTCATCGTCTTTACCTCTGCTTGAGGTTGGGGTTACTATGGCTTGAGCTCTGTCATGACTCCAGTTTCCTTGGCTTAACTCTACCGTGATGTCAAGGAAAAAAAACAGAATAACTATCACTGATTCCGAAAAAAAGTTAACTGTAAAACTGATCATAAAAAAAAAAAAAGAAAGAAAGAAGAAAACTAACGTTAGGGAGCCGCGCTAGCGTAGTGGTTACAACACCGCTCTGGCGACCGGGTGATACAGGATCAAACCCGGGCGACGGCATTTGAGGATTTTTCGTCGACCGGGATTTGGACTGGATTAACTCGAGACCTGGCGAGCACATTTGAAGAAGTGTCGTCGACCAGGGACTGGCGGCTCCTGAGCCGACCCAGCTGCAATGGGTACCTCCGAAATCGGCGAGTATTTGCCTGAATGGCGAGGGACACCTGTCTCTGTACAAGAAATAAAGGGATACTCACGTAAAATCAATGTCAGGTTAGACATAAAATAATAACCTGAGATTTCGCCTCGAGTATTAGCGGGCGTACGAAAAAAAAAAAAAAAAAAAAAAAAACTAACGTTACTCGAGAAAAGAAGAACCAGCTAGCATTGAGCGTGGAAAAAAAGAACTGTAAGACGAGTTAAATAAAAAAAATTTAAAAATAAATTTTAAACACAGGCTTTTAATGCACTAAAAACCCAAAAATAATTTTTCCAGGAGTTTATAGCTTGCAGTAAAAATGTAACATCAAATTGACAAAAAGCCTGGGGCGCTGATTCTATATGAAATTAACTTCTGCTTTATACTTCATTAGACACCTATGGATAAAATATATGATGAGTGCTTAAGCGCCACAGGCTTTTTGACCATTTTGGTCATATCAGGGCGTGTTTCATTTAGTGTGCTATTTGTCTTGATTGTGTATATTCTGTGCTCTGTACTGTATTATTCCTCACGATGGTGCGTTTTACTTTTTATTTGTACTTATAGTCTAGTCTGTTGTTTTGTTTAGATGCCTGGTTGTGTCTATCCCGGCATGCATTTGATATTGGTTGGAGGTATTTATGTATTTTTTTGTAATGTCTTGTAATTAATTCTTTATGATGACGATGCTATGTCACTGCTGTTGATGATGTAAGAATATTATGAGTTTACTTTTCGAATATTTTTTTTTCCATTCATCCTGTTGTCTTTTAAATTGTTGCTTTTGTTTGTGAGATTTATTGTTTTACTAATTTTTGTAGTGCTTGCGGGGACCTAGTGAACATGTTTTTGAGAAATACAGGACGCATTTTAAATAAAGGGACATTTGACAAGTGCATTTGGGAAACGCCTTCATAATGAAATAAGGAAATATTTTCAAAATGAAATAAATGACATTGGGAAACATCTTCTGAATGAAATAAATGATATTTGGGAAATGCCTTCAAAATTAAATAAGTAAACATTTTCAAAATGAAATAAATGACATTTGGGAAACACCTTCAAAATGAAATAAGGTAACATTTTCAAAATGAAATAAATGACATTTGGGAAACATCTTCTGAATGAAATAAATGACATTTGGGAAACACCTTCATAATGAAATAAGGAAACATTTTCAAAATGAAATAAATGACATTTGGGAAACGCCTTCAGAATGAAATAAGGTAACATTTTCAAAATGAAATAAATGACGTTTGGGAAACACCTTCAAAATGAAATCAATGACATTTGAAAAACACCTTCAAAATGAAATAAATGATATTTGGGGAAACACCTTCATAATGAATAAGGTAACATTTTCAAAATGAAATTTGGGAAACGCCATCAAAATGAAATAAGGTAACATTTTCAAAATGAAATTTGGGAAAAACCATAATGAAATAAGGAAACATTTTCTACGTGAAATAAATGACATTTGGGAAGCACCTCTATAATGCAATAAAGAAACGTGTTCAAAATGAAATAAATAACATTTGGGAAACACCTTCAAAAAGAAATAAATGACATTTGGGAAACATCTTCAAAATGAAATAAGTAAACATTTTCAAAATGAAATAAATGACATTTGTGAAACACCTTCAAAATGAAATAAGGTAACATTTTCAAAATGAAAATGAAATTTGGGAAACACCTTCAAAATGAAATAAGGAAACATTTTCAAAATGAAATAAATGACATTTGGGAAATGCCTTCAAAATGAATTAAGGTAACATTTTCAAATTGAAATAAATGACATTTGGGAAACACCTTCAAAATGAAATAAATGACATTTGGGAAACACTTTCAAAAAGAAAGAAATGACATTTGGGAAACAACCTTGATAATGAAATAAGGTAATTTCAAAATGAAATAAATGAAATTTTGGAAACGCCTTCGAAATAAAATAAGGTAACATTTTCAAAATGAAATAAATGAAATTTGGGAAACAAGTTCAAAATGAAATAAATGACATTTTGGGAAACACCTTCAAAATGGAATAATTGACATTTGTGTAACACTTTCAAAATGGAATAATTGACATTCGTGTAACACTTTCAAAATGGAATAATTGATATTTGAGAAACACCTTCAAAATGGAATAATTGACATTTGGGAAACACCTTCAGAGTGAAATAACAATCATTTGTCAAGCTCTTTCCAAGACTTCTCAGTTCCTTTCATCTCTGTCTCCAGTTCTCTTTTCCATGTGTTTTTCTGTATTCTTCTACCTCACCCACTGTGGGAATTCCAGACTAAGGACTGTGTTGTAATGCTATCAGCAGGTTTCCCTAGTGTGTGTCTCATCCATCGCCACCTTCTTCTTCTCGTCTCTCACTAGACTTGCACCCGTCTGGCTCCTGTCATCAGTTCCACATTGGTGAACCTGTCACACCGCTGCTCGGGGTATGCAAACAAGTATTTTAAACATCAGTGGTGGGAGCCGCGCTGGTGTAATGGCTACGGCGTTTTACTGGCGACCAGGTTTTCATGGTTCAAACCCGGGCGTCAGCGTTTGAAGGAATGTTTACGACCGGAAATTTGACTGAATAACCTGAACGGCTCCTGTACATAAATCCCGTGTGGATGGGAAGGAGCGAAGCTCCTGACCGGGTTGGAAGGAAAGTCCACTGACCCCCCAGCCTCGCAATGACATGTCATTGAGCCAAAAGAGCTGGAAAGCTCGAGTGCCGCTGGTTAGAAAAAAAAAAAAAAAAATCAGTGGTAGAGCACGTTATCTGCATTTCTGTAATATCTGCTTCAACTTTGCCATTAGCGATCCATCGTCCACATCAAACAGTGCACTTGTGTGTGTGTGTGTGTTTTCCCTCGGATTTTTCCAGTTGATTTTAATTAATTTTTTTTTTAACTTCCTTCTGCGAACGTTTGATTGGAAGAGTGGTTAGGGCAAAGTCACCCTGTTCCGAGTTCGAAACCTGGTAGCGTAATGCTCCAGTTTACCCAGCTGTAAATTGGTATCTTACTCTTGTCTGTAGTTAGGGACGGCAAAGACAGCGAGAAAACGAACTGGTCACCCCCCCCCCCCCACTTCATAAAGCTGGGCCTGTTGCAGTAAAGTTTCTAACGCCTCACTCCACTACGGTAGTATCTGTATGTATTGTATCGCCTCAGCGTTGGGAAGTGTTAAACGAATAGCACGTGTTCAGTGACATCGCTGTCACAAGCTCGTTAGCGCTGTTGAGCTTATAACATTGAGGCTTTACGCTGTCAGCTCATTAAGTTTTCATGACAGCACAAACATGAAAAGTGGTATTTAGAGTCCGTTTTACCAATTATAACTACACTAGAAACACGGAACATTCGACGTTTCGGAAATACCCTTCCTCAGCCACAGTCACAAACGGGAAACAAAGATGACAAATATAGAAAGGCTTAGAAAATAACTAAGGTTGAGTAAGTCACCCGTCAAAATCTGACGGGAAAAAAAAGGGGGGGGGGGGGGGTAAAGATAATTATGTAGTGCTGTGTCTGCTGCATGCCCTGATGACGTCACTAAATTGTCTTGTGGCCATTTCATTCATTTCCATTTTGCTTCAGAAGTACGGAAACACAGAAACAGTGGCACGAAATCATAGAAGCTTCATCTATGATGAGCAGATGCTTATTCAATACTTACCTGAAATGCGTGATATACTTACTTAGTCGTTTCCCTACTACCCGGGGGTGTACAGGTTTGCCACAGACAGCGCCATACTATCCAACCGGCTGTCTTTCTTCTGGCCTTGTCCTAATCTAGTCCCAGTGCGTGATATACATGGTGAGAAATACAGAAATTGTATCATAGAAAAGCAGCAGAGGCAGGAATATTTGTTATAAAAATAAAACATCCGGCGTTATAAAGTGTATTGGGAACAAAATGCGCGCTGTTTCAACATAACCACAATGAAGTCCCTCCCCGGCCACATACGCGCTATGAAAAAGATTGCAACTTTGGTGGGTAAAGATGGGACTAATAATGTGACGGACGGATAAGAGAGTATTGGTTAAACAAGCAGGCATGGGGGAAACAGTAATTAACTAATAAAAATACTAACAGGTCAGAAATATCAGTGTAAATAATAACTACAGTAACAATGCAAAGAATAGACAAAATCAGGGCTTTTGAGTAGGAGTCGGTCGTTTTTTTTAGCCCAGCCGGAGTCGGTTTAAAAAAATGTCCCGACTCCGAATTTTATGCCTTATGACTAGTTAAAAAAAAAAGTCCCGACTCCGAATTTTATGCCTTATGACTAGTAAAAACAAATGTCCCGACTCCGAATTTTATGCCTTATGACTAGTAAAAAAAAATGTCCCAACTCCGAATTTTATGCCTTATGACTAGTAAAACCATTTAGTAGTAGCAAAACTGAAAGTGAAACTAAGAAGGGCTGGACCAACTGTAACTACACAGAAAAGGTTTGACATCAGCAAATTGAAGGACCCCCTTACCAGAAAAGCTTTTGCGGCCGACATTAAGAAACGATATCAATTTGCCAAAAGCCAGGAAAAGACATTGACTGATGATATAGACCAGAATTTCAACACCATTTCAACAATATATAAGGAAAGTAGCAAATCATGCTTAGGATTCCAGGAAAGGAAGAAGCAAGACTGGATAACACCAGAAACACTAAACACCATAAAGATGAGAAAGGAAATGAAAAGAAAGAAAACAGAAGCGAAGTGCCCCAGGTTAAAGCAACTATATAGCGAACAGTACAGTCAACTGGACAGGGAAGTTAAACGCCAAACCCGAGCCAACAAAAGGAATTTCCTAGACGATCTTGCAAAACAGGCAGAAGAGGCAGCACTGAGAAATGAACAAAGCACAGTATACAAAATAACTAAATTCATCAGCGGAAAACAAGGTGCAAACAATATTACATTAGTAAGAGATAAGCAACAAAGACAGCTTTACATAAATTTTGTTGATTTTGAAAAGGCTTTTGACAGCATACATAGGGACAGTTTATGGAAAATACTGAGGGCTTATGGAATTCCAAGCTGCATAGCGTCAATCATAAAAAGCCTGTATGCCAACTTTACGTGTAGTGTTGGGCAGAGCAACCTAACCTTCGAGGTGAAGACAGGAGTACGACAGGGATGCCCCTTATCAACCACTCTATTTTTAACAGTCATAGACTGGGTGATGCGCCAGACAACAGAGGGCAGTCCAAGAGGAATAAGATGGACTACATTTTCAACATTGGAAGATCTGGAATATGCAGATGACATTGCACTGCTGGCACATTCACATCAACACATCCAGGAAAAAACGGATAGACTTAATAAATTTAGCCAGCAGGTGGGCTTGAACATCAATTTAAAGAAGTCTGAGGTCATGACGCTCAATGTGAGCAACCCTGAGCCCATATCAGTAAGGAATCAGCAACTGGTACAGACAGATACCTTCACATACCTAGGAAGCATAGTAACACCAGACGGTGGGGCAGGCAAAGACATCAACATCAGAATGAATAAGGCAAGAACAGCCTTCTTTAGCCTAAATAACATCTGGAAGTCCTCCCAATACAGCACAAGCACAAAATTAAGATTATACAGAGTTGCGTGCTTTCTGTGCTTCTCTATGGTGCGGAATGCTGGAGAGTCACAGAGAAGGAAATGTCAAAATTGTCCTCTTTTCACACAACATGCCTAAGAAAAATTCACCGAATCTTTTGGCCGAATACCATCACCAACCAAGATCTGCTTACTCGTAGCAAGCAAGAGGACATGCATACCATCATAGCTGGCAGACGCTGGAGCTGGGTTGGTCATGTCCTCAGAAGAGACCCCGATGCCATCACAAGAACAGCTATGCTTTGGACCCCTGAAGGAAAGCGAAAGAGAGGCCGACCAAAAACAACTTGGCGGAGGACTGTGGAGGCTGAGATGCAAAGAATGAACCAGAGTTGGGGCACTGTACGAAGGATGGCCACCGACCGAGCAAAGTGGAATCAATTTGTTGTTGCCCTACAAGACGCCACTAGGCGTGATGGCCACTGACTGCTTTGACGGTCGGTGGTTAAGGATCGAAGAGAGAAAGAGAGAAGAGATAAGCAAGGAAATCTCATCAAGACAGCAGAGGGACAGGAAACAAGATGGGCAGAGCACTTCAGAGAAACTCTGAACAAGGAAATACCAGAGACACAATTGAATGTTCCTGAGGCTGAAAACGATCTAGATGTAAATACAGACATTCCACGAAAAGAAGAAATCATCACAGCAATCAAAGGGTTAAAGAACGGTAAAGCTCCGGGCCATGATAACTTAAATGCAGAGCTATTTAAGACAGACCCTGAGCTAGCAGCAGAACTATTAGAACCACTATTTGCACAAGTGTGGAAAACGGGGACAACACCATCAGAGTGGAACAAAGGAATAATTGTCAAATTGCCCAAGAAGGGAGATCTTTCAGACTGCAATAATTGGAGAGGAATCACTCTCCTCTCAGTTCCCAGCAAAATACTAGGCAGGATAATTATACAGAGAATTTCAAAGGCAGTAGACTACAAACTGAGGAAAGAACAAGCAGGATTTAGAAAGAACAGAAGATGTGTAGACCATATATTCACTCTCAGGAACATTATAGAGCAGTGCTCAGAATGGCAAAGACAGCTTTACATAAATTTTGTTGATTTTGAAAAGGTATTTGACAGCATACATAGGGACAGTTTATGGAAAATACTGAGGGCTTATGGAATTCCAAGCTGCATAGTGTCAATCATAAAAAGCCTCTATGCCAACTTTACGCGTAGTGTTGGGCAGAGCAACCTAACCTTCGAGGTGAAGACAGGAGTACGACAGGGATGCCCCTTATCAACCACTCTATTTTTAACAGTCATAGACTGGGTGATGCGCCAGACAACAGAGGGCAGTCCAAGAGGAATAAGATGGACTACATTTTCTACATTGGAAGATCTGGAATATGCAGATGACATTGCACTGCTGGCACATTCACATCAACACATCCAGGAAAAAACGGATAGACTTAATAAATTTAGCCAGCAGGTGGGCTTGAACATCAATTTAAAGAAGTCTGAGGTCATGACGCTCAATGTGAGCAACCCTGAGCCCATATCAGTAAGGAATCAGCAACTGGTACAGACAGATACCTTCACATACCTAGGAAGCATAGTAACACCAGACGGTGGGGCAGGCAAAGACATCAACATCAGAATGAATAAGGCAAGAACAGCCTTCTTTAGCCTAAATAACATCTGGAAGTCCTCCCAATACAGCACAAGCACAAAATTAAGATTATACCAGAGTTGCGTGCTTTCTGTGCTTCTCTATGGTGCGGAATGCTGGAGAGTCACAGAGAAGGAAATGTCAAAATTGTCCTCTTTTCACACAACATGCCTAAGAAAAATTCACCGAATCTTTTGGCCGAATACCATCACCAACCAAGATCTGCTTACTCGTAGCAAGCAAGAGGACATGCATACCATCATAGCTGGCAGACGCTGGAGCTGGGTTGGTCATGTCCTCAGAAGAGACCCCGATGCCATCACAAGAACAGCTATGCTTTGGACCCCTGAAGGAAAGCGAAAGAGAGGCCGACCAAAAACAACTTGGCGGAGGACTGTGGAGGCTGAGATGCAAAGAATGAACCAGAGTTGGGGCACTGTACGAAGGATGGCCACCGACCGAGCAAAGTGGAATCAATTTGTTGTTGCCCTACAAGACGCCACTAGGCGTGATGGCCACTGACTGCTTTGACGGTCGGCGGCTAAGGACGGAAGAAGAAGAAGAAGAGTTACTTCTTAGACACAGCGGACTTGCAATGTTGTGTTGTTGATGGGCCACCACCGTGCCCAAATAAGCAGCGCTGACAACGTTTTGGTGTGTTCGTTCCTGGCCCGACCAGACATTCTGATCTATCAGAATTCCTCCCTGTACATGTGTCTGTACAAGTCTGATTGTCTGTCTGTTTGATTTTATCCGTATGTCATTTCCCGTCCGACCTGGCGCAGCTTAGAAAACGTTCGGGCTATTTTTAAATCTGAGAGGATTCATTTAGGCAGTGCCTCGTGGCATGTGGTGAAAAAATTCCACATTAATTTTCACGGATTCTTTTGTTTGTGGTGTCTTCTCTCTTTCTCTATCTATCTATATATATATCTCTCTCTCTCTCTCTCTGTCTCTCTCTATTGTTCACATTTATTCATTCTTTTTCCTTCCTTCCTTCCTTCTTTCATTTCTTTAAGTATTTTTTGTTCAAGTTACTCCGACAAACACAGATGTCATCACGGCTTCTTTTATTTTTTTGTCTCACCCATCTCTCTCCTCTCTCTCTCCTTCTCTCTTTCTCACATTTATCATTTCTTTCATTATTTCTTCATAATTATTTTTTGCTCACGTTTTTTTCCGACAAACACATGTCCTCCATATCTCTCTTTCTCTCCCCCCCCCTTTCCCCCCAATTCTCGAAAATGTCCTCTATACTCTCTCATTCTCTCTCTCTCCTCTCTTTTTCACATTTATCATTTCTTTCATTATTTCTTCTTAATTATTTCTTACTCGCGGTTTTTTCCGACAAACACATATATCCCCCCCTACCTCCTCCCCCCCCCCCCCCCCCCCCCCCCCTCCCCAAATTCTTGAAAATGTCCTTATACTATCTCTCTCTCTCTCTCTCTCTCCTCTCTCTCTCTCTCTCTCTCTCTCTCTCTCTCTCTCTCTCTCTCTCTCTCTCTCTCATTTCTGTAGTCTTTCAGTTATAGAATCAAGAATGACATTGGCTACCACAGCAAATCCGCACAACCTTGGTAGTATTTTGTACAACAATGCAGGCAGTAACGGCACGGAATCTGAAATCTGTGAGAGAGATCTTAATGTTCACAACCCCCGCCCTTCACCAAATGGATTAATGAACCACTACTGACATAATTAAGATGTTACTACATGGACTTTAAGCAGACGCTGGCGATGGATGAGACACATTTTGTTGATAGCAACACAAGGGGTAGTCCCTGGTTCTGGAGTCTCCAGGGTAAGATAGAGAGAGAGGGAAACCAAAAGTAAATGAATAAATAAATAAAAAACATGGAGAAGAGAACTGGCGACAGACATGAAGGTGATGAAGAAGATATGAAAAGACCTTGACCTGATGGCACGTGACAGGAAGACTTTGGCATAAGTTTGTTGACGTCCTATGCTCCTTGGGGAGTTGAAGGGTGGTGATGATGACAGGGATTGTATTTATAGCCCATTCATTACATACACACAGACAAATATAAAATACACACGTGACCTTAATGAGATGTCTGTTGCTGCTTTCAGTCAGTGAGGACAGAAATTAAAGGGATAATCCTGGACAATTCTGGCGCTTGTCGTACCAGGCATCCACCCAATGTCTAGCCAGTGAGAAAGCTGCTGCGACACATTTTCTGGCTGGCACCCCACACCTCCCCTGTATCTCCTCTGCACCTCCCCTGGGGAAGCCAACCCCACAGGTTAAGAATTCATTCATTTCATTCATAACCCTCCACTCCCAAAGGAGCATAGGCCTTCAACAAACACATGCCAAGTCCTCCTGTCACGTGCCATCATCTCAAGCTCTTTCCACGTTCTCCTTATCATTTTCACCTCTGTTTCCAGCTCTCTTCTCCATGTGCTTCTTGGTCTACCTCTGCTTCTCTTGCCCTGGGGGTTCCAGAACAAGGACTGCCTTGTAATGTTATCAACAGGTGTCCTCAGTGTGTGTCCTATCCATCGCCATTGTCTTCTTCTCATCTCTTGTTCCACTGGCACTTGTCTAGTTCTTGTCATCAGTTCCACGTTGGTAACCTTGTCATACCATTTTAATCCTTCTATTCTACGCAAGCACCCATTTATGAAAGTCGGTAGCTTTTTGGTAGTTGTCTTTGTTGTTCTCCATGTCTCAGAGCCATACAATAGGACTGACTTCACATTTGAGTTGAAGATTCTTATTTTCATGTTGGATCCGATTTCTCTTGATCTCCATATATTTCCCAATGCAATGAAAGCTCCTCTTGCTTTTTGTATTCTTATTTTGATATCACTGTCTGTCCCTCCAACTTTGTCTATATTGCTGCCAAGATATGTGTACGATTCTACATCTTGTATCGGTGCTTCTTCAAGTTCAACCCTGTTATCATTACCTGCATTTATTCTCATTATCTTTGTCTTTTCCCTGTGTATTTTCAGACCCAATTGCTGTGACCTCTCATCGAGTGTTTTCAATTTGTCCCGCATCTGATTACGGTTATGGGACAGAAGAGCTAAGTCATCAGCGAAATCCAGATCATCCAACTGCTTAGTCAGAGTCCACTGGATTCCATTTCTGTTGTAGATGTTCTCTTAACCCAGTCTATTGCTAGTAAGAAAAGAAATGGAGACAAGAGGCATCCCTGTCGCATGCCTGTTCTTATCCCAAACGGTTCTGTAAGCTGTCCGTCATGAAGAACTCTGCATGTCATGTCTTCATATGTTTTCTTTATTAAATTAATGATCTTCAGGGGAACTCCATAATGCCTCATCAATTTCCAAAGTGATTCTCTGTCTACACTGTCAAATGCCTTTTCGTAGTCCACAAATCCGATGTATAGTGGTGAATTCCATTCCAGACTTTGTTCAGCTATTATTCTCAAAGTGGCTATCTGGTCTGTACAGGATCTGTTTTGTCGAAAACCTGCTTGTTCATCTCTCAGTTTCTTGTCTATGGACTCTTTTAATCTCTCAGGGATAATCCTGTTTAATACTTTTCCTGGCACTGATAGTAACATTATTCCTCTATAATTTGTACACTCTTGTAAATTTCCCTTCTTAGGCAACTTAACCAGATATCCTTCCTTCCATTCTGCTGGTATCTCTTCCTTTTCCCAGACTTTACCAAGTAATTTATATAACATTTCTGTAGCCGTGTCTATATCTGCTTTGATGGCCTCTGCTGGAATGCCATCAGGTCCAGACGCTTTTCCATCTCTTAGAAGCTTTATGGCTTTCTTTATTTCTTCCTTCGTTGGTCTTTCACCGTTAATTTGTAGCTCTGCTTCTGCTGGCTGGATGTCCGAGTGGTTTTGTGGAGCTGGTCTATTGAGAAGGTCCTCAAAATATTCCATCCACCTCTTCATTTGCTCTTGTATATTGCTGAGCAGTTTTCCATTCTTGTCTTTTATGAAGCAACTTGTTTGCTTGTATTTCCCCGTTAGCTTCTTTGTGCTGTTATACAGTTCTCTCATATTCCCTTTGGCCGCAGCATCTTCTGCCTCTCTTGCCAACTCCTCAATATACTTCCTCTTGTCTCTTTTGATACTTCTTTTTACTTCTTTGTTTGCTTCTGTGTACACTTCTTGAGCCTTGGCTTTGGAACTTCTGGTTTTGCTTGTGTTTAAATCTGCTTTCTTGTTTTTCCTGTCTTTTATCTTATTGATGGTTTCTGTTGTTATCCATGCTGTTTGTTGTCGTTCCCTTTTCCCCAGTATTTCTTCACATGTCTCATTCCATACCGTTCTGATTTGCTGCCAAGAGTCTTCTGTATTCTCTGCATCTTCCAGCTGTTGGAGCACCTGGAATTTGTTGGATATTGTGACCGCAAATTTGTCTCTTGTTTCTTGATTTCTTAGATGTCCTACATTAAATTGTTGTCTATAATTTTGCATTGCTGCATATCTCTTGAGTTTCATTTTTACTTTGGCTATCAGAAGGTGGTGGTCTGATGCCACATCTGCTCCTCTATATACCTTTACATCCTGCAATGATGATCTAAACTTCTTGTTTATGCATATATGATCAGTCTGATTTTCTGTTCCATGTTGCCTTGTGTATTCTCTTATGTGGAAACATGCTTCCTCCTATAGCCAGTTGATTTGAAGCACAGAAGTTTGAGAATAGTTCCCCATTTTCATTCATTATTCCTAGCCCCTGTTTTCCCATGACTTCTTCAAAGCCGGTGTTGACTGTACCTATCTTTGCATTCATGTCACCCATCAAAATTCTGATGTCTCTTCTTTTTACTTTTTCCATAATTTCCTGTAGTCTAGTATAAAAATACATCCAGGAAAAAACGGATAGACTTAATAAGTTTAGCCAGCAGGTGGGCTTGAACATCAATTTAAAGAAGTCAGAGGTCATGACGCTCAATGTGAGCAACCCTGAGCCCACATCAGTAAGGAATCAGCAACTGGAACAGACAGATGCCTTTACATACCTAGGATGCATAGTAACACCAGACGGCGGGGCAGGCAAAGACATCAACATCAGAATGAATAAGGCAAGAACAGCCTTTTTTAGCCTAAACAACACCTGGAAGTCCTCTCAATACAGCACAAGCACAAAATTAAGATTATATCAGAGCTGTGTGCTTCTCTGTGGTGCAGAATGCTGGAGAATTACAGAGAAGGAAATGTCGAAATTGTCCTCTTTTCACACAACATGCCTAAGAAAAATTCACCGAATCTTTTGGCCGAATACCATCACTAACCAAGATCTAAGCAAGAGGACATGCACACCATCATAGCTGGCAGACGCTGGAGCTGGGTTGGCCATGTCCTCAGAAGAGACCCCGATGCCATCACAAGAACAGCTATGCTTTGGACCCCTGAAGGAAAACGAAAGAGAGGCCGACCAAAAACAACCTGGCGGAGGACTGTGGAGGCTGAGATGCAAAGAATGAACCAGAGTTGGGGCACTGTACGAAGGATGGCCGCCGACCGAGCAAAGTGGAATCAATTTGTTGTTGCCCTACAAGACGCCACTAGGTGTGATGGCCACTGACTGCTTTGACGGTCGGCGGCTAAGGATCAAAGAAGAAGTATAAAATGCTTCTTTCACAGACTCTTCTTTGTCATTAGTTGGTGCATAACATTGGATGACATTTACATTTATTTATTTTTTTAGCTGTTTTAAAAGAAGCCGTTATTATTCTGGATCCAACGGCTTCCCATTCAATGAGTGCTTTCTGTGCTTCTTTAGATAACATAAGAGCTACCCCTTCACTGTGGTGTGAACTTTCGTCTTCATGTCCTGATTACAGCACCAATTCACCTGTGATGAGTTTCTTCCTGTCTACCCCCTTCCACTTTGTTTCACACAGTCCCAGAACCTCGATTGTATATTCCCTCATCTCTGCTGCTACTTGTGCCACTTTCCCTTGTTCGTTTAATGTCCGTACATTCCAGGTGCCAAATCTGGAAGTTCTCCTAGAAGAAAGAAGGTTAGTCAGCAACACAGACTCCTTTCGGCTTTCTCTGTGTTGCATCATACGCCTCCCTGCGAGAGGACCTTCCCCTGTCTTGGATGGCTGTGTTTTATTTTCTTTAATTGACTTGTCAATGTTTGTTGAAGTTTTTTGTGGTTTAAATTTTTTACAGGAAGGGGTAAATGGCCCCATGCCCAACCCTCCTTAGTCGCTTTCTACGACATGCTTGGCAGGGAACAGTGTTACTATTCTTTGCTCCCCTTTCGGGCCCCGGTAACACACGGGTGAGGTTAAGAATTGCTGGGTGTAAACCAGTTTACATGTTGTTTTGCTTCGTAGGTAACTTCTTGTCTTATATGCCGATACTGTGCTATGTAGACTTTCTTGTCTCTAGTATGAGTTGTTGAGTTATGCTTGTTTTGACATATCGTACTTAACTTCGGAAACCTGTTTCATGTTGAGTTTTGCTTATACCAATATGATTTTTTTATAGTTTGTATGTGTTGGAACGTCAGAAGGTAAAGACTGTATGCATTTGGTAATGCCCCCCACTTTCATCCTGATTAGATTACATAGAAATTTATATGGGGTGGGGCTGTTGCTGTACAGCATTTAGTATTGCATTAATTCATGATATGTATGCCCGATCTTTCCTACATCCCTCATCATATCCTATATTTTTCTCACACTGTTATTAACTCTGCTCATTCCTCATTTCCAGGGTCTGTCTTATTATTGGACTTTTCAAATGCTTTATTTAATTCCGCCAACGTCCTCTCTTTGGCATTTGTATCTTCGAGGGAATTTCTATATGTGAATCTTTTCTGTTATCCATTTATCTGTTACTTGTTCTTTAAGTAGCTTTTGCTAATGATCACCCTCTGCAGTGATCAAAAGACACTGTTTGGCGTCATATTTCGTTCATAATGTAGCTAGTGTTTTATTGTCAGTGGCGTAACTGGTGAGTAGAAGAGGAAGACAGGGGAATTTCATTTGTCCCGGGGAAGGATGGAGTCCAGGGAAGTCAATGTATCTTATAACGCCATTGTTGCAATGGCAAATCCCAAGCTAGAGTAGCTAATAGGCAGAGGCATACACGTAGTACGTAGGCCTGCAATGAGGCACGTATGACGATACATTTAAAACTTTAAGCGATGCATACATAGCCCAGACACGTATGCACATGCTTGGACACATAGAGACACTGTCATAACAGAATGACTGACAAGTCACGCCCATACCATAATTTAATATCATCACAAGGAGCCGCGCTAGCGTAGTGGTTACAACACCGCTCTGGCGACCGGGTGATTCAGGATCAAACCCGGGCGACGGCATTTGAGGATTTTTCGTCGACCGGGAATAGGACTGGATTAACTCGAGACCTGGCGAGGACATTTGAAGGAGTGTTGTCGACCAGGGATTGGCGGCTCCTGAGCCGACCCAGCTGCAATGGGTACCTCCGAAATCGGAGAGTATTTGCCTGAATGGCGAGGGACACCTGTCTCTGTACAAGTAAAAAGGGATACTCACGTAAAATCAATGTCAGGTTAGACATAGTAATAACCTGAGATTTCGCCTCGAGTATTAGCGGGCGTACGCAAAAAAAAAAAAAAAAAAAAAAAAAAAAAAAAAAAAAAAAAAAAAAATATCATCACTTGTTTCTGTTGGATATACTGGGTAATTGTAAAGTCGTTTCTTATTTTTATATTACTGTTACTTCACCCCTATCCAATATCTTTATGTGAACCAAAGGTCGAGTCTGCAGCTGTGCAGGCTGGCTGAGCGAGTGTGGATCGAAATGGGAAGGCAAACCCGGTCCTAAAAAATGCCGTGCAGAAGTCGGATGTGTCGACCGAAAGGTGCAGATATCACAGCTACGTTGTAAACAGACACAACGCAACCACCGTCCTTTTCAGGGCGAACGAAGAAGAAGAAGAAGAAGAACCAAAGGTCAAGGTCAATAGAATTGAATGCCAGTGAATTACATAAAATACCAATATTATATTACACATTAAAATGTACAATAACAGCTCAGCTTGAGATCCAGTCTGTTCAACATACGACTTCACCATCATCATCATCATCAGGTGTTATTTTCACATCGAAGATCAGCTGCTATGGATCTCCAACGTCTTCTATCTCTTATCTTGATTGTGCACTATGATAGACTTTCTTGTCCATGTCTTGATGTTATCTTCCCATTTATAGCGCAGTCTTCCACGTCTTCAACTCTTCCTTCTGTTATGGTCGTCAGTAAGGTATTATGTCTTTTTACATGGCCAAAATATTTTAGCTGTCTAATTTTGATCTTCATTAATTCTCTTCTCATTCTTAGGTTTTCAAGGATCTCTTTATTTGTTTTCTTCTCTTTCCCTGAGACGTGCCCCATTCTTCTATATATCCACATCTCAAAGACCTCAATTATTTCTTCTAATTACTTGTTCATTGTCCATGATCTACACCATAACGACTTCATATCGGGCATACATTTTTGCTGTCTCTTGTACAGTCCGTTTATTGGCCAGCCATTATAGACTTTAAAAAAAATTTCATTCATTTTCCGAAAAAAAAAAAAAACAATTACAAATAGGTCTAAAACTTTCAAGTCAGATGTCAGCCAATCCGCTTTGTTTTGACATTGTTTCATATACTGTATATTCACTAGACACAAGTGAGGGTATAAATATTTAAAAATATGAAGTGACTTGTCAATCACCCTGTTCTTGAAACAAATTTCAAAACAAGGCACAATAACTGCCGTTTAACTAATAAATAATGAAGGAAACATGAGGCCTGTGAGTAGTGGATCAATAAATAAATATAGGTAAATATGAGAAGGACCATTGAGTGGAGGACAGCAGACTACAGAACAGAAATAAAAGTGATAGGCTCACCGGGAAATCGAACCAGAGACCACCCAAATGGCGCCGTCCCCTCTCTGCGATAGTGAATGGTGGAAGTACACAGACAATTTAGCACACCAATACAAATGCCTTATTGGTCAATATACTGACCATACAGTAGACAGCAAAAGTTGCAGCTCGCTATGAGGACATGCGTTGAACAGGCCGGATATCATGTTGGGCTGTTATATTAACGTGGTATCGCTTTTTATATCATAATATAGCAGATAATTCTCTTTATTGTGGGTTTGTTTCGTATAAATTAGTTGGATATGAGTCATGAAATAAAAATTTAAAAATAGGGAGTGGCTTTTCAATAATCCTGTATATAAAAACACTTACTCCGGCACGTGCATGTCTAAGTAGAAAGGTATATAAACACGTACTTAGACATACGCACGTGCTGCCGGGCAAATTTATTACCATCTCCCCCCCCCCCCCCCCCCCCCCCCCCCCCCCCCCCCCCCCCCCCCCCCCCCCCCCCCCCGCCAGTCAAAAGTAAGACTTCAAACAGTGGCACATCATCTCAGGGCCGATGCTTGTGATTTCTTCCAACTCACTTTCCATCAAAGCTGAGTTTAACTGGCGCCTACGGCTAATGGCAGAGAGGCTATAACTTTGTTGTGTTAATCCTTGCTTGGTAGCAGAACCGGCCTTGAAGTATGCAGCGCCCGGGGCGAGTGGTTTAACTTGCGGCTGCTCCCTCACACTTCTAGCTGCGATAGTTAAATTCTACTGGGAATTTAAGTAAGATTCGTGAATACTATTGCAGATCTGTAGCTATTATATAGTTATGACTTACAGAACACAAAAACAACTAAAGAAGTAGACAATTTAAAAAATCTCATACTTTGATTAGAGTGTTTTCTTATAATAGATTTACAGTGATGATTAGGCCTGGGAAGGTGGCTGAAGTAAAAAGAAGAGACAAGGTCCACAACCAGACGATATGTCAAGGCCTAAAAACCCAACCCCTGCAGACCCACGTAGAACAGTTCCAACTAAGATGGTTTGGTCATGTCTGCAGAATGGGAGAAGGTCGTCTGCCACGGCATGTATGGGAGGCTAAGAGCCAGGGATCCAGACCTCCAGGACGACCCAGAGTCCGCTGGGAGGACAACATTAGACAATCTCTGAAGAACCGAGGACTAGAATGGAACCAGGCCAGGAGGAAGACAGCCGATAGGATAGTATGGCACTCTTCCAAATCCTCAGCACCTCACGGTAGAAGAGGAACAACTAAGTAAGTAAGTAAATTTGGCCTGGGGAATCTATCACAGCTGAAGACATGTAGAGTTTCTTGACGACAAAAAAAAAAAAAAAACTTGTTGTGTCCTTCCCTGCTCCGACTTCCTCTTGCCTTTAACGCCCATGTCGCCCTGCCTTGCGATCGGCTCTGGTTGCTGGCAAGGAGATGCTGGAAATGAATAGTGTAGCCGTGTGCTATGTTGTTTGCTTGGTTGTTTGAGTTCATTTGAAGATTTGTCCATTAGGTGTGTTTGTTAGTGTCTCAGGTGTTTAGTCTTTGTTAAAAGAAGTTGTTCTTTAGTAGTAAATAAAGTACTTTGGTCGTTGTGTCTTCAGCAGAATCAAGTTGAAATTCTTATGAGCAGACATTTCATTTTGCCAATGGTTCTCAATATGTTCCAATGATACATCCTATCTGTTATTTGTTTTATTTATGTGATCGTACTGTTTTTAGTGGTTCTTTATAGTTGGCTAACATATGTGGTGATTATGGCTATCTGTATGGATATCAGATGGTAGTTGGCTAACATCTGTGATGATTATGGCTATCTGTATGGATATCAGATGGTAGTTGGCTAACATCTGTGGTGATTATGGCTATCTGTATGGCTATCAGATGGTAGTTGGCTAACATCTGTGGTGATTATAGCTATCTGAATGGCTATCAGATGGTAGTTGGCTAACATCTGTGGTGATTATGGCTTCTGTATGGCTATCAGATGGTAGTTGGCTAACATCTGTGGTGATTATGGCTATCTGTATGGCTGTCAGATGGTAGTTGACTAACATCTGTGGTGATTATGGCTATCTGTATGGCTATCAGATGGTAGTTGGCTAACATCTGTGGTGATTATGGCTATCTGTATGGCTATCAGATGGTAGTTGGCTAACATCTGTGGTGATTATGGCTATCTGTATGGTTGAGGCGATAGTAGAACCTTATTTTTACTAGGTTCATTTCTTGAGCAGCCTAATGACAGTCAATTAGTTCAGCATTGATGATTTTCAACAAACACAAATTTTCACCAACAGTATCCACAACAATCAAACTTGATGACACTGAACGTCTTCTACGTCACAACTTAGGTACGTAAAATATTCCAGCAAAATACGTATCTTTTATGTATTTACTAGCAATAACCCGTCAAAATTGACAGGTTTTTAATTGCAGCCATCTTATCATTTTGATCCATAATAATAAGTCTGCAATACTTTAAATTAAAATGTTGTCTTGAAGAAACAATCATAAACCTAAATTTTAAGGTTATTTTTAAGAAAATGATGAGTTAAATCCGTTTCCCGAATGAAACTGGACAGAGGAGTATCTTGATTGTCTGTTGATGTAATCTGCATCTCCGCACCTTCCTATCTCCAGTTCATGTACTGTTTATCAATTGTGTTGTTGGCTTCTTTCCATAATCAAACTGTTCATGCACTGTTTATCAATTGTGTTGTTGGCTTCTTTCCATAATCAAACTGTTCATGCACACCGTCATTTGCGCACTTATCTATTTTCAGGAGAGTTTAATAAGGGAAACAATTCAATTATTGTCTAACTTTCAACCACAGTTGCACCCCTTAGCTGTGGTTGAAAGTTAATGTACTCTCTCGAAGATAGAAAAGTGCGCTAATGACGGTGTGTATGGTGTGACCGACCGACCGACGTACTTACGGCGAGAATTATGGTATTGGATTATCGGAAGATTTCTGTTTGACATCAAGAGTGTTTATAATTTTGTTGACAACAATATAATACGTTGTTGGATGTTTTCCTAAGCATTCTTAAAAATGCAAGTCAGTCCAGTTGTTCTTTCTTATTCTCGTCCGCGCCAACTGATTTGAGGAAGAATAAATTCGGTCTCCATTTCAGAAAAAAAAATTAAAAACAATGGTTCTCTTCTCTTCCATAACGTCTGCGTCCAAAGTTCATGAGATTTCTTGTGACTCACTAAGTTGGAAAATTACTCTTTTAGGACGAACTGTAATATTAATCTTCTGGTGTAATGATATACGGTGTCGGTGAATATCAGATTACACAAAATATACGTTTTTCTGTACATTCCAAACGTTTCTTTAGCAGAATATTGAGTAGGCACTACTTAATAATATACAGATACGTATTTCCTCTCCTTGTCAGAAAAACTCAAACAATGTAGTAGTAAATGTAGAAGATAGTTGTCTAAGAAATATTTGAGAGATTTCTTCCTGTCTTGTCTAAAATTTTGGTGAATGGTGTCTAAAATGCTACTCTACTTACTGCTGACTGCTCACTCTCTATGATCTCTACATGCTGCACTCCCTTTTGTCAACGTGATCTTAGTACTTATATTCCTACATCTGACGTTAACATTTCTCACGTACTGTTTTATCTGTTGACATGCATCATGGTTGATCAAATGTTTGCTGACTGTATTATTTTAGAATAGCAAGTACATTGGAGACTTCTTTATTTATTGTAGTTACCAGCATCATACAAAAGTTAGGGACCTTTCCTATATCTTTTGAGAACCACTGCAGATGTGAACTTTTTCAATCACTTAGTGCGACCTATCTATTAATCACTTTGACACATAGCAGGCCATAATGATCTGCTTGTACTTCAGTAACCTGACTGCATACTTTTATTTAAATTGAAAACCTAATTGGTGCAAATAATTTGTCGTTCTGTATCGTGTCTTAAATCATTTAAAGTCTTCTTAAACATGTATAAAATCGCCTGTGCTTCGCACGCGGCTACAATAGGACACACATTGAGAAGACCTGTTGATAGCATTACAAGGTAGTCCTTGTTCTGGAATCCCCAGGGTAAGAGAGGTAGAGGAAGACCCAAGAGCAAAAGAAGAGAACTGGAGACAGACATGAAGGGGATGAAGAAGACATGGACAGACCTTGAGCAGATGGCACGTGACAGGAAGACTTGGTATAAGTTTGTTGCAGGCCTTTGCACCTTGAGGAGTTTAAAGATGATAATGGTTGCTGGCATAGATTTGTTCATGACTTGGCCTCAGTCAAATGACCGAGCCATTGATATACTATGATTCTTATCCTTTTCCAATTCGCTCCCAGTGAAGCATGGGACCCCCTATGCAGCCTGTCTTCTTGTGAAAAGCCTGCATGGAAGCATACGTGTGCTCTTGTCGTGGCATTTTAAGTAGTAGTTTAGCTTACATGATGGAGTTGTAAGCCCCACTCATAACGTTAAATGAGTGGCCTGTTAGGACATGCCTGATGGAGCAGTAGCCTTTTCAGAGGCCCCCAGGTGGCGCCACACATGCAGTGATGATCTAATTAACTATTTAAGGGCATGTTAGTTTCCCCCTGTGTAACGCAAGGAATATTCTGTCGACGTATGTGTCCACACTGGCTTCCTAGCTCGGTGGTCCATGGTTCGATCCCAAGTTGAGGTTGGGATTTTTTAGGTCGCAAACAGCTCCGAGGTCGACCCAGCCTCATGAATTAGGTACCAAAGCAACTCTGGGAAAGTTAAGGAGGCCGGCACGACGCTGACCACATCACCCCTAGATGGTCAAGAAAATATGGGCCTAACACCATATTCCCAATATGCCTCAATGGGCGTGTAACGAATCCCCTCCTCCTTGTGTATTCATATAGTTTACGTGTGGGTCCTTTTCAAGCTTTTAAAAACTATTGTAATGGAATATAAATATTTAAAGGAAACTGAATGAGGATTGATTTTAAAAAGGGACAAATGGAAGCAGAAGCTTAGTTCAGATATCTTCTTCTTCAAGTACCATGCTTAGGGGCGTAGACGATCATGTCTCTCCACAACTTCCTGTCTCCAGTACAATTTATCAATTCTGCTGTTGACATCTATCGATTACGTCAAACTGTCCAGTATTTGCTCACTTTGTCTTCCCCTATCTCTGTTTCCTTCAATCTTACCTGTTGTTACGATATATTCCAGCTTTCCTCTTCTCATAACATGCCCCAAAAAAGTGGATTGCTTCTTTCTAACTTATGAAATAAGTTTCCTTTGTGCATTGGCCTCTTTCAGGACATCCTCATTACTCTTTTTGGCTGTTCGTGGTATTTTTAACATTCTTCTGTACAACTACATCTCTGTGGCCTCTAGTGTTTTCCCTATTTGTTTACTTATTATCCATGACTCTCTCCAGTACGTCTAGTTCAAATATACCAGCCATAAAATCTAACCTCCCATCATGAGTGCCTGGGAAAATCGGCCCCGAATACTGACCTCTCGTGTTTAAGAGTTAAATTTAATTTGTAAAAGGATGATTGTTTTGTTGGAAATGATTATCTATATCGTTGTCTTCGTTCCCTCATCGTCAAACAGTTTTTTCATCAAGATGGTCAGTAAAGGCCATGCAAGGTTTGCTACGGGACATCAAAAGTCAGGCTGCATGCATTGTTGTTGCTATTGTGTGTGATCAAAACTGACATTTTATCGGGTCAAAAGCTCAAGCTTTTCAAATCGTTCATTGAATGGAAAGTTTTAAATCCTGCAGACAGGCGTACAGTGTTAGAAACACGTGACGTGCTCGTTAATATAAGGCATAGCTCAGTCACGTGCACCGTAGAGCTCATATAATTAATATCCACAGTTGTGTCACGAACGTGGCGCGTCAGTCAGACGCGCGTTTGTCAAGGTTATTTGATATTTCAGGAACATAGGCTTCTGTGTAACTTTGTTATTCTTTGAAGACTCGAAGGAGCCATTGTTTCATTCATATTGTTAAGCTTGGCTATGTCCTCGACACAATAATTTCACTGCCAGTGTCTGATCCGTTTTTGTTCAGAACTTACACCAAAAAAAAAAAAAAAAAAGCGAAAAAACTAGCGGACGGAATCACGCAATCACAAGAGCGGCTACCGATAACCGCGAAGGGACTCTATAATGAAAATAGAATTGATCCTTCTGTACGAAATTCAACTGTGTAAAAAGCCGTTATTTTCAGGACTTATAATTTTGTTAATGGCGACAGCTGCACTTTGGGTAATATGATTAATGTAATCAGCCTGACCTGACCCCCATCCTCACCCTGCACCCATTCTTCCCCACTAACCTTGTAAATAATTAACGACCGATCTATGCTGTGTGGATGAATCTGCACTTTTAACCCATTCATTTCTTTTTAAATTTGTAAATTGGCCATCGCATTATTTCTTTATTCTGAGTTAACAAGTTGAAAGTGTGTGGGTGCTCATTTCTTCTCCCTACCCAAAGCCCTTCAGTTATCATAATTTTTTCCGAATGATTAATCAATTGACTGAATATTAAAGATTTATGTAGCATGCACATCCTGTTAGTCCGGGCTGGCTATGTAGGTTTCTGTTTCGCTGAAGGAAACGGGGTCACACAGAGTGAGCGCGCGGGAAAGGCTTTCGGCGTTTCCATCTACGCGTTTTAACGAGAATCATTTAATACTGTACTTCTAGTTTGAGTTTGTGTCAAAGTTCAGCTGTTGGACTCTGTGCTGTATGCCTGGTCGCAAAACCAGCTCGTTGTAGGAAACGTTTAACTTTCGAGATTTCCCTGTTTCTGGATTATCAAACTGGAAGTGATTGACAAGATGGATTATCTAGATAAAAGTGATTAACGGGGTAGATTTATCTATTTAGAAGTAATTACCAGCTAGATTTGTCTAATTAGAAGTGATTAACCGTGTAGATTTATCTTTTTTAGAAGTAATTACCAGCTAGATTTGTCTAATTAGAAGTGATTAACCGGGTAGATTTAAGTTTTTTTTAGAAGTAATTACCAGCTAGATTTGTCTAATTAGAAGTGATTAACCTAGTAGATTTAGCTAGTTAGAAGTGATTAACCGGGTAGATTTATCTGTTAGAACTGATTAACTGGGTAGATTTGTCTACTTATAAGTGATTAACTGGATATATTTATTTAGAAGTGATTAATCTTGTAGATTTATCTACTTCAAAGTGATTAACCGGATAAATTATCTTCTTAGAAGTGATTAATCTTGTAGATTTATCTACTTCAGTGATTAACCGGATATATTATCTACTTAGGAGTGATTAATCTTGTAGATTTATCTACTGAGAAGTGATTAACAGGATAGCCTTATCACATTAGAAGACATTAGAAGTGATTAACCAGAAAGACTTATCTAGTAAGATGTCATCATCACCCGTCATCTCACCAGGGGGATTAGACCTTCAACAAATGTGTCAAGTTTTCCTGTCACGTGTCATCAGCTCAAGTTCTTTCCATATCTTCCTATCATTTTTTATTTCTATCTCCAGCACTCGTCTCCACGCGTTTTTCACTCGACCTCTGCTTCTATTACCAGAACAAGGACTGCCTTGTCATGTTACCAGCAGATTTCACCAACGTGTGTCCTATCCATTGCCAGCGTCTTCTTCTTATCTCTTGTTTCGCTGGCACTTGTCTGGTTCTTGTCATCAGTTCCACATTAGCGATCTTGTCATACCACGTCAATCATTATATTCTACGCAAACACCCGTTTATGAAAGTCTAGCTTTTTGGTTGTTGTTGTTGTTGTAATTAGATTTCTTTGTTTAAAAGACGATTATTTTGTTGGAAGTGATTATCTTGTTCTTTTTCATCTTTCGTTCCCTCATATACCTTTCTCTTCTCTTTCTCCCGCTCTCTCTTTCTCTCTCTCTCACTCTCTCTCTCTCATGTAGTTAGCGATCTGTCTCAGGCTTCTCTAATCGCCATACATTATTTCCCTCAAGAGTGTTGGTGAAGGCCCAGCTGTTAATCTGCTTCTAACATGGAGCCGACATTCTTTCATCACGTGCTTACTATTGCCTCGTTCAGAGCAATTAACAAAAAAGTGTGATGTACCTCGCTGTCTTCCTGCCCGCTGTGAATATATCTGGGGTTGGCAACCCAGGAGCTTTTGGGATCTACTTTAGAGCAGGGGCTCTCAACCTTTTTTTTGCTCATGGTCCCCTTCTGATCCTCATTTACCACAGTCGCTGTTAGCTGGACAAAGGTACTGTACCATCTTACTGTGGCCCTCCAGAAATATGGCATGGCACACGTTGAGAACCACTGCTGTAGAGTAACACTCAGCCCTCTGAAGATCTACTATATATATATATATATAATCACGAATATAAGGCCAGCCCAAAAGTCTTTTTCATTGAGGATAAAAAAAAATAAATGTTACCAAATCGTCCACTGGGATCTACTGGCAGGCTGGGATCGTTTTATTGCCGACCTCTGGAATATATTATCACTTGTGACTTGTCAGGTATCCCTATGAGTTATTTAGGGAGATATTGAACAAACGTCAAACTGATTGCCAGAACTGTTAAGTCTTACTGTTTAGCTTTGTTTATTAAATATGTTAGGGCCGTGTTTAGAATCCAAGATGCTGATAAACTTGGTGTTTTCCGCGAAGCAGGTTCATAGTTAGGTTTTCATACTCATGATGATAGTGTTTCTGTAGTTATGGCTGGAGAGTTAAAAAAAAGGTAAAGGTAGTCTCATATCAGATAATGCTGTAGGGGAGTGAAGTGTTAGAGACTTCACGATACTTTTTCTTCTTCTTCCTCGTTCATCTTGAAAAGGACGTTGGTTACGTTGTGTCGCCGTTTACAGCGAAGCTGCGATATTTGCGTCTTTCGGCCCGACACATCTGACTTCCGCACGGCATTTTTGGGACCGGGTTTGCGTTTCCTCTTCGACCCCTACTCACTCAGCCAGACTGCAGTGATGAAGCCTGTTTCCAGGACCACCACTTGGAGGTGGAGTAGGGTCTTGGTCAGCTCTGGTTCGCTGAACCTGACGCAAGCAGTCAAGCTATGGGTCGCTGACTGCATTCATCTCTTTTGCTGCGTCTTGGATCCCACTTCACGATACAAGGTGCAGCATCGAATGGTGGGGTGATCAGTTCCCTTCCTCGCTGCCTTTTCCTTCTCTGACTTAAGAGCAAAATCAGGTACTCAATAACAGCTAGATAGACTGGAACTGAACCCAGCACCTTCGCCACGGGAGACCCCCCTATAACCAATCACATGCTCGGCTTGAGAGTATTAGAACCTTATAGTGCGTAGCCAGCCGCCAATACCTTATAGTGTCTCGAGTTAATCCAATAGCGAAAAACAAGTTGGAGTTTAGCGCGGCTCCCACAGTTTTAAAATAAAAACAGATATAACATTTTATAACATGTCGGTGACCTTATAGTGCGCAATAGCGAATACAAGTTGGAGTTTGAAATGTTATTTATTTTTTCATAATAGACCCCTGGGAACTGCACATGACAAATCATAAATAACATGTCATAATTAACACAAACTAGAACTTAGCAAGATGTGATATTCTTGTGGTGTTGCTATTTCTAAACTTGATTGATATTTCAATTCTGATAGAACAGCAACCGAATTTTATGCCATACTTTTAAGTTAATTTAAATGCCACTTCAGGACCGGAAACTGTGATCATAAAGTTTTTTTTTCTCCTTGATTTATTTAAAGCAGAGCTGTGAAGTCCGAATCGTAGAGTCGGTAGTTTTTAGTGGAGTCGGATTCGGTAAAAAATGCCCGGACTTCTCCGAATTTTATGCCATATGAGTAGTTAAAAAAAATGTAGTCGGACTTCTAAAATTTGAGGAGTTGGATAAGTTTTTGGCCGACTCCACAACCCTGATTTAAAGAATAAACGAGCATCTGACAGTCCAGTTGCCCCGTGTAGCTCCCGGGGGTGTCTGAAGAGAAAGATAAATAATACGTCTAGTGCACTCTCAGGCGACTAATATGAGGTTGTACATGGGTTTGGCAACCTCATCATATGTAAAACGAGTTAGAGCAGAAACCACTACTGCAGGCGTATGTGACGGTTTGGTGCGAGCTTACTGTAAGTGGACTAGCTGGCAGTAGTAGTTCCGTGCTCTGTAAGGTGCGCAAAGCGATGTGATGATGACGATGATGACTTCGGGTTAGCATATCTGCGCTAAGTCGGTAGCCTTCACCTTTGAATTTGAACTTGCTTTTTGTCTTCTGTCATATTTTCTGTTGCTTTCATTTCTGCCATGCGTGTGCCATGTTTGGTTCTATTTTAGCCAAAGAAGTAGAACCTTTATAGGGTTTATTTACTTACTTAGAACAACTACAGAGAGTTCGATGTTTCAGAATCACAAAACAAGACTTATCTGCCCTTGTGCCTTCTTCGAGACAAAAAAAAAAAAAATGAAAAAAAAAAAAAAAAAAAAAAAAAACAAAGCTGTGATTAATAAGGGAAAATTAATTATGAAATTTAGCAAGTAAATGATATTTTTGTAAGTGAATAATTCCAAACTGCGCTGTAAGGAACATTGCACTCTGCCTAAGGACATTTTAATTCATTAATACATTTTGTGTGTGTGTGTGTGCTGAGCTCTTTTTCTTATTTCTCTCATTTTTTCTCTCATCTGTCAAGCCCATTACAGGATAAAAGCATTCATGTGCTATTGTAGTGATGGTTTCTGTAGTAGTTTGTTCTACATGATGAGGTTATCAGAGCCATGCACAACACACTTTAGTTGCCTCCTACGACATGCTTGAGTGGGGGGGCTATTCTGTCTTTGTCTCCTCAGAGACCCCCCTGTCTGTGAACTACACGTGACCTACATATATGTTCTCTTCCATTTATTCGTAAAAAGTCATCAGACCTAAAGGTATTTTTATATTTGTACTAATATAACCGACTAGGTTGAACAAGATGCGCCTCACCAAAAACGAGGCAGCATTTTATTCAAACAAAAATAATTTATTCGGAGTTCTAATTGAGAGGGAGAGTCCGTTTGGCGGAGTGGTTAGAGCGTTGGTCTCTCGCGGCAAAGATGCCAGGTTCCATTCACGGTATAGTCACGATCCAGTCTACCCACCTGTAAATGGGTACTTGGCTTCGCTTTTCAGTTAGGGAAGGAAAAGGCAGCGAGGAAAGGAACATGTTCCCCCACCTTGTGGTGCTGGTCCTAGTATAGTCTCTTAACACTTCACTCCTCTACGGCATACCTGCTTTGTGACGGGCACGCCAGTCCGTTTGCGGGAAGTTTCCTTCAGGGAAGTACCTAGGTTTAATTTTTATATTTTTTTATATTTATTTAGGTTCTTATGTGTCCTATCTAGCCTTCACTTTCTTTCCTTTCCCTGACGTAGGCCTTGTGTTCGTAACGTTGGCTATTTTCTTTGTCTTTTGTCCTCGTAAGACGAATTACCTTTTTTCGATTTTTTTTTTTCACACCCATCCTTTTTTTTTTACCTGAGAGGTCCATGTCCACGTGTTTCTTGGACAGACGTTGATCGTCTTGCTCGGTTTACCCTTACTGTTATCCATTATATAATCGATCGCACTCCGATCAGTCGTATTATCATCATTAGTACCTTTTATCTCCCCGTGGAGCATAGGCCTTCAACAAATACACGCCAAGCCTTCATGTCACGTGCTATCTGTCCAAGGTCTTTTTGTCTTCTTTATACTCTTTATGTGTGGCACTGATTTTTATCTTCGTGTGTGTAGTTTATTTATTTATTTTGTTTCCATTTGTTTTTTAATCCTCGAGTTTCCAGAACCAAGACTGCCTTGTAATGCTATCCGTTGGTTTAAAAACTGCAGTTCATCTGATCAATTTGAGACAGAATATTGCATCATGATGTTTAGTTTCCGCATCCATTTCTTAATCTTCTGCTTATTTGATCTTGGTCACTAACATTTATCAACATACACATTGGCCATCTTTCTTTAACTCTGTATTTCTACATCTTCCATCTCTGGATTCTTCTTTTCCTAAGCTCACTTTTTCTGTGTCTGCATTGCTGTTTATGTTCTCGTAAATATATGTTCTTTATGTAAACCGTGAATGCTTGGTTGAGGCTTCCTGCAGGGGTGGCTGACAAAAGCATGTGAATGCTTGGTTGAGGCTTCCTGCAGGGGTGGCTGACAAAAGCATGTGAATGCTTGGTTGAGGCTTCCTGCAGGGGTGGCTGACTAAAGCATGTGAATGCTTGGTTGAGGCTTCCTGCAGGGGTGGCTGACAAAAGCATGTGAATGCTTGGTTGAGGCTTCCTGCAGGGGTGGCTGACAAAAGCATGTGAATGCTTGGTTGAGGCTTCCTGCAGGGGTGGCTGACTAAAGCATGTGAATGCTTGGTTGAGGCTTCCTGCAGGGGTGGCTGACAAAAGCATGTGAATGCTTGGTTGAGGCTTCCTGCAGGGGTGGCTGACTAAAGCATGTGAATGCTTGGTTGAGGCTTCCTGCAGGGGTGGCTGACAAAAGCATGTGAATGCTTGGTTCAGGCTTCCTGCAGGGGGGTGGCTGACTAAAGCATGTGAATGCTTGGTTGAGGCTTCCTGCAGGGGTGGCTGACTAAAGCATGTGAATGCTTGGTTGAGGCTTCCTGCAGGGGTGGCTGACTAAAGCATGTGAATGCTTGGTTGAGGCTTCCTGCAGGGGTGGCTGACAAAAGCATGTGAATGCTTGGTTGAGGCTTCCTGCAGGGGTGGCTGACTAAAGCATGTGAATGCTTGGTTGAGGCTTCCTGCAGGGGTGGCTGACTAAAGCATGTGAATGCTTGGTTGAGGCTTCCTGCAGGGGTGGCTGACTAAAGCATGTGAATGCTTGGTTGAGGCTTCCTGCAGGGGTGGCTGACTAAAGCATGTGAATGCTTGGTTGAGGCTTCCTGCAGGGGTGGCTGACTAAAGCATGTGAATGCTTGGTTGAGGCTTTGTCACGAAATGGATTTAGGACTAGAGACTGTCTACATATAGTGACAAGACAATAGTAAGAAGAAAGACTGAAATGATAGATTCAGATAGAAATATAGTGCAAACTGTGAAAGTTGAGACCATTGGCTCCGAGGTTGAGAACCGAGGTTGATTCTTTCCTCGCCACTTCGGACGTTTAAATTGCTATGGCCTCGAACCACCTCTAACTACCCTATGGGGATAAGGTTCAATTAAGATTCACAAACACCAAGGTACAGACAACATATAGCTACTGTACTAAAGGAAATGACTGATGCCAGCTACAATTTATACAAGTTTATTATACACCTATAAACAACAAACATATGCATGTCCCATACATCAAGTGCGAGGATGCACTCCTGAAAACAAAATCAAGCACAGTTAAAAAAATGCATCCACCCCAACCCTTCTCCCACAATTGCAACCTGTATGGAGAAAGAAGGTAAGGTTAACTGAAATGAACTACACTGCACTTGATGTCGCCTACACTCCAAACTAGCTGTTCTAAATTCTAACTCTAAGTCCACTGATAGCTGGAACGACGGCGAAGTGACTACACAATCTCTGCACAGACTTCGGTTCTACACAGCCTATCCTGGAATCTCCTGAACACAACTAACTGCACCTCTAAACTTCAGCAGCTGTCCTCTGCTATGATTCACCAAAACTAACAGTTCTGCCTATCTGTGCTGACTTCAGTAGAGAGAATGTTTACCCTATCTCTCTCCACTACTCTGGAATTGACTGAGGTTTAACAGAACCCCCCTGGATTCTGGACTGGAACTGTAGCTGACTTCTACCACTCTGAAATTACCTGCCCGAGTATCTATAACTGGGCCGTCGGCTTTATTATGGCCGTGAAGAAACGAACACAAAATTACCACAACGCTGGCAGCCTGCCAAATCTGCGTGTGTAACGAGCGTCAGAGCTCAGGATTTATCCACAAAAATCCTATTCGCTGGAAAATGTCTTCCCCTGGCTGGGAAAACGTATTTTCTTCCTCTCCTTCCACTACTGGCAACTAACGTAAAACCCTTGCGGTTCTGCGAATGCCCCAATTTTGCCGTGGGAGAAATTTTGTGGTCTCAAAATTCCGCTCTCATTCCCACAAAGCCGGTACCTGCTGTTTTAGACAAAACAAACCAACAGCTAAACAAACCATAATAATACATTTCAAATAACAATTAACTTCCTTACTCTTCACCACGTAACTCCCCTCTCTACCTGAGCCTACAAAGTAAACATTGGCTAACCCAGATCGCTTGTTCTGCCTGACTAACTCCGAGCAACAACAATATTTTCAATGGCCCGTCTGGGCAGACGTACTGTGGCCTACTTCTTACGCTGACACTAATGCCGTAATGTTTAACACAACTAAAACTAGCCCTCTCTAGGAATTCCTAAAATTCCCGTCAATAATAGTAATCACATTCAAAATGTAATACAAAATAATTCCCTTTAAAATTACTTCTCCCATCTTCTGAATTCACAGAACAATAATGCACAATCAATAACATATAATTCTGTTTACGCTAGCATCTACCTGCCGTCAAAAGTTATACATAACCCCCGATTATCAAATTGAAAACCCCGTAGTTCAGCCACGTGGTGCCGCAGTTTTTCAACCACGCGCTCCTGCATACATATTCATTACTGATAGCACACACGTGCTCCAATTAATACCTCTATCACTTCCGTCCACAGTTATATGCGTAACTATATAAATAACGAGCATCAATACTCTCACTAAAATCACAAATGAAAATACACATTACACGCTCCCGACTATTCTGTAAATAAATAAAATTCGCAGATGCGAGTTTCTTTCCCGACCGACTTTGCAATAATACAAAGCGGTGATATCTCAACTTTTAAACCATGCCGCTATTCTTTCAACAAGGAATTAAATGGACCTAAAAAGTTTCAAGTCTATCACTAAGATCGAATTGATGGCTCTGGAGTTAAGAATTAAATTAAACTAAAACTTCCCAAGAAACTTAAATGATCGGCTAGGACTAGAAAAAATTAAATAAAGTCCTCACGCAAAAATTCATGCTTACCAAATCTCGAATGTCCAACTGAAGGGCAATCGACTTGACTCTGGCAACCCGGCTTTGGCAATTAATTTTTAGAGACCGAACTTATGAAGTTCGGGCGTATTTATTCTCAAGCCCCCACGCGCCGACTTCATGACGTCATATGCGCGGCGTGGTTCTAAAGCCAATGGGCGCTCTGCATTTCAACTGCAGTTAGCTCTCCGCCAATCAGAACCTTAGATCTTTCTGATGCAACCAGTCCCCGCTAGACAAAGAACCGGGAATTGGTCCTAGCCCTATACTGCGGAAATGAAGCAAAAATGGCCGCAAATAATTTAACTCCCGAAAAATGCGTATATGGCCACGCAATATCTTTAAAAAAAGGACACTGGTGCAAATCCTGATCTAGCCTCTATAATCTTTCTTCTAGAAAAATACTGTCTAATTCCCTACACCCCCATTCTAAACACATAGATCAAACTCCATCGTGATCTCATCTTGAAAAAAAAAACGTAAATAATAGAAGGAGAAGAAACATGGAGAAGGATTTCCTGTAATCCCTCCTAAAAATAGTGAACAAAATGCAAGGAGAAAAAGACATGGGCCATTTGAAAGACAGAATCTCAGTACTTTCGTCACATCACTCCCCCCTTTCAAGATTGAGCAACGATCTCCTTACTGAAATCTCTGTGTTTCACATTGGCCCTTATTCCTGTCTACAAGGCTGTCTGTCCTTACCCCTCCTATTCAGTGTTCTTCGACCTTCCTCTTTTGCGTTTCCTCCTTCCTCCTCTCCTAGAATGAGCTCCTATGCTCCGTTGGGAGAGTTGATCTCTCTTCAGACCTGTGCCGTCTAATGGCGGGTCTGAACTTTCCCTTGCTATGACCGTCAAAAGGCTGTCCTGGTCAGCTGATGTGACCGACGGGCGCTGTGGCGACCTGGCGATGACGACTTCCTCGCTGCGCGTCAGCAGGGTTGTGACTGCTGGTACCGTGCGAGAACGATGCACCGTCTCGGGTTCCTCTGGTGTAGAGCCTCCGATTTCTTGCTGGGTGTCTATTGGATCACGATCGACCTCAATAGCTTCTACCTTTGAAGAAAGGTAGGTAAGATCTGCCCCTGGCAGTGGTTCTGGACTCGCTCTTCCCCTACCAATCTGAAGCGGGACAGAGCTCTCCAAAATAGCTCCTTGCAAATGCGTAAGGTCGCTTTTCTCACTCTTTTCTGGCCTGAAAAGTTGGTGAGATGAAAATGTAGACCACGGGAGCTCTCCGCCTAACACCCTGGTTCTACCTTCAACCTTGCCCTCCCCTGTGAGAGTTACTGGCTTCAGTTGGAATGTGTCCTGCAGTGACACTTGACGGTTTAAGATCCCGTTAGATCGCGGAGAATCTGAGTTAAAGCTCTCAGTAACTGGTTCCAATGTTCCGTGAAACGAATTGGAAAAGATAGCCAATTTTTCAGGCTGCTCGTTACAAGAGTTGTTTCCTGTAAACGAGATACGAGAGTTGTGGGGCCCATCTCCGTCTATAGGCAAACGGATACTCAGATTACTGTCCTCCTCCGTTTGAGTAAAGTGCTGGTCGGATGGGGCTCCAGGGCTGGTTGGAACTATATGCTCGCTCAGACCGCTATCTTGTGCCCTATGAAGATGGCGCTGGTCGTTGACATATGTAATACCGCTCTTGTCAGTATGTCCCTCACTTGAAGGAGCTAATACCATCGGGGGCCTAATTCCCGACAACAAAGAGTGTACTTCCGGAATCAGAGGCGTCGTCACCACTGTTTGGCCGGTTGGCTGAACAGGGCTGGCGGGCGAATTTGCCTCTGCAAATAACATATCACTGTCGTCAGAGGCGTTGCACCCGTCCTTGGCACGACAGCTATGTTTGAGCTCGCTCGGGGCTCCGTGAATTAGGGGTTCTCCTTTTTCGCTTATCTGGCCTGCAGTAGGCCCCCTTGCATCAGCAAGGATCGGTGTGGGCGGGTTCCCCAAAACTAAATATGGGTTACCGAGAATGAAGTCGTAGGCCGGCTGAGCCGTTACAGCTGCCTTGATGGTGCCAGACACGAACCTACATTTCACCTCAATATTGGCTACCGGAAAGCACTGTGAAGTCCCTTTCCTTAAAACTCCACCAATATTCACTTTTTCTTTCGTCATCTGCCAGGGCTTCACCAGATGTCGGGCGACTATGCTGGGGTATGTAAGCCCGCTGTCAAATAAGCATGTTATCTCAGTCCCGTTCACTTCTGCTGGCCCGCTGTTGGAAAACAACTTCTCTGACTGGAAGGGTTTCCACTTCTTCCCTTGTTTCACCCTCACAGGCCTTAAACAAGCCATCTGATGAGCGGGTTGTTTGTTTGGGCACCGTGTTGTCCAATGAGAAGTAGTCCGACAGAACCTACAATATCTCTCATTATCTCCCCGGTTCCTGACGGGTTCATGAGACGTCGGCCCCTGTGTTCTGTTAGGCGGCTGGGAGCGCATGTTATGACTGGGAGGGAGCTCCTTGCGAGACGGCCCTTGCTGCTGTTGATCTGAAGAGGAAGGCGACTGCGATGAAGATGCTCCTTTGTCCGGGGCTGGCAGGTCAGGGTGTTTTCTTTTCTGTCCCAGTACTTCGGCCTGTGCCGTCTGGAACCTTTCAGCAAAAAGAATTATCTGGTCCAGTTGCTGTGCGCCCTGCTCCGCCAGGTACTTCCTTAAGTCCGGAGACATATTGGCCTTTATCTGTTCGCACAGAACTAATTCTTCCAATCCTTCAAAAGATTTAGCCAAACCCGACAACTCTCTCCAGTGAGTGAGGTAATTCCTCAGCCTCTCTGCGAACTGGGGAAAACTTTCTCCTTTCTCCAGTCGACTTTCCCTAAACATCGTTTGGCACTTCTGGGGAGTCCATTGGAATCGCTGTAACAGGGCGTTCCGCAGAGCCTCAAAGTTACCTTGGTCATCTACCAGCATCTTGCTATAGACCTCATACGCATGTCCTCTTAGAGATTGAGATAATTTGAGACACCAAAGACTATCATCCAGCCCGTATGCCTTTGCCATCCGTTCAAATTTTTCTAAAAAAATACCTCAATTTTCTCATTCCCGTTAGGAAAAGAGTCCATCGGAAAATTCATGGCTGCCATCCGGGGCCCTCCGTTTCCTGAGGTGTCTGTTGCCCCTGCTCCGGGAGAATCTCCGTTAGCCGAACTGCCTTCCGAAGATCGGTACTGCAGTTCCAGTGAACGCAGGGCAAGTTCATGCTGTCTCTCTGCTGCCTTCTCCCTCTCTTGGGCTTCCCTCTGTGCTAACTTCTCCTGGGCTTCCCTCTGTGCTATCTTCTCCTGGGCTTCCCTCTGTGCTATCTTCTCCTGGGCTTCCCTCTGTGCGATCTTCTCCTGGGCTTCCCTCTCTGCTATCTTCTCCTGGGCTTCCCTCTCTGCTTTTCTCTCCTCTGCCTGTCGGGTCTTCTCTTCTTTCTCCGCTTCCCTTTTCTCTCTCTCCGTCTGCCGGTCCTGTTCCCTCATAATGTAAGCCTTAGTCTCGGCCTCATTCATCCCCATGCTTTTAGCTGCGTCCTTCCATGCAGTAAGTAGCTTGACCAATTCAGCCATCTTACCTGACAAATCAGCAGTACTCCCAACGAGGGGAAATGACAAAAAAGGAACAAGAAAAATTTACTGTTACCTACTAGGAATATGCTGTCGCAAAAACCCGCACTCAGACTAGCACCAAGTCTGACTAATAACTACCTGAAAAAAATTCAAGTTATCCAGCTACCCAAAACCCGAATTTACTTTCCTGTTAAGAAAAAAAAATTCAATTAGCCATCAATTACCTCTAAGTCATAAACAACCTTACTACAACTATCATCTAACTAACTGTAACCTGTGGAAAAAAACTTATAGCTGGATCAGTCTTAATATAGCTCAAGTCTAGGGGATATTTAAGAAATCTATTTCCAGAACTTTCTTCAGAGACAATCTATGAATCTAGAATTGATCCCAACAAAGATGATCCCAAGGACGACGCCACCCACTTTGTCAAGATCACAGAATTGAACGTAACAAAGATGATCCCGGACGAGCCCCCACTTTGTCACGAAATGGATTTAGGACTAGAGACTGTCTACATATAGTGACAAGACAATAGTAAGAAGAAAGACTGAAATGATAGATTCAGATAGAAATATAGTGCAAACTGTGAAAGTTGAGACCATTGGCTCCGAGGTTGAGAACCGAGGTTGATTCTTTCCTCGCCACTTCGGACGTTTAAATTGCTATGGCCTCGAACCACCTCTAACTACCCTATGGGGATAAGGTTCAATTAAGATTCACAAACACCAAGGTACAGACAACATATAGCTACTGTACTAAAGGAAATGACTGATGCCAGCTACAATTTATACAAGTTTATTATACACCTATAAACAACAAACATATGCATGTCCCATACATCAAGTGCGAGGATGCACTCCTGAAAACAAAATCAAGCACAGTTAAAAAAATGCATCCACCCCAACCCTTCTCCCACAATTGCAACCTGTATGGAGAAAGAAGGTAAGGTTAACTGAAATGAACTACACTGCACTTGATGTCGCCTACACTCCAAACTAGCTGTTCTAAATTCTAACTCTAAGTCCACTGATAGCTGGAACGACGGCGAAGTGACTACACAATCTCTGCACAGACTTCGGTTCTACACAGCCTATCCTGGAATCTCCTGAACACAACTAACTGCACCTCTAAACTTCAGCAGCTGTCCTCTGCTATGATTCACCAAAACTAACAGTTCTGCCTATCTGTGCTGACTTCAGTAGAGAGAATGTTTACCCTATCTCTCTCCACTACTCTGGAATTGACTGAGGTTTAACAGAACCCCCCTGGATTCTGGACTGGAACTGTAGCTGACTTCTACCACTCTGAAATTACCTGCCCGAGTATCTATAACTGGGCCGTCGGCTTTATTATGGCCGTGAAGAAACGAACACAAAATTACCACAACGCTGGCAGCCTGCCAAATCTGCGTGTGTAACGAGCGTCAGAGCTCAGGATTTATCCACAAAAATCCTATTCGCTGGAAAATGTCTTCCCCTGGCTGGGAAAACGTATTTTCTTCCTCTCCTTCCACTACTGGCAACTAACGTAAAACCCTTGCGGTTCTGCGAATGCCCCAATTTTGCCGTGGGAGAAATTTTGTGGTCTCAAAATTCCGCTCTCATTCCCACAAAGCCGGTACCTGCTGTTTTAGACAAAACAAACCAACAGCTAAACAAACCATAATAATACATTTCAAATAACAATTAACTTCCTTACTCTTCACCACGTAACTCCCCTCTCTACCTGAGCCTACAAAGTAAACATTGGCTAACCCAGATCGCTTGTTCTGCCTGACTAACTCCGAGCAACAACAATATTTTCAATGGCCCGTCTGGGCAGACGTACTGTGGCCTACTTCTTACGCTGACACTAATGCCGTAATGTTTAACACAACTAAAACTAGCCCTCTCTAGGAATTCCTAAAATTCCCGTCAATAATAGTAATCACATTCAAAATGTAATACAAAATAATTCCCTTTAAAATTACTTCTCCCATCTTCTGAATTCACAGAACAATAATGCACAATCAATAACATATAATCCTGTTTACGCTAGCATCTACCTGCCGTCAAAAGTTATACATAACCCCCGATTATCAAATTGAAAACCCCGTAGTTCAGCCACGTGGTGCCGCAGTTTTTCAACCACGCGCTCCTGCATACATATTCATTACTGATAGCACACACGTGCTCCAATTAATACCTCTATCACTTCCGTCCACAGTTATATGCGTAACTATATAAATAACGAGCATCAATACTCTCACTAAAATCACAAATGAAAATACACATTACACGCTCCCGACTATTCTGTAAATAAATAAAATTCGCAGATGCGAGTTTCTCTCCCGACCGACTTTGCAATAATACAAAGCGGTGATATCTCAACTTTTAAACCATGCCGCT
Organism: Oreohelix idahoensis; assembly: GCA_024509875.1. NCBI lineage: Eukaryota > Metazoa > Mollusca > Gastropoda > Stylommatophora > Oreohelicidae > Oreohelix > Oreohelix idahoensis. The sequence continues at coordinate 324,061 of JAMPIV010014348.1, forward strand.
ATTCTTTCAACAAGGAATTAAATGGACCTAAAAAGTTTCAAGTCTATCACTAAGATCGAATTGATGGCTCTGGAGTTAAGAATTAAATTAAACTAAAACTTCCCAAGAAACTTAAATGATCGGCTAGGACTAGAAAAATTAAATAAAGTCCTCACGCAAAAAATTCATGCTTACCAAATCTCGAATGTCCAACTGAAGGGCAATCGACTTGACTCTGGCAACCCGGCTTTGGCAATTAATTTTTAGAGACCGAACTTATGAAGTTCGGGCGTATTTATTCTCAAGCCCCCACGCGCCGACTTCATGACGTCATATGCGCGGCGTGGTTCTAAAACCAATGGGCGCTCTGCATTTCAACTGCAGTTAGCTCTCCGCCAATCAGAACCTTAGATCTTTCTGATGCAACCAGTCCCCGCTAGACAAAGAACCGGGAATTGGTCCTAGCCCTATACTGCGGAAATGAAGCAAAAATGGCCGCAAATAATTTAACTCCCGAAAAATGCGTATATGGCCACGCAATATCTTTAAAAAAAGGACACTGGTGCAAATCCTGATCTAGCCTCTATAATCTTTCTTCTAGAAAAATACTGTCTAATTCCCTACACCCCCATTCTAAACACATAGATCAAACTCCATCGTGATCTCATCTTGAAAAAAAACGTAAATAATAGAAGGAGAAGAAACATGGAGAAGGATTTCCTGTAATCCCTCCTAAAAATAGTGAACAAAATGCAAGGAGAAAAAGACATGGGCCATTTGAAAGACAGAATCTCAGTACTTTCGTCACAGGCTTCCTGCAGGGGTGGCTGACTAAAGCATGTGAATGCTTGGTTGAGGCTTCCTGCAGGGGTGGTTTCATGTTTCACAAGGAGCGAAAGTGATGATATTGATGATGATGGTGAATTTTTACTTGCATTTGCATGCATTCTATGACGCCGCGGGATCGTTGTCTAATAAAGTATATTATCAACTAATGAATGTAGGCTTATACTGTATAAAAAAAAAAGGTAAAGGATCCCGTTACACGCCCATTGAGGCATATTGGGAATTTAGTGTCAGGTCCATATTTTCTTGACCATCAGCACACCCGGGGTGATGTAGTCAGCATCACGCCGGCCGCCTTAACCTTCCCATAGTTGTTCAGGTACCCAATTCATGAGGCTGGTTCGACCCCGGAGCCGTTTGCGGTCTAGAAAATCCAACCTCAGCCGGGGATCGAACCATGGACCAGCGAGCTAGGAATCCAGTGCTTTAACCACTTCGCTACCGCGGCTCCCTTATACTGTATATCAGTACGAAATTGAACAATGAAGTGTGTCTTGGTTTTAAAGGGGTTTTATGGCACAATCGAGTGGACATAAGCAAATGCGGCATGAAATGGGTACCAGGCCAACTTTGGGAAGGTTAAAGGCGGCCGGCGTGATGTTGACCACATCACCCCTGGTGTGCCGTATGGCCAAGAAATATGGGCCTAACACCATATTCCCATGTTCCATATATCCGTTAACTTTTTTACTTACGGTCTGAGACTTCGGAGTTAACATTGCATACTGCATTCGTTTTAATTTTGATCTCTTCGGGCAATGAGACTCTCAATGGCTAAATTGCTTTAGCGGCTTTTTTGCCCTCTTTTGACGCAACCTTGATTTTGACCATCTTTCACTCATTCTCTGTATTTTCTTTTCTCCTTTCGTGCGAAAATTAATTCCACCTTTGTTTGGTGCATGTTTTTTTGTCATATTTCTATGTAATTTGTATATTTGGTTACTTCCGGTACTTTTTTTTTTACTATCTTGCTTCATTCTTTTCCCTTTTCTACCGCTCACATTGCCCCTTGTAAAGAAAATATTTTCTTATCACTCGTACCTTCTTTCTCTCCGGTTAAAAAAATGTCTGCCTCATCCAGTTTCCTGAAAGACAGTAAGTACTCTCTCTCTCTCTCTCTCTCCCTCCCTTTTTTTCTGTTGAGACTTCCTGCAACTGTTACACGCTCCTGTCTCGTCTTTCCCTGTCCGTTAATGCTACTTGTAAACATACTCCAGTTTTCCAATACACTCACTTCCTTTATCCTAAGTTCCATCCCGTTTTATAGAACACATCGACATCCGACAAGCTTGAAAGTCACGACTGGTGAGCTAGAAGAAACACTTGAGACTTTGTTCTCAAAGGTCTGTGAGTTAATGTTGCATCCAAGACCGAGTGTGAACGTTTTGATAGTAGGAAAAGATTTCTAACAGGCGGCATTTTGTTGTGTCTATCTCAGAAGCCAGGCCCAGTCTTGTGTCAAACATTAACGGATGTTAAAAAAATAATTAAAACAGAGTTGTGAGGGAAAGGGTCGGGGTGGAGGAGCCAGAAGCTGTCGCCAGGAAGTGAGATATAGGTCACAAAGAGAAAGAACTCTTTGATGATCTGGCACAGCTCTGGGTGTGATCGGTCTGGAAGTGGAGAACTTATCTGCGAGCATATCTAGAGGCGTTCTCAGCTGGAGATTTAAAAAGGTTACTCTGTGGAAAGCTATTTTCTTCATGTGTGGGGTGGTGGATTGATTAAGCATCTCTTAAATAGAAATGTGTTAGGAACACGTAGATCTTAAACTTGTTTTAGGGTCACGTGATGTAAACTGAATATGCAGTATATTTGTTCCAGAAGTATGTAAACGTGCCTCCGCCCTGCTGCCGTTGAATGTTATAATAGCTTACAATCATATTAGCTCTACAAATACGTTAAATCACTCTTACGATAATGGTCTTACTTATTTGCGTTATCTCTTTTCTTCATTCCTCTGTTTCTTGCAAAATTATGTTTACTTTCTTCTTTCTTTCCGTGTTTGTTGTAAAGTTATCTGATTTCTTCATTCCTCCTTTCCATGTTTGTAGAAAAATTATTAGTTTTCTTTCCTTCTTCCTTTTCGTATCTTTGCAAAATTAAGTTTTCTTTCTTCTTCCTTTGTTTTTTTTTTTTTTTTCTCCAAAAGAATCAATTTTCATCCTTTTTCCTTTCCATGTTTGTTCCAAAACTATCTGTTGTCTTCATTCTTCCTGTTTTTTTCTTCAAAATTATCATTCCTCCTTCTTCTTTTCCACGTTCGTTGGAAACTTCTGTATTTTCTTCATTTCTTCATTCTTCCATGTTTGTAGAAAAATAATCAGTTTTTTATCCTTCTTTCTTTCCATTTTTGTTGCAGAATTATCCGGCACGGTAACATGCAGAATACTAAATATTGCATAACGACTGTTTGCAATCTTTGTCTGTCAGGTGCAATAAATGAATGAAAATTTACGGGGGGGGGGGGGGGGGGGGAGTTTTGAGAAGGAATGCAGATGTTCAGCTTGAGATTCTTATCTTTGGAATACCTTTCTGGATTTATTTCTTTGCCGTTTTACTTTTACACAGATACACCTGTCCATGTCATGAAACTAGCGGTCGTAAGCGTCTATTGTGGCCCTTATTTTTTCCCATTAATAAGGTTACTTACTTACTTAATTACTTAGTCGTTCCCCTTCTACCATGAGGTGTAGAGGTTTGGAAGAGAAAGCGCCAGACTATCCTATCGGCTATTTAATAAGGTTGATGATAACAAATGTATCGGCTTCATGCACTCATTCATTATGTTTTAGCTGTCCACGGAGCATTGGCCTTCACCAAACTCATGTCAAGTCCTGTTCCGTGCTATCAGCTCAAGGCCTGTCCAGGTCTTCTCTTCCGTTTTATTTCTCTGCCCACTTCTTGTCTCCATATGTGTTTTTGTCTCTCTCAAACAGTCTTACAAGGGGTATTCAAGAACACGGACTGCCTTGTAATACTGTCAACAGGTTTTCTCAGCGCACGTCATATCCATAGTCAACGTTTTCTTCTGATGTGTTAGCTTGTTGATGTAAGGGTTGAGGGTAACTTCAAATGCAGTTTATGGAAAATTGTGTCAAAATGTCAGTATTACCCGCTGGAACCTTACGTGGAACTTCAGACACTTATTAAAACGTCTTGATCTTGATCTACTCGTACATCTCATTGCATCATTTATTAGATCTATATGTGGGTGACTTAGGTACATATTGGACTTAACCCTCTCCCGCTCAGCTTTTAAAACGCAGGGTTCCTAGGTTTAAAGGACTTTTACGGCATTCACAGGGAAGACCCACAAGTTTGCTAACTAACATTCACGTTATTTATGAACGTTATAAGAAAACAAAAAAACTGTTTTTCTTTTTTAAGTGAAGTTAACATTCGATAAAATGTTTAGTGTTAAATTTCTACCGCTCTATTTATAGGATTGCAGGAAACAGGTCGTAGGGCAGAGATCAACCTTGATACACTAACTAGAACGTTTCAAAGTGTTTATGTTTCATTGAAAAATGGTGCATATTGATATAATAATAATAATAATAATAATAGCTCCTTCAGTCATAACTAACTATGGGAAATATTAATATCACTTTCCGATTAAAAGGTAAAAGGTGGTCACATAGCAGATATTGCGATAGGGGAATGAAGTGTTAGAGACATTTCCTTCCTCGCTGTATTCGACTTCCCTAAATCATTTGCAGAGTCAGTACCCACTTACAGCTGGATAGACCGGAGCGTGACGCCATTGTATTTCGAACGCGTTACTTTTGCCGTGAGAGGCCAGCGTTGTAACCACTCTGGCAATCGGACTTTCTTGTTACAATAATTTTTTTGTTATATCATACAGGTGGGGAGGAAGCACTGAGGGGAGAAATACAGCATAGTGCGTTGACCTCCTCTCCAAAATTATGCCAAAATAAAGTAGCGCACTACGTCATCATTTTCTGTTTCAGTTCTTATGATGCACGGAGTCGTCATCGCAGCACGTCCCCTTACAGGACGTGATGGAAACAAGAATCCGTCAAACGAATTCAGATAACAAATATATAGCTACGGAAAACGTTAAAAAAGACGTACGAAACCTCATCATTTGGAGAGACAAAGAAAGAAGATGAATACTGCTCCATCAGGCATGTCGTACAAGGCAATTAATACGAGGTTGTGCGTGGGGCTGGCCACTTCATAATTTAAAAGAAGTTGCTGCAGAAACCACTACTACAAAAGTATGTCTGCTTGGTGCAGGCTTCCTGGAAGGGGACAAGCTATAATGGTGGCTCAGAGAGGAGCCCACAGGAAAATGATGATGAAATCACATAATTTAACCCACCACCCAACACACACACACACACACACACACACACACACACACACACACACACACACACACACACACACACAGACACACGTGAGAAAATGCATATTTTACTGGCCACGGGAAGATTTTCAAACAGCTACAAGCTGAAGCAAAAGCTGTCAGTAATAGTAATAATAATAATAATAATAAAAATAATAATAATAATATTTAAAAAAATAATAATATTAAGTACAGCTGCTAGAACTATCGTGACAAACTAGGACAACGCCACGGCCACAGTAGTATGTATGCTCCTCACAGACTTCCTGTCAGTCATAACTGTCCCAGGAGCTATAAAAACAGTGAATTAGATAGCCTGACAGGAACATTAATGGAAACCAGCTAATACATTTAACTGAGTGAAAGTACAGGGGATTGCATGGAGATGGAGAAAATGCACTTCAGCTGTGAGCGTTTTGAGAAGTGGAAACCATAAAACATTGTGACAACGGGAGAAAATGACGGGAGGGGAGGGAGAGAGAGAGAAAGAAAGAGAGAGAACGAACGAACGTACGAAATTTTTTTATTTCGTCACGGTAAAAAATATGCATTATTGCCTTTTTTACATTTCTGCCCTGAGAGAGAGAGAGAGAGAGAGAGAACAAACAGTTCAACCCCATACGCGCGAGAAAGGGACAAAAAGCCAACAGTAGAAATTTGGTGCCAACAGTGTGAATAGACGTGATTGCCTACGCCTGTCGGAATAATATTTGATGAAGAAAGAAGAACCATTTTAACCGTTCCTTTAACATAGACTTTTGTTACTCTTAGACTATACTTCCTATTGTTGTAAACACGAATACTAATATGAAGTAAACAGTAGAGTTACTACTAATCTTTTACCATAGTACATACTTTAAAAATGGTATGACAAGGTTACCAACGTGGAACTGAGGACAAGAACCAGACAAGTGCCAGTGGAACAAGAGATGAGAAGACGACGCTGGCGATGGATAGGACACACACTGAGGAAACCTGTTGATAGCATTACAAGGCAGTCCTTGTTCTGGAACCCCCCATGGCAAGAGAGGCAGAGTTAGACCAAGAAGCACATGGAGAAGAGAGCTGGAAACAGAGGTGAAAATGATGAGGAGAACGTGGAAAGAACTTGAGATGATGGCACGTGACAGGAGGACTTGGCATGTATTTGTTGAAGGCCTATGCTCCTTTGGGAGTGGAGGGTTATGAATGATTGAATGAATGAATACTTAAAACTGATATAAAGAAAGAATAAGGCGACTGCTTCATCAGGCATGTCGTAGAAGCCGACAAATAGGAGGTTGAGCATGAATTTGATGATGATGATAATGATTATGATACTGAAAACTATGTCAGTATTAATGTAATATATTTCTTATCTTTGAAAAGTAACCGATCTGCACGCGTATATATTTTATTTAACTCAAATATTCAGTCTTTATAATGCATTTGATAGTCGAGATAAGCTTTCGCCGATTGAGCAGGTTGTCAAAACGTCGAAACTTTAGTGAATTTTTAAGATCTCATGAACTGACATGGTCTGGTGAGAAGATTTTCTTAGCAGCGCAACCGTTATTTCTAACTCACGTGCTTGCTATAGCTTAAATAGAATGCCTTCCATCTGTCAGGTACTGTCTTAAATTTCACGGCCTTCTCAAATTGCATACTTTGGGAGTTGAATATATGGCGAGGATGGCCTCGCGTGTTCTTTGTGAGACACAAGAACGTTAAGAGTTGCAGATTTTTAAAATGAGGGTTGGTTTGGTGGAAAGGTGTTACAGTAACCTTGAGTTTTGATTTTCAGCCCGTATTTCTCGTTATGTCTTCATCGATATTTGTTTTCATCATTGAAATACTGAAGCCGTAGTGCTCATCATTTGCAATACTGAATTCTATGTGTTCATCACATTACAGTCTTTGTTGAAAAGCAGAGTTCTTTGTATTCATCATTGAAATACTGACGTCTTGATTGTCTTTATTGAAATACTGAATTTTGTATAATATCGTTGAAATACTGACGTCTTGGTGCTAACGTGAAATTAAGAAGTCTTTGTGTTCATCACAGAAATACTGACGTCTTACTGTTCATCATTGAAAGACTCAATTAAAAAAAAAATTCATCTTTGAAATACTGGCCTATTTACAGACAAAAATCGACTCCATTCCCCAACCTGGGTTTAAATTTCTGCTTCCACCTCCCAGATAACTGTTACAGCAGCGTTGATTACGTTGTGGCCCTGACTTGAAGTTTTAATTGAGAAAATAATCTCCAATTATAAACTTTATTCTGCATATCCAGGTGCTTATAATCCTACTTCATTCCTACCGGGTTTGTTAAGTTCTGTTTTTGAGCCGTGCTAAGTGAAGAATAAACCTTGACCTCACGATATAAACGTGAAGATTAGAACGAAGCTATAGGGGTGGGGATAGCGTGGCCGCCAGGGCTGAGGACTTAGTTTAGTTAAAGAGGCGTCTGACAGTTCGGGGCATTTGCTGTAGAAAATTTGACAGATTCAGGCCAGAGGAGGAGATGAGGATATAGTTTTATGGCTGCTTCAAAACAGGAAATCAAAGAAATAAATTAAATTCGCTTGCAGACTGGAATTATTAATAACACACACGTCAGGGTCACGTCTGTAAATATGGGTACCTAACTAGCATCTTGTAAAACCGATTGTTACATAAACCGTCGCTGCAGGAGCACATGACTGCTTTGGTGCAGGTTTCTTGCAAAGGGAATCAGCTGCGGTGGAGGACATGACGATGATGATATTTATCGGCCGGCTGCAGTACTATCTTGTCCTAGCTTTCAGTAACTGATCGCTCGTGTTGTTAAGAACAGTGTCATTTCATCTGTTGGCTGTTTCATCTGTTGTAGAATAACCATACCACGCCAAGTATTCAGTCAATACCCAATCGGTTCCCCACTGGGCATATACCTTCAAGTAATGCATGCCTAGTCCTGCTGTCGCGCGGCATCATCTCAAAGTCTTTCCATGTCGTCCTGTCGCGCGGCATGATCTCAAGGTCTTTCCATGTCCTGTCGCATGGCATCATCTTCTTCTTCTTCCTCGTTCGTCCTGAAAAGGACGGTGGTTGCGTTGTGTCTGTTTACGCCTAAGCTGTGATATGTGTACCTTTCGGTCGACACATCCGACTTCTGCACGGCATTTTTTGGGACCGGGTTTGCCTTCCCTCTTCGATCCGTACTCGCTCAGCCAGACTGCACTGCTGCAGACTGTTTCCAGGACCACCACGTGGAGGTGGAGTACGGTCTTGACCAGCTCTGGTTCGCATCATCTGAAGGTCTTTCCATGTCCTCCTTTCGCTTTGGCATCATCTGAAGGTCTTTCCATGTCATCCTGTCGCGCGGCATCATCTCAATGTCTTTCCATGTTTTCCTGGCACGCGGCATCATCTCAAGGTCTTTCCATGTTTTCCTATCACGCGGCATCATCACAAGGTCTTTCCATGTTTTCCTGTCACGCGGCATCATCTCAAGGTCTTTCCATGTTTTCCTATCACGCGGCATCATCTCAATGTCTTTCCATGTTTTCCTGTCACGCGGCATCATCTCAATGTCTTTCCATGTTTTCCTGTCACGCGGCATCATCTCAAGGTCTTTCCATGTCTGCCTGTCACGCGGCATCATCACAATGTCTTTCCATGTTTTCCTGTCACGCGGCATCATCTCAATGTCTTTCCATGTTTTCCTATCACGCGGCATCATCTCAATGTCTTTCCATGTCTACCTGTCACGTGACATCATCTCAATATCTTTCCATGTCTCCCTTATCATTTTCATTTTTGCCTTCAGTTTACTTCTCCGTGTGTTCTTCGGTCTACCTTGTAGTTATCTGACCCTGGGGATTACAGAACATAACAGAACTGTTTAAAGGCATCTACAACTGTGGACTAAAACCGGATGACCTGCTAACATTCATAGCTTGGCCGAAAGAAAAACCTGGAGCCATCGATTGTGCAGGTCACCGCACAGCTAGTCTTATAAGTCATGTGACCAAAATACTACTGCGAATTATCATTACACGAGGAGGAAAATAAAACCAAATAACGATGATGAATAGCGCGGATTCGTAGGAAGCAAAAGCACAAATAATGTCATAAATACACCCAATAAGAAGAGATCCAGAAGTAAAAACAGATCTATATTTGTGCGTAATAAACTACCATAAGACATTTGATAGCAGCATTGGCAACCATATGGGAAAGTTTCAGAACATAGAACAGGATGTTAAGGGGAAATATGTGTTGTTGTCACCTGATCTTCTCTCAGTACTGTGAAAATATGAGATCCATAGAAATAGGATTGTGAGTTGATGGAGATAACATTAAAAATTTGAGATATACAGATGATAATGTATAATTTTTGTTTTAAGTGCTCTTATTTGACGACAGATTTGGTATAGTGTAGGAAGCGTTTGACGTGAGTACAACAGAATAATATAGATGTAGAAAACGTATCCCATTGTGTGACCTTGACATTCTTCACAATATTTGGATATTACGCAGTTACCTTGAACTTTTGATGAATATTATTTTACTGATGTGACCAGAATTATGAAGCTTGGACCAAATTTTCACCAAAAAATGTATTTTCCTATTTGTGACTTTATCTTGACCTAAAACGCCATTGACTCTTGTGATCCTGAAAGTGAAATGCACAAGATGAAATTTTTCACCAGACTGCTGGACAAGGTTCAGGCCGAGCCCGAGCTGCATGAGGAGGGAAAGAGGTTCGTCTTCTCTGTCACTGACCTGCTGGAGAGACTACTAGACTACAGGTACGTGCTAGTAGTGATCGTTGCTGTTTTGATTGGTTACTAGGTTTGTTTGGTCCATGTTTTTTTTTGTTTTTTTCCTCATGGTTTTATCGCGTTCTATTTTTTAAATTGATTAAGGATTGAATATATTTTCAGGAAATATTCCCGGACCAAAAGGTATTTTATATTTAAACATGCGCCCTAAAATACGTGATGGACCTTGTGTATGTGTTGAACCATGCTGGCCTTGCCAAAATGAAGCAAAGCTTGTACAAAAGTATTTTCAGACCTAGTCGTTGGTTAGAACCAGGGCTGTGGAGTCGGTCATTTTTTAGTGGAGTTGAAGTCAGTAAAAACATGTCCCGACTCTAAATTTTACGAAAGTTAAGGCAGATCTACGTTTGATCCATGGAGGGGAAGGTGGGGGGCCGCTTAAAAAATTTGAAATAACATTTTAAAGTAGTAGAAATCCTAAAACTACTTTTATGTTTAAGTACATGCATTTTTACATAATGTAGGTAAATTTCGGTTGCTTCTGATCATAAACAAAGTTTCTATCAGAATTGGAAATTTGTTGGCACATTTAAAATAAGCTCACAAGAAATGAAAATAAACTACTGTATATACACTGCCAATTTTCCCGTCATTGTTAAAATGAAACTATTTTGCCTCACGGTGTTTGACAAAGTCATTTATGTGCAGGTGAGATGATTTGTTATTTTGTATTACTGTATGAATGAATGAATAGTTTAAAATGTAGCCTACGAAAGCCACGTATTCATTTATTCACACACAAACCATACTTATACATATAACTCCATATAAGTACATAATTTTATGTCATATCACTAGTTTAAAAAGCTGCACTCGCAGTCGGACTTCTAAAATTTCCGGAGTCGAAGTGGGAACAATTGTTTGGCTGACTCCACAACCCTGGCCAGGTAACTTGTACGTACTATAAGATGATAGTCCTTCACTTA